>NC_069453.1:11246276-11269600 GCF_026875155.1 Cherax quadricarinatus
GTGCATGAGCTGTTAGATAGGAGAATGGAGACGAAATACGGGGACCTGACAGCCCTGTTGGAGTGTGAGCGGGGAAAATTTAGTAAAAGGTTTCAGGAAACCGTTATTTTCTATAGTCGATTTGAGCCCGGGAAAGGGGAAATACAATGCCTGCACTTTAAAGGAGGGGTTTTGGGATTTTTTGGAGTTGGGGATATTGTGTATCTTTATAGTATATGCTTCAAAAAACGTTTATTCGACACCTCGAAAAAACGTGATAATGTTGAGTGTGGTGAAAGTTTTGAATGATGAAAGTATTTTCTTTTGGGGTTTTTCTTTTTTTTTTGGGTCACCCGCTCGGGGGGACGGCCGATTTGTTGAAATATATATATAATATATATATATATTTAAAATAATATAAAAATATAATAAAATTTATAATATATATATATATATTATATATTATATTATAATATATTATATAAATTTTATAAACGGGCTTGTTTGGTAGGTGTAGAAAGGGGGTAGTTAAATGATAAACTTTTCGGGGGCTTTTTACTTTTTTTAAAAATGCGTGGGGGTACAAAGGCTTGTTTGTGCCCATGGCCCGGGGGGGCCCAAAGCCCACAAGAGAGAGCTGGGAGGCCTTGGTCTTGCGCAGGCCGCTTGTGATGAGATGGAGGCATGGGCCGGCAGGCTGGCTGCCTGCCTAGAGGCCGGGCTACGGAGGGCAGCACCTAGTGGCGCGAAAAAAATGAACAAAGCGGGCAGACAGCATGGGCTGTCTTGCAGACAGTACAGGCTGTCAATATGCCGGCCACCTACCGCGCTTTCGTCCCGACGCGACAATACTGGGGGAAAAAGAAACCCCTCCTCTCCTTGGGAACGGGGCACAGAACACAAAATAAAAACATATATAAAACATAGGGACAGGGAAAAAAAAACTTCCTACAGGAGGGAAGAAAAACGGGGGGTGTGCAAACATCGTGGTCAAAAGCAATGAGCTCGAAGGGCCACTGCACGCCTTCCTGCGTCGGACAGATACTGCAACCGGGAGAATCGTGCGGCTGGCTGTGACGTAACGGTTACGGTCTCCTCGGGAAACGGTGAGCAGACATCGTAGGTCCTCGGGTTTTTCCCCCACCCCCAACCTGGGGAAACGACTGCTGGTGCCCCGGTAAGGCTCGACAAAACTGGGCAACTGGACAGACTTCGGGAAAGGACCCCCAAGGACACTTCTCGCGGTACTGTCGCGGGGCTTTCACGCCGGAAGCGTGGAGCGATTTGTGGAGCACTGGCAGAGACACGGGGGCGAAACATCGGGGAGTCTAACATCATACACCAGACTGCAGTGAGAAGCTAGCGTCAAAGTGACATTTTCAGTCAGGCTGCTCACTGAAGCTTGTGACAAAGGCTGACACAGCGCCCGCCGACAGGCCGACTTTTGGCTTGACGATTCATCTCTCGACAGTTTGGGGTTAAGAAAAGGTTTTGTCTAAGCTCCCCCAAATTGTTTCTCTACATATAACTGCACTCTGAAGGTCTGGAGGTGAAGTGAAACAAATCTCGATGGAAAACGTGCAGGGACGAAAACTCAAAATCCCACGACAGATAAAGCTTTTCTTACAAAGGGCTCGTCACTCGAGCTTCTTGACACACTGCAAACGTACTGGGCACCGGGGGACTTAGCACAGTGGTGCTCTCGGTTTGGGTCCCCCCCACTGGACACACGGAAACTTTAAAAAAAAAAAAAAAAAAAAAAAACACCGATACAAAATGGCTTAAACTAGCAAATGATACTTTTCTTGCATAAAACTAAGACATACTAAAAAGAGAACACGACTGAAGGAATTAATTAACCCCCAGACATATATTTCTCTCATCTTCTCGACAATACGAAATAATTTCTAGAAACACTCGATGTGACACATGTGGTTTTAGGGGTGATTCGCAAGGTGACGTCAGCAGCAACTCGGAAACCTCCGAAGGGTACTCAAACATCTGAGGAGTCACAGACACCCAAAGGGGGACCACGGGGCCAGCAACATTAGGTGAGTCAGCAGACTCTCATGACGTCCCGCGACTCTCGAGGGACTCAGCAAACATCCAGGTGACGTCAAAAGCAGGCACATCGTGGGGGCCAATGTGAAAGCGGGCGCAGACCAAGCGTGGCCTGGGCCGGTAACCACTGCTGGGAGATCCCGGGCATCCCCACACCCACGGGCTCGCATCCACATGGCGTCGTGACTACGTGGGTCGGCCACATAGCTTCGGTGGGGCCCCGGGCAAATCGGGGTACAACGCTCTGGCAATGAAACAAGGAAAACAGCAGAAAACACACAAGGGAGTGGGCGTGGTGAGTGGTGTATGGTAACGGGTGACTGAGTGGGCGACATGGGAAGGTGAGGAAAATTCCCCCCCCTCCTCCCCCACCCCCAAACACGGGAGAAGCTCACACTGGACCAGACATCACCACAAACTCACCTCTGGCTTCTGAAACAGCTGTGCTGAGCTGAACAACAACAAAACAACAAGTGACGCTAACCTGACTTTTGGGAAAAAGCGTGGGGCACTGTAGCGTGGGACGCTGTAGCGTGGGGGCACGGACGCCACTTACAATTCTCGGAATTTTGGGAAATTTTTTGGGCCCGGATCCTGCTTGTACCCGTGTCGGATGCTCAAACGGGAACCACATCGGGCAACTCGTTAGAACTGATGCTTCTTGGTAGGGTGATGAAGTGAAGATGACTTCATACCTCTTCCTCCCCTCTCCAGGGAAACACAACTGCTGCAGCACCGCTGGGACCAATATAACGGGCTTGTTTTGGGAGGGTGTAGCAAGCGGGTATTAAAAGATAAACTCTTCGGGGGCTTCTTCTTTTTTGTTAAAGTCGTGGGGGTACACAGGCTTGTGTTGGCCCGGCCCGGAGGGCCATGGGCCCCCGAGAGAGAGCTGGGGGGCCTTGTGTCTTTCTGCAGGCCGCTGTGTGAGGGGAAACGAGGCGGGCCGGGAGGGTGACGTGCCGCCTAAGGCCTGGCTACAGAGGGCAGCACCTGAGTGGTGCGAAATATGAACTAAGCTGGCAGACAGCATGGGCTGTCTGTGCAGACAGTACAGGCTGTCTACAATATATATAATATATATATATATATATATATATATATATACATATATATATATATATATATATATATATATATATATATATATATATATATATATATATCTTTATCTTTCAACAAATCGGCCGTATCCCACTGAAGCAGGGTGGCCCAAAGAGAAAAACAAAAGTTTCTCTTCTTAACTTTAGTAATGCATATAAGAGAAGGGGTTACTAGCCCTTGCTCCCGGCATTATAGTCATCTCTTATGACATGCATGGCATACGGAGGAAGAATTCTGTTCCACTTCCCCATGGAGATACGAGGAAATAAACAAGAGCAAGAACCAGTAAGAAAATAGAAGAAAACTCAGAGGGATGTGTGTATATATATATGCTTGTATATGCATGTGTAATGTGACCTAAGTGTAAGTAGAAGTAGCAAGACGTACCTGAAATCTTGCATGTTCATGAGACAGAAAAGAGACACCAGCAATCCTACCATGTAAAACAATTACAGGTTTCCATTTTGCACTCACTTGGCAGGACCAAGAATCTATTGACAAGTCTCTTTAGTTACTGGTTGCTCTTCACACACACATGGATTTGATTTAGTTTAAATGCAGGCCATTTTACATACAGTATTACAAATTTCAATAATAATTATATTAAGCACATAGTTGTTATATGTGATATAATTCAAGGCAGTCCAAGAAAGCCAAGGAGTGTATTTCCGTGGCTTCATCAGTCCATACAAAGGAGAATGGTGAAGAACAGGAGTTTGAGATAATCAGTCCCTCAGCCTTGAGTCGATGTAATTCTCAGTAGGTGCCGTACTAGCTCAGAAGACTGATGGCAAGTACAACGCAGTTGCATTTGCTAGCCGAGTCCTTACGAAGGCTGAACGTAATTATACAGTAATTGAGCAAGAAGCTTTAGCAATAGTATGGTCTTTAAAGCACTTCTGAGACATTATTTATCAGTACCCTGTTCATGTCTTGACAGACCATGCACCACTGATACCTTTATTCCAGAATAAACAACCTACTGGAAGGTTAGCCAGATGGACCTTGACTATCCAAGAGTTCAATCCCACCTTTGAACACTTACCTGGCAAGTCAAATGTAGTCGCAGATGCCTTATCGCGACATGTTAGTATAGTAACTGCAGACCCTCCATTTACTGCCGAAGATGTAAAGAATGCTCAACGAACAGATCCCATGTGGTCTGGTGTGATTCGATTCCTGCTCCAGGAAGATCTTATTCTGACTGTGAAGCCACCAGCACCCATCAGTGACTGTCATGAACCAAGAATTACTGTATCGAACAGCTGAGTTGGGTACTCCTAGCAGAAGGGTATACCAGTTAGTAATTCCACAGCCACTAGTGAATGTAGCCTTACAGCTAGTTCACGATGTACCAGGTGTTGCGCACCCTGGTATGGATCGTTCAGTAAAACAAGCCAGATTGAAATACTTTTGGCCTCGTACGGCAACTGATATTTCTTAGTATGTTAAGAAATGTAGTGTCTGCATACAACATAAAGGTAATGTTAATGGTCCTAATCCAATCCAGGTGTATCCAACTACTAGCGAACCGTGGGAAAGAGTTGCTCTAGATCTGTTAACTAATTTCCAATGCTCCCTCCAGGGCAACAAACATCTGTGTGTTATGGTAGACCATTTCACCAGATATTGTGAGTTACTTCTTATTGCAGATAAGACTGCCGAGACAGTAGCTAAAGCGTTTAAAGAACGCATTATCTGCAGGCATACGACCCCTAAGTCCCTAGTAACAGATAATGGAGGTGAATTCTGTAATGAGATTCTTGAAAATTTGTGTACCTTGTACAAGATCTCTAAATCCACCATTGTTCCTCATTATCCTGCCAGCAATGGGTTAGCGGAACGAACCAATAAGAAAGTACTTGATGTCTTGAGAGCCACTATCAATCCCAACAGTGAAACTTGGGATGAAGTTATACCTGATGTGCAGTGTGCTATAAATTTTTCTGCTTACAATGTTTCTATAGGTGACACTCCACATTATGCTTTGTACGGTGTAGATAAACGTTTGCCTTATGAGTTGCTATATTCTAATACGAAACCAAATTACAACCCCGATGATTTCATAGCAACTCGTACCAGCTTAGCTCAAAGTGTTTTTAGAAGAATCCGTGAAACATTTCATAAATCAACAGCAGAATTTACAAGAGTCACTAACACTCGAGCAAAGCCGTCCAAAATCAAAGTAGGTTCGAGAGTTATGCTGACTAACTTTAACAAAACGTCTGTAATGCCTAAGCTTGATCAAAAGTTTGTTGGTCCTTATCGAGTAGTTGAACATATCACTGGCAATAAGTATAAGGTTAGAGAAATAGTACTGATCAGTATAAAGAATCGCATTTAGATCATATGAAGTTAGAATGTGATGATAATGATGTTCCAACCCAGACTAATGTGACAGACTCTGGCAATCCTCCTGATCCTGTACTCTCTACCTCTAATACTCAGTCAGATGATCAGCCTGAATGTCGTTATTCCCTACATACACGACAGGTATTGAGAAATCCTCAACTATCATTTGTAACTACCAATTCAGATCTGCCTCAAACACGGCATGAGTTAGCCAGTGCAACAGAGTTTGATCCTCCCAGAGATGACACCCATTCTGCATATCAATCTCACCCTAGCACAGTTGGGGTTAAATGTAAATAACCTGTATAGATGAATAATTACAGTATCAACTGTTCAATATTCAAGAATTTTTTTTTTTTGTGTGTTCACGTTCTCTCCGAATTCTGAGATTTAACAGTCTACATTTGACTGCAAAAAGTCTGCCTTTCTGTTAAACACCTCTTTCTTTGTATATATTTCTTCCTCAGAATCCGTAGATCACATGAATACAGATCGGTCGATCAATTTTTTTTATCACTTCTATTGTGTAATCCCAATGTTGAGTCTCATTCGATGAGTTGTGATATATCATACCTTGTAATGCATTACAGTACAGTTTCATTACATTAGCTTCCATTCCAATATTCTCCTTATGTATGTTACAATGTTCAATTGTTGTGTACGTTGCCATTGTATAGAATCAGCCCAAGCCGTATGCCTGCCGTCTCTAGTTTGTATTAGCTGTATGTCGGGATGACATACCTTAGCATCGCCGAGATCTCAGTAGTATCAGTTCCCAGTAGTACCAGTAACCAGTTACCAGTAGTATGACTCACTACCAACCGTCTGTGTGAATCACTGTTATTCACTGACGTTACAGCTGACCATAGCAGTTTTTGAACGCTGCTCACCCCTAGGACCCAATTTGTGAGTCAGTCTTTAAGATAGAGAGCAGAAAGGCAGGGCGGGCCTGTGCTTCCCATATTTTCCGTTATAATTATACGTACTAACCAGCCAACGTTAGTGTTATTACCCAATCCACGTTATCGAACCCCCACGTGACATAATCAGTCCATTAATCTAGAAAAGATTTTCAAGATTGATCGACTGATTACATCAACTCAAGGTTGAGGGACTGATTACCTCAAACTACTCCTGTTCTTCACCATTCTCCTCTGCATGGACTGATGAAGCCACTGTGTGACGAAACGTTTCCTCAATAAAGATACTCAAGTGTTGTACGTGTGTCTAATTTATCAACTTGTGGGTTCTCTGAACCATTCATCTACACAGTGTATTTCCGTTGAGGTCTTTAGGGCCTTTTCCAGGATGAGACTCAGCAGCCCACTAACTGCTAGGTACCTATTTGCAGCAAGGTGAACATGGAGCAGCAGGTGTTAGGAGACTTGCATATACATATCGATGCACCCTGGACTGAACCCGGGGGGAGGGACATCTCCACGCACCCTAGATTGAACCCATGGGAGGGGGAGACATCTCGACGCACCCTGGATTGACCCGGGGGGGAGGGGGGAGGGAGTCATGGTTGTAAGACAGTCCCAAGACCCACACTTTAACACGGGGTAAAAACTGCGCTGGGTTACCAGTGGTTGAATCGTGTGTGAGTGAGTGGGAGTCCGTGTACACGAGATTGTAAACAGTGGTGTCAGCCGGGGTCTTCAACACACCCTGCCTCACCACTCACCAACTGACATTTCAAATCCTAAGAAACCTGTTGGCCTTTCTGCCGAGTAACGTTTGTCTAGTAATCACCATAATAACATTCAATTGTTTATATTAGCTTTATAATATAACGTTAAAATAATGTCTTTGTAAATGCATAATAAAATATGCTAGTCTGATCAGTTAGAAAAGCCATTATCATGGACTGGGCCGCGGGGGCACTGGGCCGCGGGGGCACTGGGCCACGGGGGCTCTGACCCTCGGAACGCCGTCCAGGTATATCTTCCCTCCAGGTATACATCCAGGTAAGAGAAGTGGAATATTCAAACGGACTCAGGGAGAAAGCCAGACATATTTCTGGAAGCCTCTTTTATCCACTTCGAGGTTATGGGTCCCCTCAAGTTGAACTGGAGGTGGACCCCCATCTATATATAGTGGAATATATATAAATGTACTGTATTTACAGTGAATATGGGTCATCGAGATTTACACAATGCGTAAATAAATTCAACTGTTTAAAAAATGTTGCAACATCTGCAGGTATATATTGTTCCTCTTGGACTATTGCTTGGGGAGGGAGAGAGAATATCTTGTTGCGCTAACATTGTACTTTTGTAAAGGAAATGACTCACGGGACAAAGTGATGACATCATAATGAACAGGATAAAGGGGGGCTGGAACCCCTCCAAGATAGGATTTCCCCCTCCTCCGTTCCAAGGTATCACCCCTACCCACCTGCAGATATACCTCGCACCATGCGTGATTAACGTTCAGATTTATTTATTTATTTATTTATTTATTTATTTAGTAATTTAAGCATACAAACAGAGGTACAAAAAATACAGGTAAGAGCAGCATGCCAAAGCCACTTATATGCATAGCATTACGGGCTGGCTTAAAATTAACTTAAGATTAACTAAGCAATGATGAAATCAGTGATAAAACATTATTGTAAACAGATAACTATAAAGCACAAATGAGTATTACAAAGACAGGTCATATGGTTGCATGCATTGCTGTACATTCAGTCGAATGGAGTATTCTGTTAGGTAGTGTATTTAAAAAAATAATAAAGTTAGATTGGGTCCTAGGTTTAACATTTGTGTGATATAATTGTGAGTAACATGTAGGATATACAATTTATAAGGTTCAGTTATTCAGTATTTATTTGGTTTTGAGTGAGTAAGTGATCTTTGAGAGAGACTTGAATTTATAAACAGGTAGTGTTTCTTTATATTTACAGGTAATGAATTCCAGATTTTAGGGTCTTTTATGTGCATTGAGTTTTTGCATAGCGTGAGATGGACACGAGGAACATCAAAGAGTGATCTGTGCCTTGTGTTATGGTCATGTGTTCTGTTGAGGTTGGCAAGGAGATGTTTGAGGGGAGGGTTAATATCAGAGTTAAGTGTTTCTATGTATGTAATAGGTGCAATAATAAGTATGGATGTTTTGTATGGTGAGTAGGTTGAGTGTTTTGAATATTGGTGGAGTGTGTTGCCTGTAGTGAGAATTTGTTATCATTCTAACTGCAGCCTTTTGTTGGTAATTAGTGGTCTGAGATGGTTAATTGTTGTTGAGCCCCATGCACAAATTCCATAGGTGAGATAGGGGTAAATAAGAGAGTGATATAGGGCCAGGAGGGCTGACTGTGGAACATAGTACCGTATCTTCGATAGTATGCCTACAGTCTTGGACATTTTCTTAGAAATTTGTTGTATATGTGTATGAAATTTGAGTCTATTATCGAGGTGGATTCCTAGGAATTTTCCCTCTGTTAGCTTTGTGATAGGTGATCCGTTTTATTGTTATGTTAAGAGGTACATCTGTAGCTCTTTACCAAACTGAATGAAGTAGGTTTTGTCAATGTTTAGTGTAAGTTGTTAGTCCTCATCCAGGTAGATATTTTCTGTAATTCGGTGTTTACAGTATTGGCTAGCGTGACTGGGCTCGGGTGAGAGAGGACGTATATAGTGTCATCTGCAAAAAGTGTGGGTTTGAGTAATTGCGAAGCATTTGGTAGGTCATTTATGTATAGAGAAAGAGAAGAGGGCCAAGGACACTTCCCTGTGGGACACCAACTGTAATTGGTTGTGCGGAAGAGCTTGCCCCATTTGCGTACACATATTGGCTTCTGTTGCTGAGGTAAGACTTGAGGTAGTTGAGGGAGTGCCCTCTTATACCATAGTGTGACAATTTTACGTGGAGCAAGTCATGGTCAACTGTATCAAAAGCTTTACGTAAGTCAATGAAGATCCCCAGTGGGACTTCTTTTTTCTCTATTGCAGTGTATATATGTTCTAGCATGTGTATAATAGCATCATTAGTATTTTTATTAGGCCTGAATCCAAATTGGGGTTGAGAATGTTTTGGGAGATGAGGTAGGAGTAGATTCGTTTATGAATTAATTTTTCGAAGATTTTTGAGAGAGGGTGTAAATTGGATATTGGCCTATAGTTATTCAACTCTGTTTGGTCTCCTCCTTTATGGATCGGGGTGACCCTTGCTATTTTGATAACTGTAGGGAAGGTGGAGGATTCAATGGATTTGTTAAAGAGTGTTGCAATGATTGGTGATAGTACTTGTGACGCTTTTTTGTATATAAAGGGTGGTAAGGTATTTAAATCTCCTGCCTTGTTTTTCAGTGCGTTGATAATAAGGGAGACTTCGTATGGGTTAGTCGGAGCTAGGAACAGTGTGTTCGGGTAGTTGCCAGTGAGGTAGTCATTTGGTGGGGTATCTGAGCTTGGGATTTTATTGGCAAGGTTTTGACCTATAGTGGAGAAGAAATCATTGAGTCTGTTTGCTGTTTCTGTTGGTGGGAGTTGGGGTTCATCTGATTTTGCTAATTTTATTTCGCTATGTCGTGATATCTTTTTTGTTTCCAGAATTTCTGATAGGGTCTTCCAGGTCTTTTTTATATCACCTCGTAAGTTGGATAACGATGCGCGTTTTTCTCTCTATCATCTCGTTGCTACACGTACCTGTGAACGTTTTCAAATTACTGTTTGTGGTTAAATACTGAGTGTCAGTGGTTCGATCCCCGGCACGTGTGGAAACGTTGGCCGTGTTTCCTTACACCTGCTGTCCCTATTCACCTAAGCAATAAGTAGGTACCTGGGTGTTAGCCAACCTCAGACAGGGCCGGGCTTTGAAATGAGCTGAGGTAGAATATTAGCCCTAAGCTTGTAAAACTGATGTAAAAAAAAAAAAAAACATCGAATTTTATTTAATAAAAATAGAAATATCTTTACTCCCGCTAGTGTATATGTCAGCATCCGGCTAGTGTCCCTGATTTTCTCGACGTCAGAGCGATGTATGAGACAGCCTCGCAGCTATACACACGAGGCGCTACCTAAAAATAAAACACTGTAAGCTTAGCTTTAACCCTGGTTGATCAAGCCCTGATCCACCGCGAGGCCACGGGGGCGTTGACCCCCGGAACACCCTCCAGGTATAGTCCAGGCAGGTAGTCTACCTAGAGAAGTATACTTCTAGAAATAGTCGTCTGATATACCCGAGTATGATGAATTACACACGAGCAACATAGGGTATGTTTATTTTGTAGACGATTCGCCACCAGAGGCTTCATTAACACAATATTAGGGCATGAACGGAATGTAGATAAATGGTTCAGAGAACCGACAAGTTGATAAAACAGACACATGTGAAACACTTGGGTATCTTTATCCTCAGTAAAGATACCCAATTGTTGCACGTGTCTAATTTATCAACATAAACAGAAGGCTGTGTGTGTCATGATAATGTCCAAATTGTAGGTGACCTTGAACCCACACATATCTATGGAGGCGTCCTTGATCTGTGCCTGGGCTTCAACATTACTTCTGCCAGCTGTGAGTCTTCCATTGTAACAGATATAGCGTCTGATCATTTCCCTAGGCTAATCTCTCTAGATATTGGTAATACTATCCTTCCTGGTGGGATATTCAAACGGAAACGTTTTAATGTTCCCACAGATCAGCATGATGACTTTGTTGCACATGTGACTGACTGGTATAATTCCTATGAGTGTTCCTCTGTAGAGACCTTTAACAATGATCTTGTGAGCAGTATTCAGAACTACTTAGAGCCGCCACTGCAACCTCTTGGTACTCTAAACCCAACAAACTTCCATAATAATCATACCTCCTTCAAAAACCATACTTATTACAATGATTCTAAACTTCGTACACTGAAACGTACTGCTCGCAGACTAGGCCTAGCCTATAGAAAACATCGTACCCCTGGAATGCTGAGGCTCTTCCAAACTGCCCTTGCTGCTGCCAGAGAGCGTATGACAGAGCTGCGGCAAACCGACTGGGAAAAATTTGTCAACGGTCTTAATGCTCACACCCCACTTAGCCGGGCATGGAGGGACATAAATAGAATTAAGGGTAACCGAACTGGGCAGATCGCTAAGCCCAATCAACAAAATGCATTTCGCCCAATATCTCTTACTAGCTGCTTGTGTAAAACATTTGAGAGAATGATTCTTAATCGTCTCATGTACAGAAACAATTTTTGTCTCCCCGGTTACATGGTTTCATGCATGGAAGGAGCGTGCATCATTGCATAGCCACCTTTCTCACCCTGCACACTGACAGCTCCTACACTACCTTCCTTGACCTTAAATCCGCTTTCGATGTAGCCAACCGACATGTAATAATTAGTGAACTTGCCAGAATGGATGTTGGAGGATGGCTTCTCCGCTGGATTAAAGGCTACCTGTCCAACAGAAAATCGTCTGTGTTGTTCCAGGGACATAGAAGTGTAACTAAAGACTTTGAATTAGGAACCCCACAGGGAGGTGTGCTCAGTCCCACACTGTTCAATATTCTAATTAATGCATTACTTAATGCTATGCCTAGTCAGCCCCATAATTATGTGATTAGTTTTGCTGATGATATAATGATTCACACCACCGGATTCTCCAACACCCAAAACATTCTTAATCATGTACTAGCCTCGTGTCAGGACCTGGGGTTGATAATCTCTACTGATAAAACAAAGATACTCAATAGGCGTCCTCCTCGACAGAGAGGCACAGTTCGTCAGATCCAATTGCATGATGGGTCTCTTCTAGAATATGTAAGCAGATACAGGTATCTAGGCTTTGAGGTTCCACTACTTGGACCTGTTGTAACAAGACTTTGTCGCCAATACAAAGAACGACTAAGAGCACTTAGAGTTGTGGCAGGGCTTCACCCCAGGTATGGTGCTAATGTTAAAATTGTGAAAATGATGTATCTTGCTTATATTAGATCATTGGTTGATTATGCTGCGCCACTACTTGCTCTTGTGTCTGACTGGAAGCTTGGAGGGCTGGAAAAACTGCAGAACGAAGCAATGAGGATCATCCTAGGATGCCCTCGTACTGCCAAAATTTTAAATATGCAAAAAGAACTTGATATTCCAAGCATCAGAGATCGTGTTACTGAAAGAAATATCCTAATTGGGGTTAATATGCTCAGGCAAGCTCATTCAAACCCTGCACAGAAGCCCTCCAAACTTTCCTCAGCACTGGTGAACACTCCTCCAGATGGATCGAAAAGACTGGAACCGACCTCCGCATGAATCAGATACATGATCTATGTCAAGTAAGGCAACAGCGGCACTTCTCCACTCCATGGAATATTATCCCATTCCAAACTACCATTCCTCCATTTCCCCCCAAACTACTTCTTAAATCACAACCAAAACTTCGCCTTGAAGCCAAACATGAGGCCTTAAGCTGTATTGATAAAATTAGTCACAGCACACACTCTCGCAAATTATTTACGTTGATGGTTCTGTTCACCAATCCACTGGTGCAGCTGGTAGTGCTGCTGTTGTCGTACAGAGTGATGGCTCTCTAAAGAAATTGGAGCACGCATCAATAATTGGGCCTCTACCCTTCAGACAGAACTGTTTGCCATACTCCTTGCACTGAAATGCATCTATGTATCAAAGATTCACAGTTTAATTGTAACTGATTCTCTGTCATCCATAAATGCTCTCAACTCATTAAGCATAAATTGTGGCATGCTTGTGTCAGAAGCCAGACGCAGGTATGGTAGGATTGTGGACAGTGGAGTCAGAGTGCACATGCTGTGGATTCCATCTCACATTGGTCTTCAGATGCATGATAGAATTGATAAATTGGCTAAGCTGTATGCTTTCAAAGAGGGAGTAGATTACAATCTTGGCTTGTCTGGTAGTAGTTTGAGAACAATAATACGAAAAGAACTTCAGCTGAATTTTATGGACTTAAGGCTCAGGGAGATTGACACCAGTGAGTCCATCTATCATCATTCTATCATGCAGGAGGAGCCACATGTCTATGGTGCATCCAACAAAATAAGCAGACTCTTGGATGTCACTACCGCCCGGCTCCGGCTGGTTACAAGTATCTTTGGCAGGTTAAATCACCACCACCAGATGTAGACCAAACGAAATGTAAACTTTGCCAGATGGATTATTGTCACACACCCTGCGTCATTATGTACTGGGAGTGCGATAAAATTAATGAATTTAGAAACAACTCACTCAAAAAATGTTCAAGAAATGGCTAAGTATTTTATCCACAAATGGTATATTACAGGGCCATTCTGGAGAAATACCCTGACTTTGCTAGCTGTAAATAAAGCATTACCACATATGTGCATGTGTGTGTGCGTGTGTGTGTGTGTTTTGTGTGTGTGTGTGTGTGTGAGTGTGTGAGTGTGTGGTGTGTGTGTGTGTGTGTGTGTGTGTGTGTGTGTGTGTGTGTGTGTGTGTGTGTGTGTGTGTGTGTGTGTGTGAGTATGAGTGTGTGTGTGTATGAGTGTGTGTGTATGAGTGTGTGTGCGTGTGTGTGTATGAGTTTGTGTGTGTGTGTGTGCGTGTGTGTGTGTGTGTGTGTGTGTGTGTGTGTGTGTGTGTTGTGTGTGTGTGTGTGTGTGTTTGTGTGTGTGTGTGTATGAATTTGTATGTGTGTGTGTGTGTGTGTGTGTGTGTGTGTGTGTGTGTGTGTGTGTGTGTGTGTGTGTGTGTGTGTGTGTGTGTGTGTGTGAGAGAGAGAGAGACTCAGCAATCAACATTTGCACCAATAACTCACTACAGTTGTGACTGGGTGTGGAAGTGTGAATGCTCATTACTCTAAAATTTGTTCATGATTGCAGCCATGTATAAACGTAAGTAACCATTCTTACAGTATTCATTACCTTTGTAACTTGTGAGTTCATTACCTTTGTAACTTGTGAGTTCATTACCTTGTACCTAGTTCAGCCATCAAAACTTTGGAGCCCAGTCCCTGGACCCATTGTGTACCTCTGTAATCTGTAAATACCTTTGTAACTTGTCATGATTGTGACTAGACCTACCTGGAGTTCATTACCTTTGTAAATTGTGAGTTCATTACCTTTGTAAATTGTGAATTCATTACCTCTGTAACTTGCTCAGCTATCAAAACTTTGAGGCCCAGTCCCTGGACCCATTATGTACCTCTGTAATCTTTTGACTACCGCCCACAGGATGAGTATGGGGTGCATAATAAACATATTAAACTAACTGTGGAAGACGAGGTTATCAGTCCCACAGCCTTGCAGAACTATTTACAGAAGACAGTAGCTGATGAGGTGATCAGCCTCTCAGCCTCGATGTTTAATATCGTAGTGTTGACAGATCTGAAGCATAGGCTAGGTTAGATAAGGTTTCTCAGGAAACAGAACAAGTGTTTCCTGACGCGGGTCTTAAGTCATATGATGACTCGCAGCTTGAGCTTTTGGTCATCTGACGGAGACCTTCCGCTGCCTTACCGGTTCACCCCTTTAAAAATTATGGTCATGATTATAAGCATTAGACTGAGCATAGGCAGGAAGATGGGTGCTTAAATACTAGTCAGATGAGGTGTAACAGATGAAGGCATTATCTATGTACCTCGGATCCACAAAGAATACGATACTCAACACCTGCTAGTTGGGCGACGGACTGATAACCTTCCTTCTGTATTGTACTCATAAAGCCACCGGTTGGCGAAATGTCTACAAAATAAAGATACCCAGATGTTGCAGGTGTCTAATTCTTCAATTTGTCAGTATTGTACACTACTAATGTAACGATACCCGGGTATCGTTACATCAGTAGTACACTGAGAAACAACATATAAACAATCACTGAAGTGAATGTCAGGCTTATCACAAATTTATTTCACCACTTACACCCACGATCATGGCGTAATAGCCCATAAAATACGTGCTAAAGGAATAACTGGGAAAGTGGGGAGATGGATCTTCAACTTCCTAACAAATCGAACACAAAGAGTAGTGGTCAACAGAGTTAAATCGGAGGCTGCCATAGTGAGGAGCTCTGTTCCACAAGGCACAGTACTCGCCCCCATCTTATTCCTTATCCTCATATCAGACATAAACAGAGATATACACCACAGCACCGTATCATCCTTTGCGGATGATACTAGGATCTGCATGAGGCTGTCATCTGCTGAGGACGCGGTTAATCTCCAAGAAGATTTCCAATGGGCAACGGTAAACAATATGATGTTCAATGAGGACAAATTCCAACTACTCCGTTATGGATAACTGGAGGAGATAATAACTAGAACAGAGTATACTACTGACTCCGGCCATACAATAGAGCGGAAAACTAATGTAAGGGACCTGGGAGTAGTAATGTCTGAGGATCTCACTTTCAAGGATCACAACAGTGCCACGATCGCACGTGCAAAGAAAATGATAGGATGGATAATGAGAACTTTCAAAACGAGAGATGCCAAGCCCCTGATGATCCTTTTCAAATCACTTGTTCTCTCTAGGCTGGAATACTGCTGTACATTAACATCTCCATTCAAAGCAGGTGAAATCGCAGATCTAGAGAGTGTACAGAGATCCTTTACTGCATGTATAAGTTCTGTCAAGTACCTTAACTACTGGGAACGCTTGGAAGCACTTGACTTGTACTCGTTGGAACGCAGGAGGGAGAGATATATCATAATCTACACTTGGAAAATCTTGGAAGGAATGGTCCCAAATCTGCACACAGAAATCACTCCCTATGAAAGTAAAAGACTGGGCAGGCGATGCAAAATGCCCCCAATAAAAAGTAGGGGCGCCATTGGTACACTAAGGGAAAACACCATAAGTGTCCGGGGCCCAAAACTGTTTAACAGCCTCCCATCAAGCATTAGGGGAATTGCCAATAAACCCCTGGCTGCCTTCAAGAGAGAGCTGGACAGATACCTAAAGTCAGTGCCGGATCAGCCGGGCTGTGGCTCGTACGTTGGACTGCGTGCGGCCAGCAGTAACAGCCTGGTTGATCAGGCCCTGATCCATCGGGAGGCCTGGTCATGGACCGGGCCGCGGGGGCGTTGATCCCCGGAATAACCTCCAGGTAACCTCCAGGTAACGAATACCTCACTAGTGTTAACCTATTACTGGTTATCTGTGGGCAGGTGTGAGTTAGACTGCCTAGCATGGGCCAGTAGGCCTATTGCACTGTCAGTGGTTCTAGAGATTATCGTCCCCCAGGGCTCGGTCTCAGACTAGGCCTATTTACTAGGTTAGGTAAAAGGACACAAGCGTGACTAATGTGACATTTTACTGTGGCAACGTTTCGCTCTCCAGGAGTTCTGTCAAGCCGTTACCAACGGCTTAACAAAACTGGAGAGGGAAACGTTGCCACAATAAATTATCACATTAGTTGCATGTGTCTCCACTTACCAAACATTTTTTACACTCTACTGCCACTAGAATCTTGGGGAAGCGCAAAACCCATATGGGTTATACAGAGTCTAAGGAATGGATGACTTTCAAGTTCCATCGGTACAACACCTTGGATCAAGAGCCCTTCATCGATATGAAGGCATCCTCTCTGGAAGGAAATATTTCGAATAAGAACTCGACACACTAGGATTGTCACAGGTGAAGCTCTCCTCTCCCTTGGATCAAATCTATATCGACTTACTGAGGGCGATATGTTATCTAAGAGGCTCTGCTACATATGTTTCATTATGCCCCACATACCCATCATGTGGTAGTTACCACATACCCATTATGTGGGTGGTAGTTACCACATACCCATTATGTGGGTGGTAGTTACTTCGTACCCATTGTGTGGGTGGTAGTTACCACATACCCATTATGTGGGTGGTAGTTACCTCATACCCACTGTGTGGGTGGTAGTTACCACATACCCATTATGTGGGTAGTAGTTACCCATACCATCGTATGGGTGGTGTTACACTTTACTCAATGTGGGTGGTAGTTACCTCATACCCATCGTGTGGGTGGTAGCTACCACATACCCATCATGTGGGTGGTAGTTACCACACAACTATCGTGTGGGTGGTAGCTACCACATACCCATTATGTGGGTGGTAGTTACCACACAGCTATCGTGTGGGTGGTAGCTATCACTTACCCATCATGTGGGTGGTAGTTACCACACAACTATCGTGTGGGTGGTAGCTACCACATACCCATCATGTGGATGGCAGTTACCACACAACTATCGTGTGGGTGGTAGCTACCACATACCCATCATGTGGACGGTAGTTACCACATAACCATCATGTAGGTGATTGTGTAACGCTTACAGAAGTGCATAACAGTTCTCCCCTCAGGGTAATCTGGATTTATCTTCCTCTTCCTCCGATCGTCCCTGGCTGCCTCCCATTCCCCAGGCGCTGTATGACCCCCTGCAAATTTAACGCTTCAACCATTACAAAAATAACTCGACTGGCCCTGCACACTAACAATGTGGAAATCAATGCGCACGATCGGAAAATTGTATATTGGAGGCTTAATAACCCAGGATAACCCCCTCCCCCTCCCCCACAAAAAAGGAACATAGTGGCTTGTATCCACTGGAGGTCATTAGGTCCTGCCCAGGATGCAACCCACGACAGCCGAGTATCTCGTGGGTGGTATTCACTGCTGGGCGGACACGGTGGGTAGCAGGTGTAGATGACTTACCCATAGATGCCGCCACGCCTGGTGTGAACCAGTGTTCTTTGGCGGTGAGCCAAGTGCGCTACTACTGGGTTACCAAGGGGCTACCACTGGGCTACCACTGGGTTACCACTGGGTTACCACTGGGTTATCACGGAAGACACACAACACGTTGTTGAGAATGTGTAGTAGCATTTTAGTAGTTCGTAGTGAATATATCTAACATTCAGTGGTCGTCACAAGATATTGACTAATATTCAGTGGTCGTCACAAGATAATGACTAACATTCAGTGGTCGTTACAAGAGATAACATCAGTGTGTTCAAGTGACTAACATTCAGTGGTCGTCACAAGATAATGACTAACATTCAGGGGTCATTACAAGATGACTAACATTCAATGGTCGTCACAAGATATTGACTAACATTCAGTGGTCGTCACAAGATAATGACTAACATTCAGTGGTCGTTACAAGATGACTAACATTCAGTGGTCGTCACAAGATAATGACTAACATTCAGGGGTCGTTACAAGATGACTAACATTCAATGGTCGTCACAAGATATTTGTCAGCATAGTTGCTGATCCCTGTATCCTGTATTATATAGCATAGCATATTAGTATCATCCATGTGCTTTAGGGAGTCTCCACTCCACCGAGTTTGTTCTTTCCTCCAGTAAGAAAGAACTGTTACCTTTATTCCAGAACAAACAGCCTACTGGAAGGTTAGCCAGATGGACCTTGACTATCCAAGAGTTCAATCCCATTTTTGAACATTTACCTGGCAAGTCGAATGTAGTCGCAGATGCTTTATCGCGACACGTTAGTGTAGTTACTGCAGATCCTCCATTTACTGTCGAGGATGTCAAAAATGCCCAAAGAACCGATCCCTTGTGTTCTGGTGATTCGATTCCTGCTCCAGGAAGATCTTATTCTTACTGTGAAGCCACCAGCACCCATTAGTGACTTTGTAATGAGCCAAGATTACTGTATCGAATAGTTGAGTTGAGTACTCCTAGCAGACGAATTAGTATTCCACAGTCACTAGTGATTGTAGCTGTATCTTTTGTAGATACTCGTTCAGACTGTCCTCAGTCAAGGCATGTGTTAGCCATTGCAGAGGAATTCGATCCTCCCAGAGATGATAACCATTCTGCATACGTAAACCTTACCCTCGCAGAATTGGGTTTAAGTGCAAACAGCCTGTATAATTAGATGTCCGGGATGAATGAAATTATCAACTGTGTGTTTTGTTATTAGCTGATCAGTTTGTCAGAAATTTTCGTGTTCACGTTCCCTCCGTATTCTGAGAATTGACAGTAATGATCTGAGTGCGCACCAGATGCCTTTGCTGTTAATTTCACCTTGTATATATATATTATATATTATATATATATATATATATATATATATATAATATATATATATTATATATATATATATATTTCCTCAGAATCCGTAGAGTGCATGAATACAGATCGATCGATCAATTCCATCCATATTGTACAATGATTTGTTCTTATAGTTTGTAATGCATTACGTTAAAACTCATTACGTTAACACCCATTACGTCAAAATCATGTTGTACCATCCATTAGTTCTAAGTTATATATGAATTTGTTATTATATAGGATCAGCCCAGATCCGCCTGCCTGTTCAGCCTATAGTATAGTAGTGTATGTCGGGACGACATACGTAACATGACCGAGCTGTCAGCATAGTTGCTGATCCCTGTATTCCCTGTATTATATAGCATAGCATATTAGTATCATCCATGTGCTTTAGATACGAGATCCCTTGTAGGCCTGTGGCTTTGTGTGACGTCACGGGATGCACATGTGTAGGCTCATACCTCTGCCCCGGTCTCACTCGGCGGCAGACCATTCAGCAGACAGGCAAGGCGGCGGGCTCCATCCCTCACCATCTCAGTCGGACAATATAAGTTACCATCCATACAAGTGTGTCTACCTTCAACCTACGATATCTCCATTTAAGAACCCTTACGATATATTGACTAACATTCAGAGGTCGTCACAAGATAATGACTAACATTCAGAGGTCGTCACAAAGATAATGATTAACATTCAGAGGTCGTCACAAAGATAATGACTAACATTCAGAGGTCGTCACAAAGATAATGATTAACATTCAGAGGTCGTCACAAGATAATGACTAACATTCAGAGGTCGTCACAAGATAATAACACATTCAGAGGTCGTCACAAAGATAATGATTAACAATCGGAGGTCGTCACAAGATAATGACTAACATTCAGAGGTCGTCACAAGATAATAACTAACATTCAGAGGTCGTCACAAAGATAATGATTGACATTCAGAGGTCGTCACAAGATAATAACTAACATTCAGAGGTCGTCACAAAGATAATGATTGACATTCAGGGGTCAAGATAACCACATCTCTAAGACTGAAGTCGTCACAAAATACTAACCGCCGTCTCAAGTCTTTCCTAATGTGGGCACAGATTAACATAATTTGGGCACAGATTAACATAGTGTGGGCACAGATTAACATAGTGTGGGCACAGATTAACATAATGTGGGCACAGATTAACATAATGTGGGCACAGATTAACATAATGTGGGCACAGATTAACATAGTGTGGGCACAGATTAACATAAATTGCAAATGTGCGCTCACCGAGTTGTACTCAATGATGTGCGTTGGCAGGAGTCGAGTCCTGGTTCCTGTCCTCGCCTCTCCAGCTTTTTCGACAGACATTACTGGTTTTTGGGCCCTTGAGCCTAGTCTCATTTATTCTTAAAGCTGTGCATGTAGTTTACCTCTACCACATCCGATTCACTGTATTCTGAGACTGAAAAAGTACTTCTTAACATCCCTGCGATTCATTTTTTTTTTGTTTACTTTCCTCCGTGTCCCCTTGTACCTGGAAAATAATTCCCCCCTCTTGTACATACCTTAACCTGAGCCTATCTGTATAAAACCTCTTTACTCCTTTTAGTAAAATATAATTTACATTTCAACGCCAGCGCCTGAGACAGTGCCAAGATCCTTAGCGAGTGCCAGAGCCTGAGATAGTGCCAAGTGATAAGATAAAGTTCTAGCCAAGAATACGAGTAGGTCAGTGGAAAATGAGTACACGGGAATTATTCATTTAGGTACGAGTTAAAATATGAAAAAAACAATGCAGACCTGTGGCTCGTACGGTGGACTGCGTGCGGTTGGCAGAGACAGCCTGGCTAATCAGGTTTTGATCCACCGCGAGGCCTGGTCATGGATTTTGCAGCTGGGGTGTCAACCCTTTAACACTCTCCAGGTATGAAGGTCCCACTCACTGGCCTCTACTACGTAGGTTCTACTCACTACTGGCTCTTACTTGGCAGATCCTGTTCTGTAGACCTACTGGCCCATGATAGGTCTTTCTTTGCAGGAGGCCTACTAGCTACTGCAGCAAGACAGAAACGGTACAAATTAGCAACACGATGGAAAAAGACACAAATGTAGTACAATATGCTCCTTTATTAACAAAGTTTCACCCCGAGTGATCTTTATCAAGTGAAAGAGATCTAAGATACTGAACACCCGCTCCTAGGTGAGGGACTGATTACCTCGTCTATTGATAAGTCACCGGATGACGAAACAACTAATAAAACTAACCAGTTGAAAAATGGCATGGTGCACACGTGTGTAATTGAAGGGCAACAGGAAAAGGGCGGGGCCGACTATTTGCGCTTCCCCTGTGATAGTATGTAAGTCTCCATTCTCTGCTTCACTTCAATTTTCCAGATTTTGGAGCAGAAACTTCCCAGGCTGAGGGATCCCCACCTCTAAATACGTTTCGAGGGTGATGGACTGATTACATGTTTTTTTTATGTCCACTGTTTCTGCTGTCTTCTGTCTCGACTTTGAAGTGTGTGTGGCAAAATTTTTTGGAAAAAAGATATCGTGTTGACATGCGTCTTACTTGTAAACCCTACTGAAAAAAGTGAAGGCCCTAGACCTCTCTACCGTGTCAAAAAACGCCGAAGGGTCCCTGAGGAAACGAAATTTTAAAAATTTTTTTGGGGGTTTTCCCCGGGAAATACACATTGGTTTTTTGGATCAATGTGCGAGTGTCGTGGCCTAAACCTTCCCACTCTGGCAGATAAAAAAAAAAGTGGGTAAACGTTTATGAAAATTCGATACCCGAAAAAAAAAGGCAAACAACTTTTGGCCAAACTAAAAGAACGGTTGAAAATTTAAGAAGCCACGGTTGAAAAATTAAAGCAAGCCGAATAGGCTCGACTGTCGTTGTCAAGAATGTTGAGAGAGAGCTAAACGAGAAAGTTTGTCTGAGGTTTTGTTCTGTGTTGAGCTAATTTTTTTCGCAGGTTTAAGACCCTACAAATTACGAAAAGATTATCAAAACAATGAAGCAAAAAAAAAAGTGGCTTATGTAAGGGGGGGCAAACCTGATCACTCCCCTTTTGAAACCCTTTAGCCTACGGCAATTTTAATATATTAAATTATTATATTACTAATTATTTCTACTACTATAATAATAAAAATGTGATAAAGAATGATGAGTGTATCTTAAAGGTAATCTTATAAAGTTTATCTGGAGCGATGTGATGTCAGGGCCCCTGGGTGAGATAGAAAACCAGAGGTGATAAAGCCACACTTGATTATGACCCCGCCCTCGTATGGCTCAGCCCCTACCCGGAAAAATAACGTCGATATTAATAGTAAAATGAAATGACCAAAAAAAAGAATTATTAAATATATTTTAACCAGATATAATAACGATTTTTTTTGATTTTACATATTTTTTTTTTGGTTAGGTTATTTAGGATAGTTTGGTTAGGGTAGGTAAGGGTTCTTCGTTGGAGCATCCGTTAGGTGTTTATTCATAACTTGAGGTTTTCCAAATCCATTTTATAAATAGCTCCCGGACTCTTGAGGGGGTTTAGTTAGCTCTAGGTCTCTGAGGGCATGGCTCCGTCCTTCCTGTCGAGGATTCTGAGCGAGGTTTGGGTGGGCAGTTTAGGGATATGGGGAAATACCTTTCTCAGAATGCAAGAGATGAAAAAAAATTTTAAAATTATAGCTGTTAAGGGACAAGTGGCTGTGTCCAAAAAAAAAAAAATTCCCCGTGAATTCATTGGTATAAGTCCACTGACTTTTTTTTGGGTTATCGTAAATAATTGCCATACTTGATAACTGTAGTTATGTGTACCTGTGCCTAAAAAATTCTTATTTTTTACGCGTAAAATTTTTCATTTTG
>NC_069453.1:11270100-11307600 GCF_026875155.1 Cherax quadricarinatus
CTTCAACCTACGATACTCCATTTAAGAACCCTTACGATATATTGACTAACATTCAGAGGTCGCACAAGATAATGACTAACATTCAGAGGTCGTCACAAAGATAATGATTAACATTCAGAGGTCGTCACAAAGATAATGACTAACATTCAGAGGTCGTCACAAAGATAATGATTAACATTCAGAGGTCGTCACAAGATAATGACTAACATTCAGAGGTCGTCACAAGATAATAACACATTCAGAGGTCGTCACAAAGATAATGATTAACATCGGAGGTCGTCACAAGATAATGACTAACATTCAGAGGTCGTCACAAGATAATAACTAACATTCAGAGGTCGTCACAAAGATAATGATTGACATTCAGAGGTCGTCACAAGATAATAACTAACATTCAGAGGTCGTCACAAAGATAATGATTGACATTCAGGGTCAAGATAACCACATCTCTAAGACTGAAGTCGTCACAAATACTAACCGCCGTCTCAAGTCTTTCCTAATGTGGGCACAGATTAACATAATTTGGCACAGATTAACATAGTGTTGGGCACAGATTAACATAGTGTGGGCACAGATTAACATAATGTGGGCACAGATTACATAAATCATATGTGGCACAGATTAACATAATGTGGGCACAGATTAACATAGTGTGGGCACAGATTAACATAAATTGCAAATGTGCGCTCACCGAGTTGTACTCAATGATGTGCGTTGGCAGGAGTCGAGTCCTGGTTCCTGTCCTCGCCTCTCCAGCTTTTTCGACAGACATTACTGGTTTTTGGGCCCTTGAGCCTAGTCTCATTTATTCTTAAAGCTGTGCATGTAGTTTACCTCTACCACATCCGATTCACTGTATTCTGAGACTGAAAAAGTACTTCTTAACATCCCTGCGATTCATTTTTTTTTTGTTTACTTTCCTCCGTGTCCCCTTGTACCTGGAAAATAATTCCCCCCTCTTGTACATACCTTAACCTGAGCCTATCTGTATAAAACCTCTTTACTCCTTTTAGTAAAATATAATTTACATTTCAACGCCAGCGCCTGAGACAGTGCCAAGATCCTTAGCGAGTGCCAGAGCCTGAGATAGTGCCAAGTGATAAGATAAAGTTCTAGCCAAGAATACGAGTAGGTCAGTGAAAATGATACACGGGAATTATTCATTTAGGTACGAGTTAAAATATGAAAAAAAACAATGCAGACCTAGTATCCTCGTACGGTGGTACGCTGCGTGCGTTGGCAGAACACCTGCTAATCCATGGTTTTTGATCCACCAGCGAGCCTGGTCATGTGGATTTGTGACGCTGGGTTGCAACCCTGTTAACACTCTCCATGGTATGAAGGTCCCACTCACTGGCCTCTACTACGTAGGTTCTACTCACTACTGGCTCTTACTTGGCAGATCCTGTTCTGTAGACCTACTGGCCCATGATAGGTCTTTCTTTGCAGGAGGCCTACTAGCTACTGCAGCAAGACAGAAACGGTACAAATTAGCAACACGATGGAAAAAGACACAAATGTAGTACAATATGCTCCTTTATTAACAAAGTTTCACCCCGAGTGATCTTTATCAAGTGAAAGAGATCTAAGATACTGAACACCTGCTCCTAGGCTGAGGGACTGATTACCTCGTCTATTGATAAGTCACCGGATGACGAAACAACATAATAAAGCTAACCAGTTGAAAAATGGCATGGTGCACACGTGTGTAATTGAAGACAACAGGAAAGGGCGGGGCCCGACTATTTACGCTTCACCTGTGATAGTATGTAAGTCTCCATTCTCATGCTTCACTTCATATTGTTCCAGACTATGGAGGAGAAATCTTCTCCAGGCTGAGGGACTGACCACCTCTAAACTACGTCTTCGAGGGTGATGGACTGATTACATCGTCTTTTTATGTCCACTGCTTCTGCTGTCTCCTCTGTACTCGACTGTTGAAGCCTATTGTGTAGGCGAAATGTTTTGGAATAAAGATACTCAAGTGTTGCACATGCGTCTTACTTGTCAACCTACTGCAAAAATGAAGGCCTAGACCTCTCTACACTGTGTCACAAACGCCAGAAGGGTAACCTGAGGAAACGAAATTTTAGAAATTTCTTGTGGTTCACCAGGAATACACATTGGTTTGTTGACTCAATGTGCGAGTGTCAGTGGCCATCACACTTCACCACTCATGGCAGATAAAAAAAAAAGTAGATTAAACAGCTTTATGAAAATTCGATAGCCGAAAAATAAAGGCAAACGAACTTTTGGCCAAACTAAAAGAACGGTTGCAAATTAAAGCAAGCCAGAATAGGCTCGACTGTCAGTTGTCAAGAATGTTGAGAGAGAGCTGAACTAGCAAGTTTTGTCTGAGGTTTTGTTCTGTGTTGAGCTAAATTTTATTCGACAGGATTAAGACCACTACAAATTACGTCAAGATCTATCAGAACAATGAAGCATAAAAAAAAAAGTGGACTTATGTAAGGGCGGATCAAACCTGATCACTCCCATTTCTAGACACCTTGACGCCTACGGCAATATTAATACTATTATAATTATTATATAATACTAATATATTACTACTACTACTAATAATAATAATGATGATAATGAATGATGATGTGTATCTTAAAGGTACATCTTATAAAGATATATCTGGCAGCGATGTGATGTCAAGGACCCGTGGGTGAGATAGAAGCCAGAGAGAACTAGTATAAGCCACACTTGATTATGACCTGCAGCCTCGTATGGCGACTCAGCCACTACCAGGAAAAAATATACGTCGATATTAATAGTAAAAATGAAAGTGACCAAAAACAGAATCATATTAAATCATACTTTTAACCAGATATAATAACGATTTTTTATAGATTTATACATATTTTAGTTAGGTTACTTTAGGATAGGTTAGGTTAGGGTAGGTAAGGTTACGTTACGTTGGAGCATCAACGTTAGGTGTCTCATTCATCAACTTGCAGGTTTTCCAAATCCATTTATATAATATAGCTCCTGGACCTCTTGAGAGGGGTTGAGTTACTGCTCTTAGGTCTCTGAGGGCACTGAGCTCCAGCTCCTCTGCCTGTCGAGGATTCTGAGCGACGGTTGCTGGGTGGGCTGAGTTATGGGATATGGGGAATACCTTTCTCAGAATGACAAGAGACTGAAAAACATTTAATGATATATAGCTGTTACAGGGACAAGATGCTGCTGTGTCCAAATAAAAAAAAATATCCTCGTGAATTCATTGGTATAAGTCACTGACTTTTTTTTGGGTTATCGTAAGTAATTGCCACTACATATGATAACTGTAGTTATGTGTACCTGTGCCTAAATAAACTTGCTTATTTTTTATGCGTAATTATTCATTTTGAAATGAAAATTTCTTATATATCAGAATACTGCACGTACAAGTTCGGCCAAGCACATAAATTATTGGGACGTTTCAAGTCCCTTGTACTCCTTGGAACAAAGGCGAGAAAGATACATTATAACTTACACCTGGAAAATCCTTGAAGAGCTGGTTCCAAATATACGCACAGAAATCGCTCCCTGCAAAATACCCCCAGTTAAAAGTAGAGCTGCCAAGACTACCCTGAAAGACTGCAAGTATTAGGGAGGCCCAAGACTTCAACAGCCTCTCACCATACATAAGGGGGCCTACCAATAGACCTCTAGCTGTCTTCAAGGGGGAACTGAATAGGCTCCTATAGTCAGTTCCTGTCCAGCTGGTTTTGTGACTTATACGTTGGACTGCGTGCAGCCAGCAGTAGTAGTCTGGTTCATCAGGCCCTAATCTAATGGAAGACCTGGTGTGGGACCGGGCCGCGGGGTAGGTCGACCCCCGGAACATTCTAAAAGTAAGCAGACCTCCGTACACTGAATGACTTAAAAAACTGACAAACGAAATCAAGAAACTATTAATTAACTGAACATTCGCAAGAAATGAAGAAAATGTAAAACCCAGAGGCTATCATGATTACTTGTCTCGAAAATACCAGTATTCTGTAATTTGTTCTGGATTCCTGAGAAAACTATTATATTTCCTCAAAGTAGGAAAATTTAACAAGAAGCGCAGAAATACCTTGAATCAAATAGCTGGTGGGGGAAGGTAGGAAGGGAGGGAAGGGGGAAGGGAAGGGGGAGTGGAAGGAGGTAGGGAAGGTGGAAGGGAAGGAGGTAGGGAAGGTGGAAGGGAAGGAGGTAGGGAAGGAGGCAGGGAGGGGTGAAAGGAAAAGTGAAAAGGGAAAGGAGGGAGGGAGGAGGGAAAAGGAGGGAGGGGGAGGGGAGGGAAAAAGGGGGGGAAGAGAGGAGGGAGGGGGCTCTGTCTTGCAAGGTGGAGGAAGAGAATGGGGGTGGAATCTTGGATTGGAACTTTGACCTTCACTGGAAAAGCCACCTTCCAAGTAGTCAGGTATTCAATGGTTCACTTGTCCATGTTTCCCTGGAGAACCATCACTGATGTCTCACTGGAGAACCATCACTGAGTCTCACCTGGAGAACAAACACTGGTCTCACCTGGAGAACCAAACACTGAGCTCACCTGGAGAACATTTACTGATGTCCACCTGGAGAAAAAATCACTGATGTCTCAAATGGAGAACCTCACTGATTCCCACGTGGAGAACCATCACTGAGTCTCACCTGGAGAAACAATCCTGATGTCTCCCTGGAGAACCATCACTGATGTCTCACCTGGAAAAACAACACTGAAAGTTCACGGAGAACCATCATAAATTTTCCCCTGGAGAACCATTACTGATGTCTCACTGGAGAACCCTCATGATGTTTCCTGGAGAAAACCCTCACTGATGTTTTCACCTGGAGAACCAAACACTGATGTCTCCTGGAGAACCATCACTGATGTCTCACCTGGAGAACCATCACTGATTCTCCCTAAAACCATCACTGATGTCTCACCTGAGAACCAATCACTGATTCTCCTAAAAACCCAAACACTGATGTCCCCACCTGGGAACCAATTACTGATGTCTCCCTAGAAAACTGAACTCACTGGGGTACCCAGATCCCGGGGAAAAATATATGCTACCGGGAGGTCATGATGTTCTCCTAAACCAAAAAATGTGAAAAATCCCGAATTTTACCAATAACACCCAAATTTTCAATAAAAATATATTAGTTAAATATTTATAATAATTATATATAATAAATATAAATATTTTATAAAATATAAATTTTATGGTCCGTGTTCCGGAAAAAAAACTGGTCATTAGCAAAACTATTTAAAATAAGTTTTCTAAAATATTTCTCTTTTGAAAAATATTTTTTTTCATTAATGTTATGAGAAAAATTTTAATTTTGTCCAAAAAACAGGAAAACTTAAACCTAACCTTATAAACAAAAAAATTTATTTTACCTAACCCAACATCATATTAATATTTTTTTAAATAATTTAATAATAAACAAACAAGTGAAATATATTTTTTTCGTTAGCTTCAGAATGATTTTGGCGAAATTATCGCATACACAAATTTTCCCTTGTCCTATATGGCAAGATGAACGTTGCTATTTAAGCCAAGATCGCAAGTTCTGCCTATTCGGCACGACATTATATATATATATATATATATATATATATATATATATATATATATATATATATATATATATATATATATATATATATATATAGGATGGGGTCCACTCGGTGTAAATTGTGGGACCCATAGCCTCGGAGAAGTGGATAAAAAGGCTTCAAGGAAGAATATTTGGATTTCTTCCTGAAGCCGTTTGAATATTCCACTTCCCCTACCACCCCATCTTTTCATTCTTTTTTTTACCAATAGGAATATTTTATTACATAATATGGTACAGAAGATTTAAGAGATACATTGTTGATATAAAGGTGGCATATAAGGTACATGTTGTTACGTGTGTATCACCGATTATAAGGCGAAAATCTCATCCAGCTCCTCAGAGCTGGGGTGTGTGCCCAAAATACAGCAGGCATTACCCCTTTGAACAACCGCACTGAGCCGCTGGAACAAAAAACTAGCTGCCCTGGGATCCCTAGTTACCCTGATAAGTCTTTTTCCCAGCTCCTTAAGGAACTTAGATGCACTCTTTCCCCATGAGCCAAGGGTCTCTGAGTCTATGGGAACAAACATATAATGATGGGCAAGTTCTCCATATTTTCTAGACTTTTGGGACTCCCTGAAGCTGGCCCTCCTTCCTCCCTGGTGTATTGGAGATAGGTATCAGCCAAGGTAGATGCACATGTATAGTCCCACACCACCTGCTTCCAGTCTGTCCAGGCTTGAAGGGTGATACCATCTGAACGCTTCTGGCTGCCATCAGATCTGCATATTTGGGGTGGCTCCCTTACTGCTGGGCATCTTGCTGTTTTGAGGCTCCTCTTGATAATGTTAACCTCATGTCTTGCAATCTTTCCCTCGGATTTACGGCACACAAGACCATGGTACCCGAATCGGTCTGCTGCTTCACTACCACAAATACACCTGTGTTCGGCGGGAATACGGGAGGCAAGTCGAAGAGCAACACCGATGCAGATGGTCTGTGGGTCGAGACGTGTGCCAAGGCTGGAGTTGGAAACAGCCAATAAAAAGTCCCCTGCATGAGGGGCTCTCACTGACAGGAGGCGGGCTCTATCCTTCCCTGACACACTCTGAAGCATTGTTGAGGCTATATTTTCCACTACTGGACCATCCCAGTGCGACTGTTTGTAGTTGTTGGGGGGAGCAGGCCTGGTTTCAGAGCCCGTTAGATTATCCCAGATCATGGCTCCGTCAATGAACTTTTGGTCCTGGACTCCAATCTTGTCCCTAAGATGTTCAGGGAGAATCGCTGCTATAAGCCCTCTGGATGCAATACACGAGGACAGAAAAGCAGGTAGCGCAATCTGTGATGACTTACGGACACCAATGCCTCCTAGTCTGACTGGAAGTGTAGCTTGGTTCTACTGCCCGTCTTCTAGAGTAAGGTTAAGTACTTTCGTAAAAATCTGCCTCAGGATACTGTCATATTAGTGCAGTATAGGGTTATCATATGAAGGTGCACATCTTAAGAAATATGTCAACCTGGGCAGACTCAAGCACTTTGTGAGAAGGTACAAGGCATCGTGGGTGTCCAGATTGCCTATTCGTCGTTCCATTCTCCTTAACTCTTCCAATTTCTTCCTGAGAATTGTGTCAATGGCATTGCTTCCCACATGTTTCACATGTGAGTGAACATAACGAACTAGAGTATGAAGCAGCATCACTCATCCTGTGAGTAAACAAACCACCATAAAAACAGTACTGGCAGCTTCACTCTTCCTGCGAGTAAATATACATTTCAGCCAAACTAGACACGCCATCGTCGATATCAGTTCCATCTGTCTCAACATAGCGACAAGATAGAGATTCGAAAATGACAACCCATGGAACAGGATAAGTTGTCTCATGGATACCTTACTGGTCGACCAATACGCAACTGAATTTGCTTAAAACGTGGCAAAATCTGAATGTTGACCTGGAATAAGTGGTGTTCCACATGCTTTTCATGATCCACATGGGATTTCAGTGCTTGACTCTGTGCTGTTCATGATTCACATGAGATGTCAGGGCTTGACCCTGTGCTATTTATGATTCACATGGGATGTCTGCCTGACCCTGTGTTGTTCATGATCCACATGGGATGTCAGGGCTTGACCCTGTGCTTTCATGATTCACATGGGATGTCAAATGCTTAACACCATGCTGTTCATGATCCACATGGGATGTTGGTGCTTGACCCTGTGATGTTCATGATCCACATGGGATGTCAGTGCTTGACCCTGTTCTGTTCATGATCCACATGGGATGTCAGTGCATGACCCTGTGCTGTTCATGATTCACATGGGATGTCAGTGCTTGACCCTGTGCTGTTCATGATCCACATGGGATGTCAGTGCTTGACCCTGTGATGTTCATGATCCACATGGGATGTCAGTGCTTGACACTGTGCTGTTCATCTCAGTAGTATCAGTTCCCAGTAGTACCAGTTCCCAGTAGTACCAGTTCCCAGTAGTACCAGTTACCAGTAACCAGTTACCAGTAGTATGACTCACTACCAACTGTCTGCGTGAATCACTGACTGTTATTCATGTTGCTGCTGACCATAGCATGTTTTTGAACTCCGTTCACCCCTAGGCCCCAATTCGTTAGTCAGTCTTAAGATAGAGAGCAGAGAGGCAGGGCGGGCCTGGTGCTTGTTACAAAAAACGCGATTCTAAAAAGCTTAGAGATCTCCAGTGAATACTAGAAAGGACTGCCCTTCTAGCATCCAGCCTGTTACTGGGTTTTCGTAACAATTAGTCAGTATCCTTGTCCAATTATCCATTAGAATTCAGTATGATTCAATAGTGCTTCAGGATTACAACTGGTAGGCTACTAACTAGAGAAATTAAAATTCAATAAATTTATTAATAATTAAGTTGTCTAGGTGTATATCAAATTAAATTAAATCAATATCAACAAAATAAGAATAATCACTTTTCTCGTGTACAGTATTATTGTGCTGAAAGCACATATCACATTTATAAGTCTTAAGTACTGTCTGGTACATTAACAAGTAATACAAATAAGTGTATGTGTGTAAGTGCTCTAAGTAGTTCACTATGTCTCACGACTTGACTAGACTTAAACAAGTGACTGACAAAGTCCTCACATAAACTAACTTCTTGACCAACTGGCAATCAGAACAGTCTGCTTGAACAATAAAAAGAATGCTAAGCCCAATAGCAATATAACAAGTAACTGTGACACAGAATCAGGAACAAGGAGATAATATAACGACAGCTAGTAGGGACCATCAGCAGATCCTCCACAAAAGTCACAAAACTCCCATACTACTGAATCTAAGTTCAGCATAAGAAAATCCCCGACTGTGACAGTACACAGATACCAGTACAAGTTAGGTCAGAAGCTACAGCTCAGGACCTGAGTTGCTCAGAGTGTCTAAGAGACACACAACCTCAGTACAACGTCGAAAATCACTAAGTCTATACAATGTTCTGTGAACAGAGTCTCCAGAACTAACAACAATAAGAAAGAGACGATCTTCCAACAAGGGCCAATAAGGGAGATTTAGGCACTTGTCAGGAATACGTCCAACCACCCAGCGAGTCTAGACCAGACTGAATACTTCAGGCGAGGTGAGAACCCCCCCCCCCCTCTATCACGTGATAGCTCCATGGACAGTTGCTGCCCAACAACAGAAGCCGGCAGAGTAACGAGCAAAGAGTGATAATTACAGTAGTTAGACAATCAAGACTTGAACTATGAGCACATAATATGTTACATCTTACCTAACAAAAGTAACTAAGACAAATAATATAAAGCAATATAGTCACGATTTAGCTATTATCGCAAATATAAGCAATATAAAATTACATGAAAAGGTAATATACATAATAATATACATCATATACATTGTAACCCATTCAGGGGTTACAACACCCCCCCCCAACACGACAAACAGTCGCACTAGGAGTTGCGTTAATGTATTACTGATTACTCATGTCACTAATACAATTTAATATAAAAATCTAGAGTCACTCTTGTGCCAAGCATTTCTATAATTTCACAGTGTCTATTTCACTAAGATATGCCCCTAGTACTAGGGCAGTACACAGTATCATATCTCTGCATACTCGTGGTTATGTACATCAGTGTAGAGACAGGATAACGTAGACAAGTATGACACGTTGAGGCTCGATCATAGTAGTGGAGACTGCATACAAACAATAGTCTTGTGCTATAGACAGGAGACAGCATTCCACTCTTAAGTAGTGGTTGTGGAATGCTATGCAGTATGGACATCTGAGTATGAAACAGCTTAAGGAGTGTAGTGAGGGGGGGGTCTGTGGTAGGACTGTTCCGCCACGCAGTAACATCGCCCACACAACACTACAAAATCATCACTCAGCTTCTGTCTCCTTACACATATATCACCACTACTGTAAATATATAAATAACATAATTAGACATGACAAGAGTATACATAATTAACGTGGGCTGGAGAGATTACGTTACTTTACTGAATTTGACATAGCAAGTAACAAAAGATATTTGGGCATTAAAATTACATTAGCTTTAAATGGGGAAGCGCCCAAATACACGTCAAAATGTTCCAAGGACACCACAAGAGCTAGAGCCTCTTTCTCAATAGTGGCATAATTTTTCTGGTGTTGTTTGAGCTTAGATGAATAGTAACATATAGAATGGAGAATATCAGTGGATGTTGACTGATGGAGCAGCACAGCGCCCACTGCATAATCACTCGCATCTATATGTAAAAAGAAGGGAAGATTGAAATTAGGACTTTTCAACACAGGAGCAGAGGAGAGCAAACGCTTCAGCTTTTTCAACAAGTCTGAACAATCTCTCGTCCAGATGAACTGAACTTTGCTACTAGTAAACACAGTGAGAGGTGTAGGTGGAGGTGTGTGTGCTGGCTTGCCTGTCACTTGACACACGTGGCAATGTCACACATGATCAGCTACTGTTTCCTTCATTTTAGGCCAAGTAAAATGTTTTGCCAGTTTACCGAGTGTCTTCTTGACACCCAAATGTCCTCCAATGGGACCTCTGTGAGCAAAATCAATGGCTTGTTCACGAAATGTAACTGGTAACACTACGAGATGCTTGACTGTGGTGGAAACACTATCAGCTGACAACTTACATGTATTTTTCTCCATCAGTACACCGTTACTATAGTAGTAACAATTATCGAGATCCTTTGCTTCACTCTCAGTAACTGCTGTATCTCTCAGTCTTTCCAATGACTGATCAACAAACTGATCCTTGATTAAATCATCATGAGTTAGAAATTTAACATCAGTTGTGTCCTGACTAGGTTGATGACAGGGGAGAGTCAATGTTAATAATCCTGGGTGCAGAGCATCACTGAACAACATATTCAAGCCCAAATCATTGTCATCCACTAACTCAACAGGAGACAAGGATGGTTGTTGTATCTTTGACATAGCTCTAGTAATTGCGCTGAGAGGAAATAAAATAGGTTTCTCTCTACAAGCTTCAATGGCATAATTATCATCAGTGTTATTATCAATCACAAGTGGTTCTTTACATATACCAGCATGAAGGATATCGTTCCCTATCAACAAGTCCACTGACCTGATGGGAAATACACCACTGGATATACCCACTGAAATATAACCAGTATAATAGCTTGTTTCAATGTAAACTTTGTGCAGAGGTACTTTTATAACAGCCCCACCATAGGCTTCTAACAATACATCTATCTTGCAATAGGTATCATCAGTTATGGGCAGTACATCTTCTCTCAGTAACGTGAGATAACTGCCAGTGTCTCTGAAAGTAATTATCTCAGATGTGATTCGTCAAATCCTGCTTTACCTCTCGAAAAGTAAGGACTCATCGCTGAACAAATCTTTTCATCAGATACACTTTCTGACGCTAGTCATCTATCCTGAGTAATATTATCTAAAACAGTAGGATCAGAGGTATTACTAAGATTTTGGTGCCTTTGTTGCTCGGAAGAGAATACGACTTGAGTGGGGGCGCCAGCCACACGACTGTCTCTCGTATCTCTTTCTAACTTATAGCAATACTCTCTAGCATGTCCTTTTCTGTTACAATAGGTACATTTAACTTTCTTCTTCTCAATATCAGATTTCTGTCTAGCCACAGAGACAGATTCAGGATTGTGAGTTTTCCTGGTAAAGGTACGAAAAGTTACAATAGCAGATAAATCAGGCCGGCAATGAGCAGCTGATTTAGGTTGCCAACTTCTAGGACAATTTTTAGTTACCTTGTTTCTCTGTGTTTTAGTACGTGCAAGTTTGTGAGAAATCTCATAATTGTCTGCTAATGCTGCAGTTTCCAGAATATCCAAGGTAGTATGATCGATCAGATATTCTTGTATGTCAGCAGACATACAGTTGTTAAACTCTTCGTGAAGTAACAACTGAACAAGGCTGTCGTAGTTGTAACTTTTCGCAGCACTAGACCATCTCTCAAATGCAACTTTTTTCTCACGAGCAAACTCTACACAAGTTTGATCTTGCCGTCGTTGTAACGTACGAAATGCACGTTGATAACTTACAGGTAACAAGTTATATGTCTCTAGAATAGTTTGCTTGACAGCATCATAACTAATGTACTTAGCAAATGGTAAAGCAGAAGTACAAGTTTGAGCTCTTCCTGTCAAAGCTGTGTGCAACAAGGTAGCCCAGTGCTTACGTGGCCAGTTCACAGCACATGCCTGGTTCTCAAACACATCAAAATAGGTGTAAGTCGCTTTCAAAAAACTTAGGAACCATTGAGGCAGCTTTCTGCACATTAAATGTGTCCTGTGATCTATCAGTCTGTTGTCTTCCAAGACAAACATTTTCTCTCTGGAAATCTTCTTCGTTCAATTTCCTCTGTGCCTCTATTTGTGCAGTCTGCAACATAAAGAGGCATTCAAACCTCTCAAACTGTTCCTGAGAGATAGGACCAGTGGGTAATGGAGGAGTAAGGAATCTAACGAATGAGTCTGGACGGTCCTTAGGTCGGACACCTCGTCCAGCCATCCCAAGAGTCTAGATCTGATCTAGGGTAAGTAGATACAGGTGTAGCATACACAGTACTAGTATGAGGCTGAGTCATACTACCAGCTACACTCTGTACTATTGTGTCAGTGAGGCGGGAAGGCGTGAGCGAGAACAAAATTTCATTAGGCTCAGACACTTCTGCCTTAGTTGCTCCTTCTTCTAAGTCATCAAATAGAGTCATACTTCCTAATTGTGACACTAGGCTTTCTGTCTCTGAATCATAATCAGACATCTCTGTATGAGCAGGAAACAATATATCTTTAATTAACACTCTGACAGTTTCTGCGGTGTAATTCCTGTTATACGTCACACCGAGATATTTGGCTACTCGCCAACACGTCTGAAGTTTTAATGTATTTAACTCAGACAAAGTCAGAGTATCAATTAACTGTTTCAATTTGGCATACATCACGAAAATAAGTGTACTACAAGAGAGTGATTATGGGAAACTATAATCCTAATAGGAATTTTAGTGTTGGTTGTCTTAGAGCTAGAGCTCATAAACGGTATTTCCATCTCCTTGGATCAAGAGACTCAGTCAAGTACATACATCCGCCTAGTATGTTGTACAAGACTAAACTCAAAGTCTTCAGGTTAGGAAAGTACTCAAAGTGTTTAAATAACTATGGTCAAACTGGACAATTTCTCCAACACCTTGGATCAAGAGCATCCCAGACAGGCCCCCATTTGTTACAAAAAACGCGATTCTAAAAAGCTTAGAGATCTCCAGTGAATACTAGAAAGGATTGCCCTTCTAGCATCCAGCCTGTTACTGGGTTTTCGTAACAATTAGTCAGTATCCTTGTCCAATTATCCATTAGAATTCAGTATGATTCAATAGTGCTTCAGGATTACAACTGGTAGGCTACTAACTAGAGAAATTAAAATTTAATAAATTTATTAATAATTAAGTTGTCTAGGCATATATCAAATTAAATTAAATCAATATCAAACAAAATAAGAATAATCACTTTTCTCGTGTACAGTATTGTGCTGAAAGCACATATCACATTTATAAGTCTTAAGTACCGTCTGGTACATTAACAAGTAATAATACAAATAAGTGTGTGTATGTGTGCAAGTGCTCTAAGTAGTTCACTATGTCTCACGACTTGACTAGACTTAAACAAGTGACTGACAAAGTCCTCACATAAACTAACTTCTTGACCAACTGGCAATCAGAACAGTCTGCTTGAACAATAAAAAGAATGCTAAGCCCAATAGCAATATAACAAGCAACTGCAACACAGAATCAGGAACAAGGAGATAATATAACGACAGCTAGTAGGGACCATCAGCAGATCCTCCACAAAAGTCACAAAACTCCCATACTACTGAATCTAAGTTCAGCATAAGAAAATCCCCGACTGTGACAGTACACAGATACCAGTACAAGTTAGGTCAGAAGCTACAGCTCAGGACCTGAGTTGCTCAGAGTGTCTAAGAGACACACAACCTCAGTACAACGTCGAAAATCACTAAGTCTATACAATGTTCTGTGAACAGAGTCTCCAGAACTAACAACAATAAGAAAGAGACGATCTTCCAACAAGGGCCAATAAGGGAGATTTAGGCACTTGTCAGGAATACGTCCAACCACCCAGCGAGTCTAGACCAGACTGAATACTTCAGGGGAGGTGAGAGCACCCCCCCTCTATCACGTGATAGCTCCATGGACAGTTGCTGCCCAACAACAGAAGCCGGCAGAGTAACGAGCAAAGAGCGATAATTACAGTAGTTAGACAATCAAGAATTGAACTATGAGCACATAATATGTTACATCCTATCTAACAAGACTAAGACAAATAATAATATAAAGCAATATATTCACGATTTAGCTATTATCGCAAATATAAGCAATATAAAATTACATGAAAAGGTAATATACATAATATACATTGTAACCCATTCAGGAGCTACAACAGTGCTTCCCATATATTCCGTTATAATTATACTAGAACATCTAACACTAGTGTTATTACCCAATCCACGTTATCGAACCCCCCACACATGACAATTGGTGGCAGCGGTGAGAAGTGCATGGCAAAGGAAGCACACAGGCCCACTTTTCACTGCCCCCACCACCACCCCATCCCCCTTTACCCACTTTGGTTTTATTCCCCTTTCACTGCCACACACGGGGTCAAGAACTAAACACTAAATTCATGATCCACGGGAGTCAAGTTTTACCCTGTGCTTTTCATGACCACGGGAATGTCATGCTTGCCCTGTGATGGTCAAGATCCACAGGGGATTCAAGCTTTACCCTGTGATGTCATGATCCACGTGGGATTCAATTTACCCGTGCTTTTTTCAGATCACTTTGGGCTACACTAGCGGTTACGTTAGATAAAACACATAAACAACAAAAACAAAGTAAAATAAATGGTTGCGATGCCGGGCAACGGGGTTAGCAAAAAAAAGAGGCATCATTCAAATCTGAACGTTTACAGGGGTGTGCGGAATGACTTGTGCACAACCCGGGACTTCCCCCCCCTACCCACCACAAGGGAAAACCCCCGTGCCTTAAAGAACCAGCCAGGGATGGAACAAACAGGGAACCCACTCTCCTGCCCCCACAACCCACCGCCACCAATCCACTGCCCCCACACAACCCCCGCCCCCATCACAACTCACTGCCCCAAAAAACCCACCGCCACCCATCACAACCACCCCCACACAACCCCCCGCCACCCATCCCCAAACCCCCGCCACATCACAACCCACCCCACATCACAACCCCCCCCACCACAAACCCCCCACCCCCCAAACCCCCACCACCAACCACAACCCACCTCACCCATCACAACCCACCGCCACCCACCCACCCCCGTCACCCCTCATAAACCCCCCAAAACCCCCCCCACCCATCCAAACCCCCCGCCACACCAACCCACTGCCACACAATCCACCGCCATCACAACCCCCCACCCATCACAACCAAACGCCCCTTTTACAACTCCCGCACACAACCCCCCGCCACCCATCACAAACCCCGCCAATCACAACCCCCGCCACCACAAAACCCCCCCCACAAACCAAACCCACCGTCACCCCCACAACCCACCGCCACCCACAACCCACCGTCACCCACCACAACCACCCCACCCACACAACCACCGCCACACACAACCCCCTCCACACAATCAACCCCCCTCACAACCCACCGCCACATCACAACCCTGCCCCCACAACCCACCGCCCCCCATCACAACTCACCGCCACACAACCCACCCCACCCACACAACCCACCGCCACCCCATCCAACCCACCACCATCCATCACAAACCCCCCGCCACCCACACAAACCCCCCACCTACACAGCCCACCGCCACCAATCACAACCCACCACCATCCCTCACAACCCACCGCCACCCCTCAAAACCACCCACCCATCACAAACCACCGCCCCCATAAAAACCCCCGTCATCTATCACAACCCACCGTCATCCATCACAACCCCCGCCCCCCATCACAACCCCCCGCCACCCATCACAACCCCCACCATCCAAACCCAACCCACCCACCCATCACAAATCACCGTCATCCATCACAACCCCCGCCACCCATCACAACCCACCGTCATCCATCACAACCCACCGCCCCCCATCACAACCCACGTCATCCATACAACCCACCGCCACCCATCACAACCCACCCCACCCCTCACAACCCACCCCACCCCATCACAACCCCACCGTCTCCCTACAACCCCCCGCCACCCATCAAACCCCCCGTCACCATCACAACCCACCGCCACCCATCACAACCCACCGCCCCCACCACAACCCACCCCCACCCCACAACCCACCCTCCATCAAACCCCCGCCCCCCCCAACCCACCGTCTCCTCACAACCCACTGCACCCACACAACCCGCATCCTCCAACCCGCGCCACCCACACAACCCACCGCCAATCCATACAACCCACCGCATCCTCACAACCCACTGCCACCCATCAACCCACCGCATCCACACACCCACCCACCATCACAACCCACCGCCACTCACAACCCACCGCCACCCATCACAACCCACCGCCACCATCACAACCCCACCGCCACCATCACAACCCACCACATCCATCAAACCCACCGCATCACACAACCCACCCGCCACCCATCACAACCCACCGCCATCCATCACAACCCACCGCCATCCATCACAACCCACCGCACCATCACAACCCACCACCATCCATCACAACCCACCGCCACCCATCACAACCCACCGCCCACCATCACAACCCACCGCCACCATCACAACCCACCGCCACCCATCACAACCCACCGCCATCCATCACAACCCACCGCCACCATCACAACCCACCGGTCACCACAACCCACCGCCATCACAACCCACCCCACCCATCACAACCACCCCACCCATCACAACTCCACCGCCACATACAACCACCGCCACCCATCACAACCCACCGCCACCATCACAACCCACCGCACCATCACAACCCACCGCCACCCATCACAACCCACCGCACCATCACAACCCACCGCCACCCACACAACCCACCGCCACCCATCACAACCACCACCATCCCATCACAACCCACGCACCTACCGCCACCTATCACAACCCACGCCACCCTAACAACCCACCGCCACCATCACAACCCACCGCCACCATCACAACCACCGCCCCATCACAACCCACCCACCCTCACACCGTCCATCACAACCTCACCGCACCATCACAACCCACCGCCACCCATCACAACCCACCGCCACCCATCACAACCCACCACCATCCATCACAACCCACCGCCACCCATCACATCGCACCTCATCACACCCACCGCCACCAATCACAACCCACCGCATCACACTCACAACCCACCCGCCACCATCACAATCCACCGTCACTCCATCACAACCTACTTCGCCACCCATCATAACCCACCACTCATCTATCACAACCCATCACACAAAGCATCAAAAACCGCCCATCACAACCCACCGCCACCCATCACAACCCACCACATCCATCACCATCCACAACGCGCGCACCCATAAACTCACCGTCTCCATCACAAACCCACCGCTACACCCATCACAACCCACGTCATCCATACAATCCCACCGCCACCCATCACAACCACCGCAACCGAACACAACCCAACGCCACCCATACAACAAAACCTAATCCAAAACAACCCACCACCCCATCACAACCCACCACCACCAACACACCACCGGGCATCCATCACAACCCCGCCACCCATACAACCACCGCATCCATCACAACCCACCGCCACCCACACAACCCCCGCCACCATCACAACCCCCCCCCCACCCATCACAACCCACCGCCCCCCATCACAACCCACGCCACCCACACAACCCACCCACCCTCCAACCCACGCCACCCCTCACAACAAAACCCCACCATCACAACCCACGCCACCCCTCCAACCCACCGCCCTCCCTCACAACCCACCGCATCCCACAACCCACCCCCCACAACCCACCGCCATCCATCACAACCCCCGCCACCCACACAACCCACCGCCACCACACAACCCCCCGCCACCCATCACAACCCACCGCCCCCATCACAAAAACCCCCCGCCCCCATCACAACCCCCCCACCCCATCACAACCCACCCCCCACCTCCAAAACCCCCCCCGCCACCCCCCACAACCCACCGCCCCTCACAACCCCCCGCCCTCCATACAACCCACCGGGCACCCCTCACAACCCACCCCACCATCACACCCACCGCCCTCCCATCACAACCCACCGCCACCCCCCAACCCACCCCCACCAACACAACCCCCGCCACCCATCACAACCCACCCCACCATCACAACCCACCGCCCCCACACAACCCCCCGCACCCCTCCAAACCCCCCCCCCCACAACCCACCGCCCCCATCACAACCCCCCCCACCCATCACAACCCCCCGCCATCCATCACAACCCACCGCCACCCATCACAACTCACCTGCATCACAACCCACCGCCACCCATCACAACCCACCGCCACCCATCACAACCCACCGCCACCATCACAACCCACCGCCACCCATCACAACCCACCGCCACCCATCACAACTCACCTGCATCCATCACAACCCACCGCCACCCATCACAACCCACCGCCACCATCACAACCCACCGCCACCCATCACAACCCACCGCCACCATCACAACCCACCGCCACCCATCACAACCTTCTATCATTATCTGACTTTTCTTTGGGTTATCCAGGATAATTTATACACTTGTTACCAAGTATAATTACTTTCACACGCACCTGCACAAAAACTAACTTATCGTTGAACTCGTAAAAAACTGATAAAATTTCCACACATTTTACCCCCCAACATCATTTTATTTAAAATTAAAATAAAATGCATTTAATAATGACGTAATTAAGCCTATGATATAAAGACTAAATAATTCCATATAGTTAGTTTTATCGGCAATATGAATTTTGTGTTTACAAAAAACGACCACAGTTACCCGACTGATAAAATTATTTACCAATAAGACATAGTCCCACTCCACAAAGGTGGCAGTAAAGCAATAGCAAAGAACTACAGACCGATAGCACTAACATCCCATATCATAAAAATCTTTGAAAGGGTCCTAAGAAGCAAGATCACCACCCATCTAGAAACCCATCAGTTACACAACCCAGGGCAACATGGGTTTAGAACAGGTCGCTCCTGTCTGTCTCAACTATTGGATCACTACGACAAGGTCCTAGATGCACTAGAAGACAAAAAGAATGCAGATGTAATATATACAGACTTTGCAAAAGCCTTCGACAAGTGTGACCATGGCGTAATAGCGCACAAAATGCGTGCTAAAGGAATAACAGGAAAAGTTGGTCGATGGATCTATAATTTTCTCACTAACAGAACACACAGAGTAGTAGTCAACAGAGTAAAGTCCGAGGCAGCTACGGTGAAAATCTCTGTTCCACAAGGCACAGTACTCGCTCCCATCTTGTCCCTCATCCTCATATCCGACATAGACAAGGATGTCAGCCACAGCATCGTGTCTTCCTTTGAAGATGACACCCGAATCTGCATGACAGTGTCTTCCATTGAAGACACTGCAAGGCTCCAGGCGGACATCAACCAAATCTTTCAGTGGGCTGCAGAAAACAATATGAAGTTCAACGATGAGAAATTTCAATTACTCAGATATGGTAAACACGAGGAAATTAAATCTTCATCAGAGCACAAAACAAATTCTGGCCACAAAATAGAGCGAAACACCAACGTCAAAGACCTGGGAGTGATCATGTCGGAGGATCTCACCTTCAAGGACCATACCATTATATCAATCGCATCTGCTAGAAAAATGAGAGGATGGATAATGAGAACCTTCAAAACTAGGGAGGCCAAGCCCATGATGACACTCTTCAGGTCACTTGTTCTATCTAGGCTGGAATATTGCTGCATACTAACAGCACCTTTCAAGGCAGGTGAAATTGCTGACCTAGAAAATGTACAGAGAACCTTCACGGCGCGCATAACGGAGATAAAACACCTCAATTACTGGGAGTGCTTGAGGTTCCTAAACCTGTATTCCCTGGAACGCAGGCGGGAGAGATACATGATTATATACACCTGGAAAATCCTAGAGGGACTAGTACCGAACTTGCACACGAAAATCACTCACTACGAAAGTAAAAGACTTGGCAGACGATGCATCATCCCCCCAATGAAAAGCAGGGGTATCACTAGCACGTTAAGAGACCATACAATAAGTGTCAGGGGCCCGAGACTGTTCAACTGCCTCCCAGCATACATAAGGGGGATTACCAACAGACCCCTGGCAGTCTTCAAGCTGGCACTGGACAAGCACCTAAAGTCGGTTCCTGACCAGCCGGGCTGTGGCTCGTACGTTGGTTTGCATGCAGCCAGCAGCAACAGCCTGGTTGATCAGGCTCTGATCCACCAGGAGGCCTGGTCACAGACCGGGCCGCGGGGGCGTTGACCCCCGGAACTCTCTCCAGGTAAACTCTAGGTAAGTATTATTTGAGCCAAAACCATGAAGACAAAAAAAAACATTAACAGTTTAAAATAGATTCTACTCCACCAAAATGTTTTTTTTTTTCTTTAATATTCCGTATATATCAAAACTGAAGTTATACATGACGCATTTTGTTAGTGGCGGCGCCGGTCATGACAACTCTGAGTTTTATCCACTGATAGTTGCAGTTAGTTTAATGCTTTTATTAGGCATCCTCCATTACCATCCTGTGGGTTACCGCCCCCCGCTGCCCGGTCCCAGACCAGACCTCCTGGTTGTTGGCCTGATCAATCAGCCTGTTCAATGCAGGCACCACAACCAGGCTGATTAATAACGGATCTGAGGAATCTGACGAGTTCCCTCTTGCAGACAGCTAGGGTTTGTTGGTAATCTCTCGTATGCACGAAGTGATAAAGAGTCGTGGTCCCTTCGCACCTAATTTTTTTTCTCAGTGTAATCATCACTCCCCAGGTTCACACCAGTTTTGGAACCAATGCCTCCAGAATCTTCCAGGTACACATTATAATGTATCTTTATCGCTTACGTTCTAAGGACTACAGTTCTAGGGACTTAAATAACTCCCAGTAATTTAGGGGCTTGACTTAGTTAATATGAGCTATGACGTTCTCTTTACATTTTCCAGCTCAACAGTTTCGCCTGCCTTGAAGGAGGTCGTTAGTACACAGCAATACTTTAGCTCAAAGACAACGAGTGACCAGAATTATGTCATCGTTGGCTTTTATCTCTTGTTCTGAAGGTTTCTAGTTATCCAACCTATAATTTTTCTTGCAACTGCAATAACAGTATTGTTGTGCTCTCTGAACGTGGGATCTGCTGCTGGCATTTCCACTCCCAGGTCTCTCACACTAGACTTAATGGGTGTAGAGACTGGGCACCCATGTAATGGTTGCTAAAGAAGTTATAGTGGTAATCCAATCAAATCACAGAATGGGTGTGGATCGAACCCAGGGCAAACGAGTCCTAAAACTTGCAGGGAAGTTTCAGGACTCGCTCGCCATGAGTTCAAGCCCCAGCCGGCCTCTGATTTGTTTGCAATTCTGTTACTGCGACTTTGTGTTTCATAGTGGTAATGGTCTACTAACAAGGTTTTGATCTGCTTACAATCGTAAAGAGTTGGTAATACAAACATGAATTCCCTGCATACGGGGTTTTGAATTCTTCATACTGTTTTAAAAGTTAAGTTATCCAGAGCAGTAGTAGTTAGCAAAGTAAGGACTGTCTGGCCTAGCGTAGATGACACAATACTCGCTGTTCAGCAGTCAGTACGCTTGAATAGTATTCTGACAAGTACCGAACATTGGGGAAAGTATACCTGAAGAGTATGCTGAGGTCAGTGGTCAAGTGCGGTCATACCGCTAAGCTCTTGGGAGTTAGCGTGGGCTGTTACCCATACCATGGCTTGTTGTAGTGCTTTAGAATCCCAGGTTCATGTGTTGAAGAAGGAGATTCTACTTCTTCAGGAGGAAAATAGGAGGCTGAAGCTTCGCATAGATGAGTTTGGGAGCGAGTGTGAGAAGGATTTAGCTGGTAAGGAAGGAATGGTCACCAGCAGTGATAGTGGCAGCCGCTTTAAGTGGCAAGTGGTTCACAGTTCAGGAAGAAGGAAGATGAGAGTTAATAGAGAAGATGTGAAGGTAGGAAATCGATTCTCTGTTCTCCAAGACGAGTGTACTTCAGTGGTTAGTGAGGTTGAAGGTACCACTGATTCCCCTGCTAATCAAGGTAAGAATATTTTAATAGTAGGCGAGTTTCAGGTAAGACCGTGCATTTTGTAACAGAGACAGAAAGGTCAGACAGAGTGTGTGTCTTCCTGGAGCTGGTGTTGGCGACATAGCCAGCAGGTTGGATAATATTATGGCAGGTAATGGGAACAAGCCCATTATCTGTCTTAGTGCTGGGGTAATGACATTGGGAAGGGCAGGAGAGAGGAGCTGCTGGATAAGTACAGGTCAGCCATAGAAGTAGTTAGGTCTAAGGAGGGATCCCAGTCATATGTAGCATCTTGCCTAGAAAGGATGGGCAATGAATGGATGTCTAGGGTAATTGGTATAATTGCTGGTTAGACAGGTACTGCAAGAACTTGCAATCCCATTCATTGATAACTGGGACCTGTTCTTTGGCAAACGTGATATGTATGCAAGGGATGGCTTCATCTCTCTGGGATGGAGTGGTTGCATTAGCCAATTCAACTGAGAGGGTCATTGATGCTTGCTGGGAAATTTTAAACTGATAAAATTATAGAGGTAGGGTGTTTTGGGAAACAATCGGGAATCGGGCTACAGCTTTGGGTTTTTAAAAACAGCATTTATTACCGGATACCTCAGGGATATTTAAAAAGCAATTTAAAATAAATTTGCTAATGAAAAATCAATTGATCAACAAACAAAGAAATAGTAGAGGGCAACGAGTGACTACTCCCTTAAGGTTTACTATACAAATATGGGAGTCTAAGAAAAAAGATAGATAGCTAAGATTATTTGCAATGTAGGTACTATAGATATTTTTGGAATAACAAGCCCGGGTTTCAATAAAAGATAGAGAAAGCCCCCCCGAATGCAACACAGGGGTTATAAACTTTTCCAACTGATAGGGCAACGGGAAAGGGTGGTGGTGTGGCGATGTATGTCAAAAAAATTTTAAAATTTTTGTTTTAGACATGATAAAGTTAAAACACGAACACAGAATGGGTTTGGTTTCATTTTTCCGGGTCGTGACAAATTAATTTGGGGTTGTGTTTTATGGGCCCCCCCCAAACCTGATAGGATGCAGTAACTTTAAGGCATCTGAATAAAAAATTGTGATAAGGGAATTTTAAATTTAGAAAAAATTTTTTTGTAACATATGACAAAAAATTTGAGCTGTGACTTTCTTGATACGGTTCAGGATTCTTTTAGAACGGGTTTGTGACAGAACCAACTAGAGAAACAATCTGCTCGACTTGGTTCTTGTCAACAAAGATTCACAATTAATAATTTTTGGGTTAATGATGAGTGGGAAAGTTTTCACAAATCACTTGTTTCAATAATCTTTGGAATTACCCGATAATGCAATCAAATCCTGTCCCAGATTTTCGCGGGGCGACTTCAGGGGATAAAATTATTTTTGGGGGGGCTAAATTGGGATTCCGATATGGGCAGGTAGGGGATTTTGGGATGCCAAACGTTTTTCAGAGCAAGCTCTAGCTCCCAGACAACTTTTTTCCGAGTAGGAAATTAATCTAACAAAAATGACCCAAAGGGAAACAAGATTAAAAACATCTCACGGGTAAAAAGAGAGGCATATATGGGCATCAAAAGAGGGATGGGCAGTTAAAAATCTATTTTCAATTAAAGAGAAAAATAAAGCAAGGAAAAAGAAAAGCAAAAAGAGTATGAGCTAGGTCGCAAGGGATTAAAAGATAACCCCAAAAAGGGTTTTTTTCAGGTATAAAGTAAGTTTGGGGCAAAATTGGCCCACTTAAAAAATAAAACTGGTCAGATCACTGACATGATAAGGATATTGTGAAATTCTAATACCCCACTTCCTCTCAGTTTTCCCCAGGAAAAAAACTACGAATTCCTGAAATAAAAGATTACGTAAACAAATGAAAAAAAAATTATGTACGATTGCGGAAAATGACATGGTCCTCAACAAATAAGAAACAAAAACCCAACAAATTTCCCCCGGTCCCGATAACTGTTTGCAAGGGTGTTTTAAGGAATGTAAAGAGGGAAATTAGCATACCTTTGGTAATCTTTTAACATATCATACAACTGGGTAATGCCTGATAAGTCGAAATGGCAAAAATTTAAAACCTATTTACAAGGCAGGTGACAGGTCCTTGTCCTCAACTATGACCCAAAAAGCCTACCTCCCTAGTGGGAAAATTTATGGAATCAAAAATTTCCGAAGCAATTCGAAGCCATCTTGACAGGGACAGATTTATTAATGATTTTCAACACAGTTTTACAAAGGGGCGTTCCTGTCTTACGAATTTACTAACTTTTTTCACTAAGGTGTTTGAGGAGGGAGATCATGGTAATGAATATGATATTGTGTATATGGACTTCAGTAAGGCTTTCGATAGAGTTCCACACCAGAGGCTACTGAGGAAACTTAGGGCACACGGAACAGGAGGAGAAATTTTTTCCTGGGTAGAGGCATGGCTGACAAATAGACAGCAGAGAGTTTGCATAAATGGGGAGAAATCAGAATGGGGGCACGTCACAAGCGGTGTTCCTGAGGGGTCAGTGTTGGGCCCGTTGTTGTTCACAATTTACATAAACGACATAGATGAGGGAATAAATAGCGACATAAGCAAATTTGCTGATGACATCAAAATAGGCCGTCCAATTCATTCTAATGAGGATGATTTGAATAGACTGACGCAATGGTCGGAGAAGTGGCAGATGCAGTTTAATATTGACAAATGCAAAGTTCTAAATGTTGGACAGTTAAATAACCATGCCACATATAAACTAAATAATGTAGATCTTAATACTACCGATTGCGAAAAGGATTTAGGAGTTCTGGTTAGCAGGAACCTAAAACCAAGACAACAGTGCATTAGTGTTCGCAATAAAGCTAACAGAATTCTTGGCTTCATATCTAGAAGTATAAATAACAGAAGTCCTCAGGTTGTTCTTCACTCTATATAATCCTTGGTTAGGCCTCATTTAGACTATGCTGCTCAGTTCTGGTCACCGTATTACAGAATGGATATAAATGCTCTGGAAAACGTACAAAGGAGGATGACAAAGATGATCCCATGTATCAGAAATCTTCCCTATGAGGATAGACTGAAGGCCCTGAATCTGCACTCTCTCGATAGGCGTAGAATTAGGGGGATATGATCGAGGTGTATAAATGGAAAACAGGAATAAATAAAGGGGATGTAAATAGTGTGCTGAAAATTTTCAGCCAAGACAGGACTCGCAACAATGGTTTCAAGTTGGAAAAATTCAGATTCAGGAAAGATATAGGAAAGTACTGGTTTGGTAATAGAGTTGTGGATGAATGGAACAAAGCTCCCGAGTACAGTTATTGAGGCTAAAACGTTGTGTAGTTTTAAAAATAGGTTAGATAAATACATGAGTGGGTGTGGGTGCTAGTCAGGTCTTTGGACCTGACTAGCTTGTGCTGCTGGATCTGGTACAGTGCTCCATCCTTGAGTGGGGATGACCAGACTGGGTGGGTCATTGGAATAATCCGGGGGGTGGGTCATTGGTCTTATCCGGGGGGGGGGACATGGACCTGCTCCGCATGGGTCAGTAGGCCTGTTGCAGTGTTCCTTCTTTCTTATGTTATGTTCTTAAGAGGGTTCCGGGGATCAAAGCCCCCCGCGGCCCGGTCCATGACCAGGCCTCACGGTGGATCAAGGCCTAATGAACCAGGCTGTTACTGCTAGCTGCACGCAAACCGAAGTACGAACCACAGCCCGGTTGGTCAGGTACTGACTTTAGGTGCCTGTCCAGCTCCCTCTAGAGATGGTTACAAAGGATTTAAAAATGCACTTTTTTTTTATTTTCCAAGAGTCTCATCCCCTCCCCCCATTGTGAAATATTTTTTCCCATGCTAAATTCTCCCTCCTCTATTTTTTCCCCCATGGTTTTGACTTCCACAAGTGGGGCTTCACCCCCACCCATCCCGACAACCGGGCAACCTTGAACACATCAACAATTCTCCACCACCACCAATGCTCAATTTTTCACACCAACACGGCAACAATACTCTTACTCCCTTCCCCCCGAACAACACAGGGTCAATTCACCACTACGCCACAACACAGCAATAACAATCCAGCACTATTGCTCCGCAACACAGTAACAACTATCCACCATCTCTGCTCTATAACACAGTAGCAACAACAATCCACCGTCACCACTACTAATGCTCCATAACACAGCAACAACTATTCATGACCAACGGTGGGGGTGTGGCAAGCAATTACCAGCACCTACACAAAGTGTGCAGTAGTGACACATATACATAATATTAACATTCAATAAAATAAATCCACACATGAAAACTATCTTGACTGATGCCTCGTCCCATAGCGGGTGACCCAAAAGGGATCAGTGTATCTAAACTAACCCCCTATACACCAAATTAAAAACGTAGCAATGTATGTATAGTAGTGTACAAATAAATTGGGACAGGAGTAAACTTTGTGATTATCTCATATGTCTTAATCTTCAGCTTAAATAATGTAGTTTGGGTTCTTTTCTCTTTATAAGAGTTTGCTATTGACTTCTGGCAACTATCCAGCTGTGGTGCTACCCTGTGATTCTCGTCGGTGTTACAACAGCTGTTGTTCTGTGAGTGAATGTGATTTTGCCAAATTCTGCCCTTCAGTTCATGATTACTGTTGAAATGCAAGATGGATGTTACATCTAGGAAGCGTGAAAGTACTGTAGCTCTTTGAAATCATGCTGATTTGAATATCAGATCGCCAACAATTTGAGCCTTGCAAAGTCAACTGTTGGTCGGATTCTGAAGAGAGCTGACGATAGTGGTAATAGTGGAACGCGGCATCGAGGAAGATGTATAAGAAAACTCAAGACACCTCATTATGACAAGGTTATCATAAGAAATAGTGTGAAGGATCCTAAGAAAACCAGCAAAAATCTACAGAGGGATTTGGCTTCAGCTGGCGTCAATGTTGATTCTTCAACTGTTTAACAAAGGCTCCTTGAAGTTGGCAGAACTGCCAAAAAGCCGGTAAAGAAACAATTATTGACTGCTGCTATGAAGAAAAAACGGCTGCGGTGGGCACTCGATCATTAAGAAATAGACGACAGATAAATGGAGAAAACTTATATTTTCAGATGTGGTGCATTTTGAAGTACATGGGCATAGATCAGCGGTAGTGAGACGGAGCAAAAGCGAACGTCCTTGTAATGGACACATTCAACAAGCGCCAAAACACTCGCCTAAGATTTTTGGGGTAGTTTTACTTTTAAAAGCCCTGGACGGCTTGTTATTGAGGGAACAATGAACAGTGACAAATACAAGACAATCCTGGCAACTCATTTGCTTCCCATTATAAAAAAGAGACTTTCCTGATGGAGAAGGCATTTTCCAACAGGATCTTACTCCATGCTACACTTTCAGAAAAATGCTGGTATTCTTCGAAGAGAGTGCGCTAAGCTCTCCTGACCTCAATCCAATTGAGAATCAATGGGCAATAACCAAATGCAAGATCGCGAAACAGGCCTCTTCAACTGTGGAGAAGCTGATTGCTTCTATTCTAAGGACCAGGTACCACGAAGAATTGCCAACACGTGTTCAGCGTTGGCTGATTCTATGCCAAAGCGTGTAGCGATGCTTATAAAAGAACAGGGTAGTTACAGCTCTTATTAAATCAATTATCTGTCGTATCACGGTACGGGTAGGGATCGAACTCATGGTAAGCGAGTCGTAAAGCCCAAGCCAGTGCCCCAACCGTACCCTAGTTTGTTTATAATCGTGTTATTATGATTTCGTGAGTTATCTGTCAAATCACTGCCGTGTATTTTTCAAATAAACATTAATTTTTCCAATATCTTGTTTCATCACTGTCCCAATTAATATGTTCACTGCTGTAAGACCTCGCTATCTAAAACAAGTTGTAGGTGCACACTTACAACATACCAGGTAGATCTTAAATTCGATATTCCTCTACATTCCATTAAATTATGTTTAGGAGAGTGTGAGTTAATGGGTTAGTGTCATATATGTTATAGTGGTCATGACTCGACAGTCAAAACAGTTTTCTTTAGTTAAGGTGTTGCACGTGTAAAATAGCCCTTGATACAAGGTTCTAAAAATTTGACTGACTGACTAGAATAAAATATCAACGAGTAGGTAATATTCTTCCTTCACGTGGCATACTGATGCATTAGAAAGCTGAATATGTAAAGTCAATCTCATCAATCATGCAGTTGTATCCTTCATGCTGTGGATGAAAGAAGATTATGGTCTAAATAAACCAGTACTGGATGAACTGACACACCCGGGAACACCTCAGATTGTTAGAAGAGTTAAATACCAAGGTGAACACCTCTGTATGGTATTGTAGTTCTTCAGTATCTTCAGATTTGCAGAATAAAACAAGCTGGTAAAACCTGGCCATGCCCGCAAACTGAAACATAACTTTCTCTAGCAGCAGGCATGTTGATGTTCCGAATCACCCATTGCTGAAATAGGCAATACCTAGATCTCCCAGTGACACTGCTCAGGAAAATCACTTCGCCCTGCCCAAACTCACTTTTACGTAAGCTTGACCATCAAGTGGTACTGATGCAAATTCCAAAATAAAGCCTGCAAGCACATGTGCTAGTCCCAGGTATTACTGAGAATGATAAGGCTGTCTAGGTATGCTTCCATTCTCCGCAACACATTTATAATATTAGTTATAATGCAGTGGAATGACAAAAACTTGTTTCGCATCCCAAATGCCATTTCTTTATAATCACATAAACCTTAGGGAGACTGGGCGATTCTTACGTGAGTTCTCTAATGACACAAAAGTAATGACGGTACCCTTACGTTGCAATGTGATGTACAGTTCACATTTGAATAAAGTGCGAACTCATGTATAATAATTGGAGTAATTCAGGATAACGAGTAGATGAATAATCTGGTGAAGAGATAGTCTTCCTACAAGTCCAAGACAAGGGACCAACATAATCTGTAACAAGTCTAAACAATGAGACACTTTTGCAACATTTGGGAATCTTGACTGTGGTAACGTTTCGCCTGTCAGTGGTGAAAAATGAGGAGTTTGAGGACTGAAGAAGCCACTGGATGGCGAAATGTTTTCTCAATAAAGATTCCCAAATGTTACACAAGTGTCTCATTCTTCAACAATTTACATTAAATCTATAACAAGTCTGAAGAAAGGTTCACTAAATGCTGATAATGGAAATAATGCAGCTGGCTTTAAATGATGAGCAGGCGTCCCTGTAATCTGATGTATGGTACATGTCTGAGCACGAGAAGAAACATCTATTGTTATGCGAGGCCAGAAAAAAAAACTTGAAAAAAATTGCCGAAGTTTTCTTAACACCCAGATTCAACCCCCTGGGACTGCTGTCTGCCGCCTACATTAATTTGTCATATGTGCTTAATGGAAGCACCAAACAATGCTTAATTTCCCACCTCTGGTGCTTATCCATATCAATTGGTGAATCTTTTTGCTGAAGTACTCTAGAACAGGTTGTATAAAACGTTGCTCTCTTACTGATCGCTTCTGCTCCCGAGACATTGTGAGCGAGCATATACGAGTGTTGTTACTGTAGACGCAAGTGCTGCCTTGTTACTATATTAACAGCAGGCTCTGGAGTACAATGTGATACTAAGATACCACAGAGGAGAGGATTCTGTAAAAGGTCTTCGCATGAGGGAGACACGGCTCTATCTGGGTCCCATCAAAGAGATGAGCTAATCCTAATTCACCTTCATGTATTGGTTCATCAGTCTCATGCGCTAGTGCCTGTGCACTACACAATGACCTGCATGATAACTGCTACTGGAAATAGGTCCAGTCCCGAGTCTACTGTCAGTTTCAGAACTTTTACTTTTGTGTGTCTGAAACCATGAGAGGTTCTCACACAACACAACACATTTCCGACCAGTAACTGAGAGCATCATGAATAGGAAATTCATCAGAGCCCCATAAACATATAGCCAGTGAAAAACTTACTTCTCATAAGCAGGCTGCACATGGGCATACAAGATATAGCTTTTCCATAAGCTTCTAATAAGAAATTAACCCAAGTGTCTGTGTCAGGTGGAACACTCAATACTGCGGATAGCAACAAGGTGCAATATGCTCCAGGTTCCTTGAAAGTGATAACATAAGTTACTGACTGAATATTTCACAGTTACCTGAGAAGTGGTTTAAAACAAGATACACTTCAGCTTTAATTATTTCACTGGTTGAGTGTGCATATCCAGGCTGTCACTATATTATAGAAGATCGAAACTGAATCTGCTGGCACTTTCCTCATTCTGCAGCCTGAAGCACTGGTCATGAACGTGGTCTACCCTATTACAATGGGAGCACTTTGATTCTGGGATTATATGGAGGCTAGTCTAGTGGCTTCCCCTTGACTGTCACTGGTAGCCTGTTCGAAAGAATGTCGATCAGGGATATTTGACCTTTCAATCAGAGTGTATTACGGGGGCCGCCTTATCCTGAATGTACTGGGGTTGAGCAAGTAGTCTTTGGTGTTTAACAGTATTACGATGCATTTCATTCGTATCTACCATTTTACTAGCTTCCAGAAATGATTCGTACTTTCTGCCCTCCAGTTACTTACAGACATCAGTCATGGTGGAGACAAAAGTCCTCAAGCAGGATCGATGGCATCAATTTTCGGAAATCGCGGCCCACCACTGCAGTACATTACAAAGTAGGTCTTTTTGTTTTGTGCAAACTCATAATAGTTTTTACCACACTCGTGATGAAGACTACTAAATTTTATCTGGCATTTGGTGGGTACCAACAGAGAGAGAAGCTTTCAGGACTGCCACTTTAGCAGCCTCATAGTCCCAATACTCCCGAGAGGACACGGTGGAAATCCTCTCCTGACCTTTACCGAATAACTGAATATGCAGCAAAGCTGCCCAGTGTTCTTCAGGCCAAGTCACTGCTACTGCTGCCTGATTTTTGAAGAATTCAGAATATGTATTTGTCCAAGTTAACTTCACTGAACTTGGACAAGCATCACTGTTGCCGCACTTATGATGTTAAACCCAATGTACATCACATGATCATTTACCTCATTATTTCCACTCACCATTCCTACTTCATAATAAATCTCATCCTTCTGTAACGGCTTGACAAAGCTCCTGGAGAGCGAAACGTTACCACATTAAAGTGTCACATTGGTTGCATCTGTGTCCATTTACCTAACAAATCTCATTCCGCTCACTGTTTATCGAGAAAAGTATATAATCTCTATCAAAAGCAGCCCTTGCTGTATAATTATCTCCAGTACCATGACACCACTACCAGGAAGGCTTTGCAATGAGCCCCTGGCTGCGGGTTTGCTATTCTTTATAGTTTATCTTCTTTACACAGGAACGTTTACCCTCCTGCCCACCAGCAAATCGATTCCTGCTGGTGTGCAGCGTGACAGACAAGTTCCCTTGCAGCATACACTCTCTTCAGTGTTATCCCAATATTAACAATAGATTTCTGCTTTAAAGGTAAAGTACAAGGGTCGCCAGATGCTGCACCTCCTTTATTCATTGTTCTGTGGCTGTTCAACTTGCCTAGTTGAGTCATATCAAAAAAGAGAGCTTGAGGAGAAGTGGCTCATCTCCATAATAGTATCTCCAGTACCAAGCCAATTTTGAACACTTGCAATGTCAGCTCCCTCAATGGGTCCTGTGAAGACTCAGGTGAGAATACTTTTTGTCTCTCTAGCGTGTTGATTATAAACAAGATTTAATCTAATTCAGAGCCCCCTATGGTGTTTAAGGTTTAATATACTACGTCAATAAGGGTATCAATAAACTAAAAAACACGAGTTCGGAATGTTAAACGAAATCACTACAAAAATTTGTTAAAATTTATTAAATGAAAAACCTAACGTGTCAATTTATAAATGAAGAAAATTTATTATATAACAAATAATATTAATGCTCTCATCTCAAAATTTCCTCTAATTACTTTACTGTATACAAATGCTATTTAATAGCAAAAACAGAGTGGGAACTGAACCAGAGGTATTATTTGGCAGTTAAGGTAACGGTACTTGGAGTTTACCTGAGAGGGTTTCGGGGGGGTCAACGCCCCTGCGGCCCGGTCTGAGAAAAGGCCTCGTGGTGGATCAGGTATGTGAGTGTGTGGTACAGTGGCTGAGGCACGATTGAGTGGTGTCAGTATATTGAGTGATCAATTGCACCAACACAAGCTGCTCAATACTATGTGCAATTGTGAATATATATATATTAGTATTAAGTAATAAAAAATCCATATATGCATAGAAATTACTACAGTTCAAGTTAAACAATTTCTAGATGCAAGAAAAACTTTACTAGGAACATCCATCCTTCCTTTCCTCCATTCCTCCAGCCCAACCACAGCCTCCTCCCTCATATAAATATATATATATATATATATATTATATATATATATATATATATATATATATATATATATTTGTCGTTCCGAATAGGCAGAACTTGCGATCTTGGCTTAAATAGCAACGCTCATCTTGCCATATAGGACAAGTGAAAATTTGTGTATGCAATAATTTCGCCAAAATCATTCTGAACCTAACGAAAAAAATATATTTCACTGTGTTTGTTTAGTATTAAATTATTGTAAACAAATCTAAAATATATTTAGTTGGGTTAGGCTAAAATAAATTGCGCTTGTTATAATAAGGTTAGGTAAGTTTTCTAAGTTCCTTTTGGTGCAAATTTATAAATTTTTAAATCAACATTAATGAAAAAAATATATCTTTAAACGTATAAGAGAAAATTTTAGTAAGGACTTAATTTTAAATGAGTTCTTGCTAACTGACCAGTTTTACATATTCGGCACGACATATATATAATATATATATATATATATATATATATATATATATATATATATATATATATATATATATATATATATATATATATATATATATATGTCGTGCCGAATAGGCAGAAGTTGCGATCTTGGCTTAAATAGCAACGCTCATCTTGCCATATAAGACAAGCGAAAATTTGTGTATGCAATAATTTCGCCAAAATCATTGTGAACCTAACGAAAAAATATATTTCACTGTGTGTGTTTAGTATTAAATTACTGTAAACAAATCTAAAATATATATACTTGGGTTAGGCTAAAATAAATTGTTCTTGTTATATTAAGGTTAGGTAAGTTTTCTAAGATTCTTCTGGTGCAAAATTAAAATTTTTTACATAAACATTAATGAAAAAAATATATCTTTAAACGTATAGGAGAAAATTTTAGAAAGGATTTAATTTTAAATGAGTTCTTGCTAATTGACCAGTTTTACATATTCGGCACGACATTATATATATATATATATATATATATATATATATATATATATATATATTATATATATATATATATATATATATATATATATATATATATATCTTTTTCCCTTGTTAAGTGATATTTGTGATTCAACCTTCTCCATCCCGCTCTAACCACAACCTTCTCCATCACGCTGTATCACCATCCTCCCTCCCACAATAATCACAATACAATGATAAACTTGTCACACACACATTACCCGCCTCCCAATACCAGCCACCACAACCTCCATGACTCAGCCTTCAGTTCGTTCCTCACGGAACCTTCATTTATCAATCAACACACTGATCTCTCCTAACACCTGCTGCCCCAGTATCTTAGCAGTAAATAGGAGCTAGTCGATTGTTGTAGGGTGCATCCTGGGGAATGGGGAAAGACGTATGTTCCCAATGGAAATAAGCCGTCCTGCTGGAATTTCTTGGGTTATCCTGGGTTACTATTACGAGTAATCTAATCAATCCTATTTCCAATTGCTTTTCTAAATGTCCACTGTACAATCAGAATCCATTGTTTTGAGTTATCTAATACTGACATTTTAATAATATTTATATCCCCCTTCATTAAATCTTTCACTTTTACACTTCTAACTTGTCAACACAGATAAAGTGATAAATAGACACAAAGCGTGGCAATATAAACACAAATGCAGTATAATGTGATCCTTTATTGACTACGTTTCGCCCACCCCAGGTAGTTCTGTTTGTGACTTGAAAAAGCCCACTGTGTGGGCGAAACGTAGTCAATAAAGGATCACATTATACTGCATTTGTGTTTATATTGCCATTGTGTCGGTATTTTATACCATTTATTTCCATCGTGTCAAACACAACAGACACAAAGCGTAATGACGGCGCAACCGACCCCAATCGAAATAAGTTCACATCGTTTGATTTTATTGGGTTACCCTAAGTTAAATCGACCCCAATCGAAATAAGTTCACATCGTTTGATTTTATTGGGTTACCCTAAGTTAAATTACATAATGTAATATATACTTGCCAACAACATCTATATGTTCTGAAAACCATCAAAAAAAAAAAAAAGTTCATGTAGATAAAAGCACTTGCAATTTATCATAATTTAAATTAGGCTTCAGACGAGGCTGTTGAAGCGAGCTAGTTGACGTTAGTCTACTTGACTGATAATGTGTGGTTCAACTGTGTAGATATCTTATCAAGGGATAAATACCAAACAGTATTGTTCATAGAAGAGTTCCCTTACGCAAGGTTTTATAAATTTGAGTCATATATACAGATTTTTTAACTTCAGCTCTTTGTACTGTAAAATGCATAGATTATGTATATCTGTACCCTTATGTTCTGTGTATGCATGATACTTATTTATCTATTAAATATTACAATTATGATATACTAAACGAAATAATTTGAAATTTAAAAGGTCTACTAACCTATGGGAAACAACTCTTGGTTAGGAGACAACCATCACCAGTTACATATTTGTCCAGCGCGTATGCCTGACACTGCCTCAATGATACTACTCACTACCTTGACATTCGGAGGGCAGTGATGTATATAGTGGCAGATTTTTTGTATGTGTCTTGGTGCATGCGGGAGGTGGGGGGTGAATATAGGGTGCGGGCGCTTGCGGCGAGTGTGTATCGTACAGTATGCAGAAATAGGCTACTATATGGGAGGTTGTGGGTAAATAGTTTTCCCTTGGGTTATCGTAATCTATCGGTAGGTGTAATGTTAGGGTTGGGTGTAGTTTAGAGCTGGATTGGGCTGGTTCTCCCTAAACTGGCATTTTTGTTCTTTTTTGAGATTAGTGGAGGATGGAAGGTGGAATAAAAGTGTGTGGTAGTGGAGCATATGGGTGTAAAGTCGTTAGGAAAGGGGGGGGGGGGGGGGGGGGGGGGGTGAACTGGTGACATTTGGTTGAGACAGGGGTTTTATGACTTTCGACGTCAGGTACGAACGTGAGCATGGAAGGGAACGTGAGTTTGTGTTTTTTTTTTTTAATACAGATAGCATGGGGTCAGGGGATGGCAGGGGGTGGCTTTCTGAAGTGTCTTTTGCCAGGTTGGTTTTGTTCATGATTGAGGTAGTACTGCCCGGTTCATGTTTTATTAGGAGCCATAAGTTATATTGTGTAACTTAGTGCATGACAGAGTAAGTCTGATATTGCTCTGGAACATTGTTTAAATGGCTTTAGATTTAAAGGCATAATACATCTATAAGTTTGCATGAAGTGTATATACTAGACTTAGTACTGAATCTAACATTGTATAAAACTTTTATATTTAGCATAAGATGTTTTTGACGTTTTTGTATTGTGTAAAAGTTATTGTTGGTCCATTTATTTGAACAATTTTTCATATTTTGTTAGTTGTTTGTTAGTTTTTAGTTATTTATAACTTTTATAAAATGTAAGTTAGTAAATGCTAAGATCTGTTAGTTTGTATGTACTAACTGTCAAAAAATAACTGATTCATTTTTGATTTAGGTTATACACTTTTGTCATGTCATGTGTATAAATGTACATTGTTTCAGGCTAAGTACATGAAAAGGGGGGGGGGTTACCACTATTATGTGGCTGCAAGGGTTTATCATCCTGCACATTGAAAGGGATTGAGAGAGAGATACTATAGTGTAAGGGTTTAGTTCAATGGATTAGGTATATTTTGTGGTGAGATTATAAATTGTGTAAGTTTTGTTTTCTTGTCTTTTGACAAAAACAGTTTTTATGTCTATATTTTGGTACCATGTAAGTTTTCAATAAAATATAAAAAAAAAAACTACCTTGCTTAACACATCTATAGCCAGATTTCTGAAGCAGTTTTTTTTTCCAATTTCTTTGAATCCACTGTTTTTAAATCGATCTCAAATTGATACTTTCACAATCTTCTTGACATCCCAATTATTAAAAATTTTCATCCACTTTTACACTTTTCTTACGTTGACAAAGTTCTGGAAGTTAATAGCAAGAATAAGTAAGTTTGCTAATGTCACCAAAAGACAGAGAAATAAGTTTTGAGGACGTTAGAGAACTTCAGAATGATATTGATAAGTTAGCGTTGTTTTCGAAAAAAGTGGCAGATGCAGTAAAATGTGAATAAGTCCAAGGTGCAAATTTCGAGGAAAGAAAATTACTTGAGGACCTATAAGAAAACAGTGCCTGAAGAGGACTTGGGAATATTGATTAGCAGACAGCTTTAGCCAAGGCTCCAAATGGCACAATCCGGTTTGGCAAGTATTGGGCAAATAAGAAATGAATGCCGGTTTCCATCTCAACTGAACAACGCACATGTGCCAGAAACGTTGGTTACTACCATCTGGGGTGACGAATGCTCATACTGATTTTCTATTAACCAAACATCTGTAATTTCAGACAATATATGACACCACTGTGTGGCTCTTTTGTCTTCTCTGTTATAACCTTGTTTTTTTTTTTTTTTATTTACCTTGTGTTTCCACGCTCCGATATTTTCATCTTTGTATTTACATGGTATCAATTACCAATATGTCCACATGCTTATAAAATGTTTAATATTAAAGGTAATTCAATACAATTTTCAAGAAAATGACTATTTTGTTTAATTTTATGTACCTAAACGTCACATTTTTTATAACATAACATTATCAATTATATAATGTGTTTTTGCTTTTAAGGTACATGTTGATGGTGGTCTTTTAATTAGTGAAGTTGACTGCGTGTGTGTACAAAAACAAAACAGTTGCATGCAAGCATACCTAAAAGTGGATGAGCGTTAAATGCACTGGAAAGATAGAAACTGCATCATTCATAGATGAAATAATAATTTCAGTGACGAGAAAATAGAAAGTTCCAAGACACATCAATCAAGGCTTCCACTGCTGGAATAATCAAGAAACAAATCACTGTTAAATACAGGAGAA
>NC_069453.1:11312600-11475100 GCF_026875155.1 Cherax quadricarinatus
TCTGTGACCACAAATGCAAGTTTTTACAGACGAATCTCCAGCTAGCGTGGCCGTGACGAACTCTAGCTCAAGTCCCTTCACTGCCGTCAACATGACTCAAGAAATCGTAATGACACGATTGCAAACAAACCATACCCCCGGCCGGGATTGAACCCGCGGTCATAGAGTCTCAAAACTCCAGCCCGTCGTGTTAGCCACTAGACCAGCTAGCCACAATAAGATTCATCCAACTAGGTATATTTCTACACCATAGGAAAGTTAGCACAGGCACCTCTGTGACCACAAATGCAAATTTTTACAGACTATGACCGCGGGTTCAATCCCGGTCAGGGGTATGGTTTGTTTGCAATCGTGTCATTACGATTTCTTGAGTCATGTTGACGGCAGTGAAGGGACTTGAGCTAGAGTTCGTCACGGCCACGCTAGCTGGAGATTCGTCTGTAAAAACTTGCATTTGTGGTCACAGTGGTGCCTGTGCTAACTTTCCTATGGTGTAGAAATATACCTAGTTGGATGAATCTTATTGTGGCTAGCTGGTCTAGTGGCTAACGCGACGGGCTGAGTTTTGAGACTCTATGACCGCGGGTTCAATCCCGGCCGGGGGTATGGTTTGTTTGCAATCGTGTCATTACGATTTCTTGAGTCTACTCAGAGGTATAAATAAACACAAGCTAAAATTGCAAGAGCATGTAAAAAAAAATAGAGAGCAAAGAATACAGGAGAACAGGGAAACGTACATAAGAGGCAGAAACAAATATGCATACGTAGGAAAAAGAGGTTCAACGTCAATTTAAGAATGACATATCATCAAAAGCCAAATCTGAACCAAGGTTACTATTTAGTCACATCAAAAGGAAAATAACAGCGAAGGACGAGGTAATACAGCTGAAAATGAAGGAAGAGAGCTCAAAAGAAGTGACCAGGAAGTCTGTGAGGAGCTAAACAAAAGAATTAAGCATGTTTCTCAGAGGAAAAAGGACATTACCAGAAAGTCAAGGAAGAGTGCACCAACCACTACTGGAAGCACTAGATACAACGGGAGAAACTATTGAGCTAGAAACCTTTAAGGCTAGACATCTCTCTGGGTTTTGTGAGAAGCAACAACAGCACTGTGTAAATCTCTAGCCGTAATCTTCAATTCAATCAATTTGAGGTAATTGCCGGAGGTGTGGAAAACACCTGATGAAATCTTGATATTTAAGAGGACAGACGGGTAGTATTAAACTACAGGCCAGTGAAACTGACATGTACAGTATCTAAGCTTATGGAGATTATCAGACGAGTAGTGGAACACCTAGAAAAGAGCGGGTTCGTTACAGATTTAGAGATGGTAAATACTGTTTCACAAATCTAGAGTTCTATGACAAGGTAATGGAAGTGAATTTTATTGTAGTCAGCTGATCCAGTTGCTTACGCGTTGGCCTGGAGTTTTACGACTCACTCGCCACGCGTTCAATCCCCACCCGTCGTATGGTTTATTTGCAATCGTTCATTACGATTCCGTGAGTCGTAATGGAAGTGAGGCAGGAGAGAAAGGGATGGATGGATTGCATATTTTTGGACTTGCAGGCGTTCAATACAGTGCCACACAAGACACTAGGACTAAATTTAGAGGCGCATGCAAGAATAACAGTGAAAGTGCCACAGTAAAGAAATAATGAAGAGAAAGAAATCAACAAGTCATTATCTGGGAAAGATATGTCCGAATGGGCAAGTGTGGTGAGTGGGATTCCACAAGGGTCAGTACTAAGACCTGTACTATTTCTTGTGTAAATGATGACATGACCAAAAAATAATTCACAAGTGTTTCTGTTCACAGATGTGAAAGTTATGAGGAGAACACAAACAGGAGTAGACCAGGGAAGACAACAAACAGATCTGGACAAGCTGCAGGATTGGTCTAAGTGGCTATAAGAATTTAACTCCTGCAAATGCAAAATTATAAAATTGGGGAAGGACAAAGAAGACCAGTAACAGAGTACAGACTTGGGGAACGAAGCCTGCAAACCTCCTTCGAGGAGGACCTCGGGGTGAGCAAAGTTCAGACAACGGTATATCGCCAGAGGCGCATATTAACCAAATAACCTCTGCAGGAAATTCGCTTCTGGCAGATCTAAGGTTAGCTTTCAGGAACCTCAACAAGGAACCACTAACAACACTACTGCATATGTCAGGCCCATCTTGGAGTATCCACCATGACAAAGCTTGTCAAGAAACTGGAAAAAGCGAAGAGGTTTGCAACGAGACTAGTAAGGAGCTAAAAGGGTATGAGCTATGACTAAAGGAGCTCAACTTGCCTTGATGAAATTACAGAATAAGACCAGGGGTGGCATGATAACGTTCAAAATTCCTGAGAGGTACTGATGGGGTGGACAGGGATAATTTGTTCGAGAGGCGGGAATCAGGTACACGTGAGCACAGCTAAAGACATGAATCACAGGGATGTTAGAAAATACTAAAATAGCATTCTAGTGATCAGAAAGTGGAATGACCTAGACGGTGAAGTGGTATAAGCAGGATCCATACAAAGTTTTAAGAACAGGTATGACAGGAAACCCAGTAGCAGCCAGCAGGGAGATACGGGGGCAGGAGCCGAGTACCCACCGGTACCCACAATCTATAATGGTAGTGAGGGGTACCAGCAGTGTAAGGTACCTACCATTATACTGGTAGTGAGGGGTACCAGCAGTGTAAGGTACCCACCACCTACACTGGTAGTGAGGGTACCAGGTCATGGTATATGGTACAAGGACACACAGTGTTGGTGTAGTGGAGGGCAACTGGAGAAAGCAAAGCAACCTTACTTGGTACTGAAGCCTCTCGTCCCCCTCTACCTCAACCCCCTTCCATCCCCCCTCTTCCTCCTATTCCCTCCTCCCTCTGCATCCAGTCCCCTCCTCCACTCGACTTCCTCTAATCCCCCCTCCTGCATTCCCCTTAGCATCAAACCCACTCCCACACTACCACCACCCTCCTTGGTCAACAAGCCGAGGTCGATACGTATAATAGGCCTAGGTCAATAAGTTGGGAGTCAATAGGCCATAGGAAGATATAGGGAAATAGAAATGTGGTAAGTTGGCCGCGAGTGAAGCAACAAGGCTATCAAACCTGCCTCGTATTGACGTTAACAAACGAGTACAGGTGTTGTGGCCTGAGGGCACAAATGTTCACACATAAATATAAGTATTCGTAGCAGAAATATTCCTACATACATTTGTCTGTCAACCTTAGCAACTTCTCTTCAGTCTCACTCAAAAGCACCGTGTCATCGGCAAAAAACAACTGTGACAACTCCTACTTTGTATTAGATTCATTATCTTTTAATCCCACACCTCTCATTACAAGAAAAAGTAACTTGAGATAAACTACAGAAAGACTTGGCCACCACCCTGCAAGCGTGGTCCAACAAATGCCTAATGAGGCTCAACAACCAGCAAGTGTAAAGAAGTAAAAATAAGAAAGGAGAAAAGACCGGGAATAGAGTACACAAGAGAATGAAAACTACTTCAGACAAGGGAAAACAACTTAGGGGTGAAAAGGACAGTCAACAATCTCGTTGGAAGGGACACAACTGCATAACGTAAGCAACTCACGCACGACTGAAGTCTTCAAGAACTACATTCAGTAGCGTGAAGACTGGGGAATCTCTCGGAGCACTTTAGACAATATACTTCAGGATGTGGTTTAGAAAGACATGCGAGTAAACACTAAGAGATATTTACTAGGAAATGTTTCGGTCCTGGGACCTTGATCACTTCTAACACACACACACATTAAAATGAGAGTATATATAGGGTAAGAGCGGGGTGTGACACCACACAAGTGATCAAGATTCCAGGACCGAAACATTTTATAGTACGTCGTAGTGTTTACTCACGTGTCTCTTTAAACCAATTTGTCGGTATAAATTACCAAGGTTTATACCACGTATGGATGTTTCTCAATGACATTATATATCGACAAGTACGTAAATAAGATACAGAATGTGATTTATGACATTTTATTAATAAGACGTTTCGCCCACCGGCGACTTTATCACTGACTGGACGAAACGGCATCTCGTATTATTAAATATTAAGGCGCCAGCATGGGATCCATAGCTCATAAAAACCTATAACATTCTCTCTTTGAGAAAGTCCAGAGGTGTGCAGCCAGACTAGTCTGGGAGCTGAGGAGAAAGCAATGCAACGAAAAAAATAAAGAGAAACTTGTTGAAGAGAGAAGGATCGGAGTAGACACGATCACGACATACAAGACAGAAGTTATAAACCCAGATAAGTACAGATTCCATACTTATGAACGACAGTACCATTCAGCTCGATCCCTCAACACATCATCCTCTAACACCTCAAAACACTCTTCTTCCAAGACCCTCGACACACTCTTCCATCTCCTCCAGTCACTCAACACACCTTCCCTCCTCCTCCTCCAGTCACTCAACACACCTTCCCTCCTCCTCCTCCAGTCACTCAACACACCTTCCCTCCTCCTCCTCCTCCTCCAGTCACTCAACACACTCTTTCATCTCCTCCAGTCACTCAACACACCTTCCCTCCTCCTCCTCCAGTCACTCAACACACTCTTCCATCTCCTCCAGTCACTCAACACACCCTCCCTCCTCATCCAAGCCCTCAACACACCCTTCCTCCTCCTCCAAGCCCTCAACACACCCTTCCTCCTCCTCCAGTCACTCAACACACCCTCCCTCCTCCTCCAAGCCCTCAACACACCCTTCCTCCTCCTCTAGTCACTCAACAATCCCTTCCTCCTCCTCCTCCAGTCACAACACACAGTCCCTCCTCCTCCAGACACTCAACACACCCTCCCTCCTCATCCAAGCCCTCAACACACCCTTCCTCCTCCTCCAAGCCCTCAACACACCCTTCCTCCTCCTCCAGTCACTCAACACACCCTCCCTCCTCCTCCAAGCCCTCAACACACCTTTCCTCCTCCTCCAGACACTCAACACACCCTCCCTCCTCATCCAAGCCCTCAACACACCCTTCCTCCTCCTCCAAGCCCTCAACACACCCTTCCTCCTCCTCCAGTCACTCAACACACCCTTCCTCCTCCTCCAAGCCCTCAACACACCGTCCTCCTCCAGTCACTCAACACACCCTCCCTCCTCCTCCACACTCAACACACCCTCCCTCCTCCTCCAAGCTCTCAACACACCCTTCCTCCTCCTTCAAGCTCTCAACACACCCTCCTCCTCCAGTCACAACACACCCTTCCTCTTCCTCCAGCCATTCAACACCCTCCTCCAACAAACGACCACATCACTACCAACTCTTCCAGCCTGCATACCAGACCTTTTTCCCGAGATTATGATTGAGAGAGTGTACACTTACCTGTTTATATTACTTTATATTCAGCCTTTATTATTCTCGTGCAGTTGATAAGCTTTAAACCTAACAAAGCGCCATTATTGATAGTAGTTGAAGAAGAATTAGATGATGATTAAAGTCATTGTACGGGTAATGGTCTTTTCATATTAGTTCTTGGTCTGGTCGCAGTTGGTGGCCATCATGAACATGCCCAGACTTCCCCCTCGATTCAACCTCACGAAGGAGTTCCTCTCTGTGTTGTAGATGAATGGTTCAGAGAACCGACTCAAGGTTGAGGGACCGATTACCTCATTCTCCTCCTGTTCTTCACGTTTCTCCTTTGTATGGACTGATGAAGCCACTGTGTGGCTAAACGTTTCCTCAATAAAGATACCCAAGAGTTGCACATGTGTCTAATTCCTCTCTGTGTTGTGGAGAGAGGCAACACAGACCGGTCACCCCACACCATGGGTTGTTCCACTCCCTCAGCACCCCCACACTATGAGTTGTTCCACTCCCTCTTCACCCCACACCACGGGTTGTTCCACTCCCTCATCCCCCCACACCACGGGTTGTTCCACTCCCTCATCACCCCCACACCACGGGTTGTTCCACTCCATCACCCCCACACCACGGGTTGTTCCACTCCCTCATCCCCCCACACCACGGGTTGTTCCACTCCCTCATCATCCCCCACACCACGGGTTAAACTCTCTCATCACGGGTGCTCCACTCCCTTATCGCCCACACACCAAGGGTTGTTTCACTCCCTCAGCACCCCACACCATGAGATGTTCCATTCCTCCATCAACCCAACACCATGGGTTGTTCCACTCCCTCAGCACCCCACACAATGGGTTGTTCCACTCCCTCAGCACCCCACACCAAGGGTTGTTCCACTCCCTCAGCACCCCACACCATGAGATGTTCCATTCCTCCATCAACCCAACACCATGGGTTGTTCCACTCCCTCATCATCCCCCACACCACGGGTTAAACTCCCTCATCACGGGTTGCTCCACTCCCTTATCGCCCACACACCAAGGGTTGTTCCACTCCCTCAGCACCCCACACCATGGGTTGTTCCACTCCCTCAGCACCCCACACCATGGGTTGTTCCACTTCCCCATCACCCACGGAACTGTCACACAGGTTCATCAAGAATGCTCAGCATAAAATGGCAAGACATTTGGAACTAGTGCTAGCCACTCGGTCCACTGTAAATAACGCATAACTTATTTTTTCTTTCCTGTACTCACCTAATTGTGGTTGCAGGGGTCGAGTCACAGCTCCTGGCCCCTGTGTGTATGTGATCTAATTCACATCTCCATAAATAACTCTTTACAACTGTAACCAGATTTATAAATGTAATTTGTTCAGTTATCAAAACTTTGGGGCCCAGTTCCTGGACCCATTATGTACCCCTGTGACCTTTTGACTACCACCCACACCATGGGTATGGTGTGACTACCATCCACACCATGGGTATGGTGTGACTAGCACCCACACCATGGGTATGGTGTGACTACCATCCACACCATGGGTATGGTGTGACTACCACACCATGGGTATGGTGTGACTACCACCCACACCATGGGTATGGTGTGACTAGCACCCACACCATGGGTATGGTGTGACTAGCACCCACACCATGGGTATGGTGTGACTACCACCCACACCATGGGTATGGTGTGACTACCACCCACACCATGGGTATGGTGTGACTACCACCCACACCATGGGTATGGTGTGACTACCACCCACACCATGGGGATAGTGTGACTAGCACCCACACCATGGGTATAGTGTGACTAGCACCCACACCATAGGGTATGATGTGACTAGCACCCACACCATGGGTATGGTGTGACTAGCACCCACACCATGGGTATGGTGTGACTACCACCCACACCATGGGTATAGTGTGACTACCACCCACACCATGGGTATGGTGTGACTACCATCCATACCATGGGTATGGTGTGACTACCACACCATGGGTATGGTGTGACTACCACACCATGGGTATGGTGTGACTACCACACCATGGGTATGGTGTGACTACCACACCATGGGTATGGTGTGACTACCACCCACACCATGGGTATGGTGTGACTACCACACCATGGGTATGGTGTGACTACCACCCACACCATGGGTATGGTGTGACTACCACCCACACCATGGGTATCGTGTGACTACCATCGACACCATGGGTATGGTGAGACTACCACACCGTGGGTATGGTGTGACTACCATACCATGGGTATGGTGTGACTACCACCCACACCATGGGTATGGTGTGACTACCACACCATGGGTATGGTGTGACTACCACCCACACCACCCAGGCCTGGTCTCAGACCGGGCCGCGGGGGCGTTGACCCCCGGAACTCTCTCCAGGTAAACTCCAGGTAAACACCATGGGTATGTGACTACCACCCACACCATGGGTATGGTGTAACTACCACCCACACCATGGGTATGGTACGACTACCATCCACACCATGGGTATGGTGTGACTACCACCCACACCATGGGTATGGTGTGACTACCACACCATGGGTATGGTGTGACTACCACACCATGGGTATGGTGTGACTACCACACCATGGGTATGGTGTGACTACCACACCATCGGTATGGTGTGACTACCACACCATGGGTATGGTGTGACTACCATCCACACCATGGGTATGGTGCGACTACCACACCGTGGGTATGGTGTGACCACACCATGGGTATGGTGTGACTACCACACCATGGGTATGGTGTGACTACCACCCACACCATGGGTATGCATAATAAAGATATTGAACTAACTTGAGTTAGTCACTGCCTGCTGGTTGGTACGAGGCTCCTCCATGATAATTAATGACAGCAGCACGGTTGGAATCACTATCACGGTAATGGAATATAATTACAAACTAAAAAAAAAGACATGAAAAATACATTTTAGACATATTTAGAGTAAGGAAAGCATAATTCACTACTATTAATATGACTACTGCTATTACCACTACCACTATTACTGCTGCTGCTACTGCTATTACTACACCACTAATACTATTACTTATGCTATTATTACTAAAACTGCTATTCCTATTACTGCTACTGCTGATACTACTACTAATAATATTAATTATATGACCTTCAAGTCTTAATGTAGCTATTTAGCTGAACATCGAACAGTTGCTAAACGTCAATTAACAACGGCAATCAGGTAATGGTACTTGGTCAGTCACTATCAGACATGACAATACGACCAAACATATTGATAGTGATTATCTATCGAACATGGGAGATTATCTATTGTGTGTTAGCTTCATTGTTTGATGACAAGCACGCAGCTCTTGTCTTCCACTACACAAACATTACCGAAGAACAATAAGTGAGGTGTTGTTAATTATAGGCGAAAGTGAAAACAAGTGTGTCAGGGCGTCAGTACGAGAGAAGAATGTATACCGTGGTCAGTATGATACAAGTATGTGTACCATGGTCAGTATGATAGAAGTGTGTACGTGGTCAGCATGGGAGAAGTGTGAGTGTACCGTGGTCAGCATGGGAGAAGTGTGAGTGTACCGTGGTCAGCATGGGAGAAGTGTGAGTGTACCGTGGTCAGCATGGGAGAAGTGTGAGTGTACCGTGGTCAGCATGGGAGAAGTGTGAGTGTACCGTGGTCAGCATGGGAGAAGTGTGAGTGTACCGTGGTCAGCATGGGAGAAGTGTGAGTGTACCGTGGTCAGCATGGGAGAAGTGTGAGTGTACCATGTTCAGCATGGGAGAAGTGTGAGTGTACCGTGGTCAGTATGACAGAAGTGTGTACCGTGGTCAGCATGGGAGAAGTGTGAGTGTACAGTGGTCAGTATGATAGAAGTGTGTGTGTACCGTCATCAGTATGATACAAGTGTGTGTACCATGGTCAGTACGATAGAAGTGTGTGTTTGTACCGTCGTCAGTATGATACAAGTGTGTGTACCATGGTCAGTATGATACAAGTGTGTGTACCATGGTCAGTATGATACAAGTGTGTGTGCCGTCGTCAGTGTGACAGAGGTGTATGCACCGTTGTCTGCGTGAGAAGAGTACATTCGTCAATATATATATATATATATATATATATATATATATATATATTATATATATATATATATATATATATATATATAGGGGAATGTATGAGTTAGTTTTAGTTTAATATGTTATTATGCACCCCATACCCATCCTGTGGGCGGTCCGGAATGTATGAGAGTATAGTTTTACCAACGCTCTTATATGGGTGTGAAGCTTGGGTGATGAATGTTGCAGCGAGGAGAAGGCTGGAGGCAGTGGAGATGTCATGTCTGAGGGCAATGTGTGGTGTGAATATAATGCAGAGAATTCGTAGTGTGGAAGTTAGGAGGAGGTGTGGGATTACCAAAACTGTTGTCCAGAGGGCTGAGGAAGGGTTGTTGAGGTGGTTCGGACATGTAGAGAGAATGGAGCAAAACAGAATGACTTCAAGAGTGTATCAGTCTGTAGTGGAAGAAAGGCGGGGTAGGGGTCGGCCTAGGAAAGGTTGGAGGAGGGGGTAAAGGAGGTTTTGTGTGCGAGGGCTTGGACTTCCAGCAGGCATGCGTGAGCGTGTTTGATAGGAGTGAATGGAGACAAATGGTTTTTAATACTTGACATGCTGTTGGAGTGTGAGCAAAGTAACATTTATGAAGGGATTCAGGGAAACCGGCAGGCCGGACTTGAGTCCTGGAGATGGGAAGTACAGTGCCTGCACTCTGAAGGAGGGGTGTTAATGTTGCAGTTTAAAAACTGTAGTGTAAAGCACCCTTCTGGCAAGACAGTGATGGAGTGAATGATGGTGAAAGTTTTTTCTTTTTCGGGCCACCCTGCTTTGGTGGGAATCGGCCAGTGTGATAAAATAAATATATATATATATATATATATATAATATATATATATATATATATATATATATATGGCTGAGAGAGGGGCCCCGATCCCTAGCATCCAACAATACTCACAACCCCACAAACCTCCCCGACGGGATCACCATCTGTTCTTGGAAGAATGGCAAGATGAACAAGATCAGAAAGTACAAAAACAAGCCATCAGTATCAATCTGTCCCAATGGGATCAGAGACCCTGGGATCATGGGGGAAGAATGCCACATGTTTCCTGAAAGAACTGGGTTCGAAACTCATTAACTCCACCTGAGACCCGAAGGCTGCCACTTTCATGTTCCAGCACCTCACCATGGCCATCCAGAGGGGAAATGCTTGCTGTGTACTTGGCTCACGACCAGCTTTAGAAGAGCTGTAAGAGATTCATAATCTTTGATATATTGTATCAATGTATTCATGCTTTGGGGCGAGGGGCTTGGACTTCCAGCAAGCGTGGGTGAGCGTGTTAGAAGTGAATGGAGACAAATGGTTTTTGGGACATGGCGAGCGGTTGGAATGTGAGCAGGGTAATATTTTGTGAAGGGATTCAGGGAAACCGGTTAGCCGGACTTGGGTCCTGGAAATGGGAAGTACAATGCCTGCACTTTAAAGGAAGGGTTGGGGACATTGACTGAGGTGACATCTAAACCGTCGTATCTGAGCGCCTCTGCAAAGACAGTGATTACGTTTGAGTGATACTGAAAGTGTTGAATGATGATGAAAGCCTTTTTTCTTTCTTTTTGGGTCACCCTGTCTCGGTGGGAAACGGTCTACGTGTTATATATATATATATATTATATATATATATATATTATAAATATATATATATATATATAAATAACACTGATCTCTGGCTGAAGGAGACTCGAACCTACGAACCTTAGGACAAGGTACGCAGTGCTTTACAAATCTACCCACACTGGACAATACCTTGGCGTGTAGCTTGCGCTACACGTTTGTGTATATTTCGCCTGCTCTCGCGAATTCCTTGCATTGTCCAAATCTCTAGTAAGGCTGATGCATGCAGGGGATGAGATGAAAAGCTGTAAGCCTTCTCCCTGAAAGCTGGCTGCCTTGGATCAAACGTGTAGCGCAAGCTACACGCCAAAGTATTGTCCAGTGTGGGTAGATTGGTAAAGCACTGCGTACCTTGTCCTAAGGTTCGTAGGTTCGAGTCTCCTTCAGCCAGAGATCAGTGTTTGTGTATATTTCGCCTGCTCTCGCGAATTCCTTGTATATATATATATATATATATATATATATATATATATATATATATATATATATATATATATATAAATGCACATAATGAAGATGTTATCTTATTTCATCTTTTCTTGATATTTTCCTCACTTTCCCTTCCTCACTTTCCCTGCTCCTTCCTTCCCAACCTGGTAAGGTAAGTGGGTCACGTGACGTGCTGAAGGTCAAAGTTCATCCAGAGTATTGACGCTGTTCACAGCGCTGGGAGCTCAGCTTAACGTTACCAGCCAACTCTACATCCACAGCTATACCAGGAGGGAGATGTTGGAGGCAGAGAGGGAGATGTTGCAGGAAAAGAGGGAGATGACGTTGGAGGGGGAGAGGGAGATGCTGGAGGGAAAGAGAGGGAGATGATGGAGGGAGAGAGGGAGATGATGGAGGGAGAGGGAGATGCTAGAGGGAAAAAGAGGGAGATGGAGAGAGGGAGATGGAGAGAGGGAGATGATGAAGGGAGATGATGGAGGGACAATACACATAAGTATAATTATCATACATAGTATACATTACCTAGGATAACCCCCCCCCCCAAAAAAAAAAAGTCAAGAGTGACTTATTTCCATTGGAGAGGAAGATGGAGGGAGGGGGATGATGAGGAGGATGCTGAAGGATGTTGAAGGAAGGGAATGGTATACAAGCAAATAAATAAGACATGTGCAACATTTAGGTATCTTCACTGCCGAGACGTTTCGCCTCAGTCGAATACTAAGGTGACTAAATATACTGAAAACAACTGAGGTGGATATTTAGAGGTGTTCAGTCCCTCAGCCTTGAAAGCAACAGTCGAGGGACCTGCCTAGCTTGGGCCAGCAAAACCTGTAAGTGGGCCCCGCCTTCTGTGACGTCATCTACAGCTGCTACACTTCACCTCGAGCCCGGTAACATGAATGTCATGTAACTGCTTCAACTTCAGACTGAACAAAGGTATAAAACTAAACACCTTCCATCTAAGCTGAAGAAATGAACACCTTAAGATGCCTTCTCTTCTTCCACAAGGCTGAGGGACTGAATACCTTAAAATCTACAAATATCTCCAATATATCAGTCACCTCTTTATTCGACTGAAGAAGCCTGCTATGCAGGCGAAACGTATTACCTGGAGTTTACCTGGAGAGGGTTTCGGGGGTCAACGTCCCCCGGCTCGGTCTGAAACTAGGCCTCATGGTGGATCAGGGTCTGATTAACCAGGCTGTTATGTGAACGAGATTATTTGATGTTTCTGGTAGCGGGTGAGTGAATGATACGTCTTCGAAGGCTTCTTATTCTATTTGCAAAGTCGTGGTGGGTACACAGGCTTGTGTGTTTGTGCCCATGGCCCGGGAGGGCCATGCCCACGAGGGAGAGAGGGAGTAGGCTTGTTGACTGGTTCTAGGCCACTGAGTGAGTGAGATAGTGGGACCAGCTTCCCACTGACCTGGGCAGGCCTAGAGAGGGCAGCACCTGAGTGCCGCGAAATATGAACTAAGCTGGCAGACAGCATAGGCTGCCTGTGCAGACAGTACAGGCTGTCTACATTTGCTCGACAACCTACCTCGCATCGTCCCAATGCGACAATACTGGTGGTAAAAAAAAACTTGGTCTCTCTCTCGTAGGAACAGGGCACACAACACAGAATAAAAATATATATATACATATGGACATGGAAAAAAAACTTCCTACAGGGAGGGAAGAAAAAAACAGGTGGGGTGTGGTAAACAATGTGGTCATAGGCAGTGAGCATCGATGGGCATCACTGCACGCCTTCCTGCGTCTGGACAGATACTGCAACACAGGAGACATCACTGTGGCTGAGCTGAGACGTAACAGGATACGGTCTCCTCTAGAACAGTGAAGCAGTCATCGTAGGAGTCACTGCAGGTTTCACTCAACCTGGGGCACGACATGCTGGTGCCCTCGAGTGAGGCGTCGACAAAACTCCGCAACTGGGCAGGACTTCTGGCAAGCGACTCAGGAGGACACTTCTCGACTGGTACTGTCACTGGGCTGTCACTGCCGGTGAGCGTGAAGTCGTGGAGCGAGTTGTGGCATAGATGACTCAGCGAAACATCTGGGAGTTGTAACATCATACACCATACTGCAGTGAGCGAGCTAGCAGTCAAAGTGACATCATCTTTGTGCAGGAGCTCACTGAAGCTTGACACAAAGCTGACACAGCCTGCCGACAGGGCTAACTGCGGCTTGACGAGTGTCATTCTCTCGGCAGTTGGAGTTATAGCAGAGGTTAGTCTAAGCGTCCCCAGACTTGTTTCTCTACATATAACTGCACTCTGAAGGCCTGGAGGTAAAGTGAAACAAATCTCGATGGGAATCGTAGCAGGTACAATTCTGCAGAACAACAAGCCTTACTCCTCTCTCCTCGAGGCCATGGCCACTTAACACATGGCATGGGCACCCCAGATACCGCAGTTAAAAGAAGTGTCCTGGAACCATTTATCATTGAACCCCGCTCCGCTGCAGCATCACCAAATAATTTTGTTTCACATTGGTGGGAAGCGGTGGTCAGCATCCCACCGCTGCCACCAATGTGAACGAGATTATTTGGTGTTTCTGGTAGCGGGTGAGTGAATGATACATCTTCGGAGGCTTCTTACTTTATTTGTAAAGTCGTGGTGGGTACACAGGCTTGTGTGTTTGTGCCCATGGCCTGGGAGGGCCATGCCTATGAGGGAGAGGAGTAGGCTTGTTGACTGGTTCTAGGCTGCTGAGTGAGTGAGTGAGTGGGACAGCGTCCCACTGACCTGAGCAGGCCTAGAGAGGGCAGCACCTGAGTGCCGCGAAATATGAACTAAGCTGGCAGACAGCATAGGCTGTCTGTGCAGACAGTACAGGCTGTCTACAGTTACTGCTGGCCGCACGCAAGTTGACGTACGGTAGTATACTGCACGTGTCATATACGTATATCCAGGGAGAGAGAAGCTGGATGGAGGGAGATCATATGGAGACACATGCTGGAGGGAAGGAGGGAGGTAAATGTTGGAGGGATGAATGCAGGTAGTTTTAGCCTGGCAGATCACTCAATAATCTCTGCAATAAAAATAAACACAACAAGAAAGAACATTACAGGTTAAAACAACAAGCAGTTAAAGACCACTAGCGTGAACAAAATTACACAACACAAATAAACACTATTCAAGAGACGTTAACATGAGTTAAGAATCCCGGTTGGTGAGGCGAGTCTGGCTCGGATCCTTGCCATGAACAATATCCATGCAGAGGTCGTCAGGAGTCGCTTCCACACAGGAACCAGGAGAGGAGGCTGGTGCCTCGACACACACACACATATGTTAATTTTATCACGAAAGAGGAAAACAAGAGCAGAGCAAAAGTGTAGAAAGACAGAAAACGATCTACTGAAACACAGACTCTTCACATTTTGACTCTGAAGAAAGAGAAAGAAGACGAAGACAAAGACGACGAAGACAAAAACGATGGATTAACCAACAAGACAATCAACGTTAACTTGCCATATCAGAATGACTCTTACAGAATTGACAAAGCAAGGGTTAGCAAACCCGCGTATTGAGGCTGGAAGCACCAGAGGCATTTCCAGCATTTAGCTGGTGATGGACAAGGACGAACTGGAAACACGGAGTTACGAACTTTCAGCCACTACTGCTGGATCAGCAGGCGACCCCTCTCCCAAACACCTTCGTCACTACCATCACCACTGATGCTACCATCTCCATCAGCACTACCACCTCCAGGGCCACCAACAACAAAAAATCCACGGAAAAAAATCCGACTGGGAAAAAATCACAGGAAAAGCTAACCCAGGAAAAACCTAAGTAACTTAGTAATAGCTTATTTTTCTGTGAATTATTTTCTGATTAATATTTTTCCGTATATTTATCCTGGATATTTTTCCTGCGGCTTTTTTCCTTGCATATTTTTGCCGTTTTTCCACCAGTAACTGGCCTGGTTCAGGCTAACTTTTTACAGGAACACCATTTCGCTCCGTGTATATCTTAACCAAGCCAAGGACTGACCATCTATCAAGGCTGAAGGACTGATCACCACAGAATCACTTCTACTGCTGAAGCACTGATCACCACAGAATCACTTCTACTATCTCCAGTGGTATGCTCCCTTGAATTCGACTGAAGAAACCTGCTACGTAGGCGAAACGTTCCAGCAATAAAGATAACCAAGTATTGTCAGTGTCTTATCAAGTCATACACGACATATGAAGACAAAGTTCAACACAGACAGGAACGCTGACCCAAAGAAAGGTTAATCTTATCAGTATGTTGATAAAATCTTTTCCAGAAATGCCTTGCAGAAGTGATGTAATGATTTAGAAAACGGACAAGTTGCAGAATGAGACACTTGTGTAACATTTGGAAATATTTATTGGGGAAACGATTCGCCAGTCAGTGGCTTCTTCAGTCCAATACAGAAAAAAAAAAACGGTGAAAGATGAGGAAAATGAGGTAATCAGTCCCACCAGCCCGGAGTCGATGTGTTCCGTCCATTAGTCTTGCTGCACACATGTCTCTCAGTCTTCGCCTTGCAGAAGGAGACTTTTCTTAAAACACTATGAAAAAGATATACGCTACCGACAGACTGATAAATAAGACACATGCGAAACAGTGAGGTACCTTTATTCCGAAATGTTTCGGAATAAAAAGATACGTAACTGTCGCACATTAGTCTTTCTTAGAAGACGCAAAGTAATGTATTACCATAACTAAACACACTGTAGACCCGTGCACTGTACCTTCCATACATTCTAAGGAGCAACATGTCTTCGCCTTTATTAAGGTCATACAGGATGACCCAAAAGCCTGGACAAATAGGCGTCACTGCATTTTTATAATAATTATACAGCAATTTTAATATCTTCAACCATTAGCACTGCAAAGTTCAACGCGCTTTGCAAGATTCACATCAACACGATGCAGTAACTCCGGTAACTGCAGGGGAAAAAAAAACAGAATATTAGTAATATTTCCTGTGTCCAGACTTTTGGGCCACGACTTATCCGATATCAAACAAAACATCATTTAAAAGCAAATACAAGACTGGCCACTGATGCTGGGCAGGTTTTTTATACAGGATATGACTCTTGTGTGCCTGGGGGAGGATGGGGTGTGCCTGGGGAAGGATGGGGTATGCCTGGGGGAGGATAGGGTGTGCCTGGGAGAGGATGGGGTGTGCCTGGGGGAGGATGGGGTGTGCCTGGGGGAGGATGGGGTGTGCCTGGGGGAGGATGGGGTGTGCCTGGGGGAGGATAGGGTGTGCCTGGGGGAGGATGGGGTGTGCCTGGGGGAGGATGGGGTGTGCCTGGGGGAGGATAGGGTGTGCCTGGGGGAGGATGGGGTGTGCCTGGGGGAGGATGGGGTGTGCCTGGGGGAGGATGGGGTGTGCCTGGGGGAGGATGGGGTGTGCCCCGGGGGAGGATGGGGTGTGCCTGGGGGAGGATGGCGGTGTGCCTGGGGGAGGATAGGGTGTTCCTGTGGGAGGATGGGGTGTGCCTGGGGGAGGATGGGGGTGTGCCTGGGGGAGGATGGGTGTGCCTGGGGAGGATGGGGTGTGCTGGGGAGGATGGGGTGTGCCTGGGGGAGGATGGGTGTGCCTGGGGGAGGATGAGGTGTGCCTGGGGGAGGATAGGGTGTGCCTGGGAGGATGGGGTGTGCCTGGGGAGGATGGGGTGTGCCTGGGGGAGGATGGGGTGTGCCTGGGGGAGGATGGGGTGTGCCTGGGGGAGGATAGGGGTTCCTGGGGGAGGATGGGGTGTTTCCTGGGGGAGGATGGGGTGTGCCTGGGGGGAGGATGGGGTGTGCCTGGGGGAGGATGGGGTGTGCCTGGGGGAGGATGGGGTGTGCCTGGGGGAGGATGGGGTGTGCCTGGGGGAGGATGGGGTGTGCCTGGGGGAGGATAGGGTTTTTCCTGGGGGAGGATGGGGTTGTGCCTGGGGGAGGATGGGGGTGTGCCTGGGGGAGGATTGGGTGTGCCTGGGGGAGGATGGGGTGTACCTGGGGGAGGATGGGGTGTGCCTGGGGGAGGTGGGGTGTGCCTGGGGGAGGATGAGGTGTGCCTGGGGGACGATGGGGGTGTGCCTGGGGGAGGATGGGGGTGCGCCTGGGGGAGGATGGGGTGTTCCTGGGGGAGGATGGGGTGTTTCTGGGGGAGGATAGGGTGTGCCTGGGGGAGGATAGGGTGTGCCTGGGGGAGGATGGGGTGTGCCTGGGGAGGATGGGGGTGTGCCTGGGGGGGATGGGTGTGCCTGGGGAGGATGAGGTGTGCCTGGGGGAGGATGAGGTGTGCCTGGGTGAGGATAGGGTTGCCTGGGGGAGGATAGGGTGTGCCTGGGGGAGGATGGGTGTGCCTGTGGGAGGATGGGGTGTGCCTGGGGAAGATGGGGTGTGCCTGGGGGAGAATGGGGTGGGCCTGGGGAAGGATGGGGTGTGCCTGGGGGAGGATGGGGCGTGCCTGGGGAAGGATGGGGTGTGCCTGGGGGAGGATGGGGCGTGCCTGGGGAAGGATGGGGTGTGCCTGGGGAAGGATGGGGTGTGACTGACTTATTTCTTACCCCTGACTTATTTCTTGCACCTGACTTATTTCTTGCACCTGACTTATTTCTTGCACCTGACTTATTTCTTACCCCTGACTTATTTCTTCCACCTGACAAATTTCTTACCCCTGACTTATTTCTTGCACCTGACTTATTTTTTGCACCTGGCTTATTTCTTACCCCTGACTTATTTCTTGCACCTGACTTATTTCTTGCACCTGACTTATTTCTTACCCCTGACTCTTTCTTGCACCTGACTTATTTCTTGCACCTGACTTATTTCTTGCACCTGACTTATTTCTTGCCCCTGGCTTATTTCTTGCACCTGACTTATTTCTTGTACCTGACTTATTTCTTGCCCTGACTTATTTCTTGAACCTGACTTATTTCTTGCACCTGACTTATTTCTTGCACTGAACTTATTTCTTGCACCTGACTTATTTCTTGCACCTGACTTATTTCTTGCCCCTGACTTATTTCTTGCACCTGACTTATTTCTTGCACCTGACTTTTTTCTTGCACCTGACTTATTTCTTGCACCTGACTTATTTCTTGCACCTGACTTATTTCTTACCCCTGACTCATTTCTTGCACCTGACTTATTTCTTGCACCTGACTTTTTTCTTGCATCTGACTTATTTCTTGCCCCTGACTTATTTCTTGCCACCTGACTTATTTTTGCACCTGACTTATTTCTTGCACCTGACTTATTTCTTGCACCTGACTTATTTCTTACCCCTGACTTATTTCTTACCCCTGACTCAGTTCTTGCACCTGACTTATTTCTTGCCCCTGACTTATTTCTTGCACCTGACTTATTTCTTTCCCCTGACTTATTTCTTGCCCCTGACTAATTTCTTACCCCTGACTTATTTCTTACCCCTGACTCATTTCTTGCCCCTGACTTATTTCTTGCCCCTGACTTATTTCTTGCCCCTGACTTATTTCTTACCCCTGACTTATTTCTTACCCCTGACTTATTTCTTGCACCTGACTTATTTCTTGCACCTGCCTTATTTCTTGCACCTGACTTATTTCTTACCCCTGACTTATTTCTTGCACCTGAATTATTTCTTGCACCTGACTTATTTCTTGCACCTGACTTATTTCTTGCCTGGAGGTTACCTGGAGGTTATTCCGGGGATCAACGCCCCCGCGGCCCGGTCCATGACCAGGCCTCCCGATGGATCAGGGCCTCATCAACCAGGCTGTTACTGCTGGCCGCACGCAGTCCGACGTACGAGCCACAGCCCGGCTGATCCGGCACTGACTTTAGGTATCTGTCCAGCTCTCTCTTGAAGGCAGCCAGGGGTTTATTGGCAATTCCCCTAATGCTTGATGGGAGGCTGTTAAACAGTTTAGGGCCCGGACACTTATGGTGTTTTCCCTTAGTGTACCAATGGCGCCCCTACTTTTTATTGGGGCATTTTGCATCGCCTGCCCAGTCTTTTACTTTCATAGGGAGTGATTTCTGTGTGCAGATTTGGGACCCTTCCTTCCAAGATTTTCCAAGTGTTAGATTATGATATTCTCTCCCTCCTGCCTTCCAACGAGTACAAGTCAAGTGCTTCCAAGCGTTCCCAGTAGTTAAGGTGCTTGACAGAGCTTATACGTGCAAGTAAAGGATCTCTGTACACTCTCTAGATCTGCGATTTCACCTGCTTTGTATGGAGATAGTTAATGTACAGCAGTATTCCAGCCTAGAGAGAACAAGTGATTTGAAAAGGATCATCATGGCTTAGCATCTCTCGTTTTGAAAGTTCTCATTATCCATCCTATCATTTTTCTTGCACGTGCGATCGTGGCACTGTTGTGATCCTTGAAAGTGAGATCCTCAGACATTACTACTCCCAGGTCCCTTACATTATTTTTCCGCTCTTGTATGGCCGGAGTCAGTAGTATACTCTGTTCTAGTTATTATCTCCTCCAGTTTTCCATAACGGAGTAGTTGGAATTTGTCCTCATTGAACATCATATTGTTTACCGTTGCCCACTGGAAAACTTTGTTTATATCTTCTTGGAGGTTTACCGCGTACTCAGCAGATGACAGCCTCATGCAGATCCTAGTATCATCCGCAAAGGATGATACGGTGCTGTGGTGTATATCTCTGTTTATGTCTGATATGAGGATAAGGAATAAGATGGGGGCGAGTACTGTGCCTTGTGGAACAGAGCTCTTCACTATGGCAGCCTCCGATTTAACTCTGTTGACCACTACTCTTTGTGTTCGATTTGTTAGGAAGTTGAAGATCCATCTCCCCACTTTCCCAGTTATTCCTTTAGCACGTATTTTATGGGCTATTACGCCATGATCGCATTTGTCAAATGCTTTTGCAAAGTCTGTGTATATTACATCTGCATTCTGATTTTCTTCCAGTGCATCCAAGGCCATGTCATAGTGATCCAGTAGTTGTGAGAGGCAGGAGCGACCTGCCCTGAACCCATGTTGCCCTGGATTGTGCAGACTTTGGGAATCCAGGTGATTTGCAATCCTGCTTCTTAGCACTCTTTCAAAGATTTTTATGATGTGGGATGTCAGAGCTATTGGTCTATAGTTCTTAGCTAATGCTTTGGTTTGCCACCTTTATGGAGTGGGGCTATATCCGTTGTTTTAAGTGACTGTGGAATTTCACCATGTCCAAGCTCCTCCTCCATAGTGTACTTAGGGCACGCGAGAGGGGTTTCTTGCAGTTCTTAATGAAAACAGAGTTCCACGAGTCTGGGCCCGGGGCTGAGTGCATAGGCATGTTGTCAATGGCTTTTTCGAAATCTATCGGAGTTAGGTAATGTCGGGAAATTGGCTCATTTGGAGTTTGAGGCTCATTCATGAAAAAAAATTTGGGTCGTCGATCTCGGGACGATTATGTTCACTAAACACATCGTAACTGGATTTCAATTTTTCATCATTTTCTGTGTCTCTGTGAAATCGCTGCCCGACTTATTTCTTGTGACTATTTCTTACCCCTGAACTTATTCTTATCCCTGACTCATTTCTTGCACCACTTATTTCTGCCCCTGACTTATTTCTTGCCCCTGATCTTAATTTCTTGCCCCTGACTTATTTCTTGCACCTGACTTATTTCTTACCCCTGACTTATTTCTTACCCCTGACTCATTTCTTGCACCTGACTCATTTCTTGCACCTGACTCATTTCTTGCACCTGACTTATTTCTTGCACCTGACTTATTTCTTGCCCTGACTTATTTCTTCCCCTGACTTATTTCTTTCCCCTGACTATTTCTTGCACCTAACTTATTTCTTGCACCTGACTTATTTTTACCCCTGACTTATTTCTTGCCCTGACTTATTTCTTGCACCTGACTTATTTCTTGCACCTGACTTATTTCTTGCCCCTGACTTATTTCTTGCACCTGACTTATTTCTTGCACCTGACTTATTTCTTGCACCTGACTTATTTCTTGCACCTGACTTATTTCTTGCCCCTGACTTATTTCTTGACCCTGACTTATTTCTTGACCCTGACTTATTTCTTGCCCCTGACTTATTTCTTGCACCTGACTTATTTCTTGCACCTGACTTATTTCTTCCCCCTGACTTATTTCTTACCCCTGACTCATTTTTGACCCTGACTTATTTCTTGCCCCTGACTTATTTCTTGCACCTGACTTATTTCTTGCACCTGACTTATTTCTTACCCCTGACTTATTTCTTACCCCTGACTATTTCTTGCCCCTGACTTATTTCTTGCACCTGACTTATTTCTTGCACCTGACTTATTTTTTACCCCTGACTTATTTCTTGCACCTGACTTATTTCTTGCACCTGACTTATTTCTTGCCCCTGACTCATTTCTTGCACCTGACTTATTTCTTGCACCTGACTTATTTCTTGCACCTGACTTATTTCTTGCACCTGACTTATTTCTTGCCCCTGACTTATTTCTTGCCACCTGACTTATTTCTTGCACCTGACTTATTTCTTGCACCTGACTTTTTTCTTGCACCTGACTTATTTCTTGCACCTGACTTTTTACTTGCACTTGACTTATTTCTTGCACCTGACTTATTTCTTGCACCTGACTTACTTTTGCACCTGACTTATTTCTTGCACCTGACTTATTTCTTGCACCTGACTTATTTCTTACCCCTGACTTATTTCTTGCCCGACTTATTTCTTGCCCCTGACTTATTTCTTGCACCTGACTTATTTCTTGCACCTGACTTATTTCTTGCACCTGACTTATTTTTTACCCCTGACTTATTTCTTGCACCTGACTTATTTCTTGCACCTGACTTATTTCTTGCACCTGAATTATTTCTTGCACCTGACTTATTTCTTGCACCTGAACTTATTTCTTGCACCTGACTTATTTCTTGCACCTGACTTATTTCTTGCACCTGACTTATTTCTTGCACCTGACTTATTTCTTTCCCCTGACTTATTTCTTGCACCTGACTTATTTCTTGCACCTGACTTTTTTCTTGCACCTGACTTATTTCTTGCACCTGACTTTTTACTTGCACTTGACTTATTTCTTGCACCTGACTTATTTCTTGCACCTGACTTATTTCTTGCACCTGACTTATTTCTTACCCCTGACTTATTTCTTGCACCTGACTTATTTCTTACCCCTGACTTATTTCTTGCACCTGACTTATTTCTTACACCTGACTTATTTCTGGCACCTGACTTATTTCTTGCACCTGACTTATTTCTTGCACCTGACTTATTTCTTGCACCTGACTTATTTCTTGCACCTGACTTATTTCTTGCATCTGACTTATTTCTTGCCCCTGACTTATTTCTTGCCCCTGACTTATTTCTTGCACCTGACTTATTTCTTGCACCTGACTTATTTCTTGCACCTGACTTATTTCTTGCACCTAACTTATTTCTTACCCCTGACATTTCTTGCACCTGACTTATTTCTTGCACCTGACTTATTTCTTGCACCTGACTTATTTTTTGCACCTGACTTATTTCTTGCACCTGACTTCTTTCTTGCACCTGACTTATTTCTTACCGCTGACTCAGTTCTTGCACCTGACTTATTTCTTGCCCCTGACTTATTTCTTGCCCCTGACTTATTTCTTACCCCTGACTTATTTCTTGCCCCTGACTTATTTCTTGCCCCTGACTTATTTCTTGCACCTGACTTTTTTCTTGCACCTGACTTATTTCTTGCACCTGACTTATTTCTTGCACCTGACTTATTTCTTGCACCTGACTTATTTCTTACCCTGACTTATTTCTCTGACTATTTCTTCCCTGACTTATTTCTTGCACCTGACTTATTTCTTGCACCTGACTTATTTCTTGCACCTGACTTATTTCTTACCCCTGACTTATTTCTTGCCTCTGACTTATTTCTTGCACCTGACTTATTTCTTGCACCTGACTTATTTTTTGCACTTGACTTATTTCTTGCACCTGACTTATTTCTTACCCCTGACTTATTTCTTGCACCTAACTTATTTCTTACCCCTGACTTATTTCTTGCACCTGACTTATTTCTTGAACCTGACTTATTTCTTGCACCTGACATATTTCTTGCACCTGACTTATTTCTTGCACCTGACTTATTTCTTGCACCTGACTTATTTCTTGCCCCTGACTTATTTCTTGCACCTGACTTATTTCTTGCCCCTGACTTATTTCTTGACCCTGACTTATTTCTTGCCCCTGACTTATTTCTTGCCCCTGACTTATTTCTTGCCCCTGACTTATTTCTTGCACCTGACTTATTTCTTGCACCTAAACTTATTTCTTGCACCTGACTTATTTCTTGCACCTGACTTATTTCTTTGCACCTGACTTATTTCTTTCCCCTGCCTTATTTCTTGCACCTGACTTATTTCTTGCACGACTTATTTCTTGCACCTGACTTATTTCCTACACCTGACTTATTTCTTGCACCTGACTTATTTCTTGCCCCTGGCTTATTTCTTGCACCTGACTTATTTCTTGCACCTGACTTATTTCTTACCCCTGCCTTATTTCTTGCACCTGACTTATTTCTTGCACCTGACTTATTTCTTACCCCTGACTTATTTCTTGCACCTGACTTATTTCTTGCACCTGACTTATTTCTTCACCTGACTATTCTTGTATGACTATTCTATCACCTGACTTATTTCTTGCACCTGACTTATTTCTTACACCTGATCCATATAACTAGGTCAGATGTTTTATAACCTGTAATTTTTTTCGGATTGATGAGTTCTCGATGGTAAACAGATATTCTTTGGTAGGCTTCTCTTTAATTTCTAACGAGTTAGATTGTGCTACTGACCAGTATTTAGTCCAGTCCTCTGCACTCTGTGGCCCATGCGGGGTTCTTGCAAGCCTTGTCTTGCAATTCGCTGTGTTGATGAGACACTTGTGCAACATTATCAACATTGATGGACTGAAAACATCGACTCCAGACTGAGGGAGTGATTACCTCTTAACTCCTGTTCATCATCTACCTTTCTCTGCATTGGACCGAAGAACCCATTCCTTGGCGAAACTTTTCCACAATAAACATACGCAAATGTTGCACAAGTGTCTCATTTATTAACTTACAGGTTTTATAAACCATTTATTCACACAGGATGAATGTTTGCTCTTCTGCTCTTGTGCGTAAATAAAAGCGAAAGTAAAATTTACTTGAAAGTTTATTGCACAGGTTTAGTTTTTTTATCAGAATCTTTTATAGCAAAATGTGTAAATAAACCGGTGATAAACCACTAAAGTCGAACACTGACCTCCGATGGGATCCTTGAGGTTATTGGCGAGGTAATCTAAAAGAAAAAAATAATAGGAAAGGAAGAAATCGAAACAGCGAGTATCATGGCATAAAACAGGAACGGTGTAACAGAGAGTATCATGGCATAAAACAGGAACGGTGTAACAGAGTATCATGGCATAAAACAGGAACGGTGTAACAACAGAGAGTATCATGGCATAAAACAGGAACGGTGTAACAGAGTATCATGACATAAAACAGGAACGGTGTAACAACAGAGAGTATCATGGCATAAAACAGGAACGGTGTAACAACAGAGTATCATGGCATAAAACAGGAACGGTGTAACAACAGAGAGTATCATGGCATAAAACAGGAACGGTGTAACACCAGAGTATCATGGCATAAAACAGGAACGGTGTAACAACAGAGAGTATCATGGCATAAAACAGGAACGGTGTAACAACAGAGAGTATCATGGCATAAAACAGGAACGGTGTAACAACAGAGTATCATGGCATAAAACAGGAACGGTGTAACAACAGAGTATCATGGCATAAAACAGGAACGGTGTAACAACAGAGAGTATCATGACATAAAACAGGAACGGTGTAACAACAGAGATTATCATGGCATAAAACAGGAACGGTGTAACAACAGAGAGTATCATGGCAAAAAAACAGGAACGGTGTAACAACAGAGAGTATCATGGCATAAAACAGGAACGGTGTAACAACAGAGAGTATCATGGCATAAAACAGGAACGGTGTAACAACAGAGTATCATGGCATAAAACAGGAACGGTGTAACAACAGAGAGTATCATGAAAATAAAACAGGAACGGTGTAACAACAGAGAGTATCATGGCATAAAACAGGAACGGTGTAACAATAGAGTATCATGGCATAAAACAGGAACGGTGTAACAACAGAGAGTATCATGGCATAAAACAGGAACGGTGTAACAACAGAGTATCATGGCATAAAACAGGAACGGTGTAAACAAAAGAGTATCATGGCATAAAACAGGAACGGTGTAACAACAGAGTATCATGGCATAAAACAGGAACGGTGTAACAACAGAGAGTATCATGACATAAAACAGGAACGGTGTAACAACAGAGAGTATCATGGCATAAAACAGGAACGGTGTAACAACAGAGAGTATCATGACATAAAACAGGAACGGTGTAACAACAGAGAGTATCATGGCATAAAACAGGAACGGTGTAACAACAGAGAGTATCATGGCATAAAACAGGAAACGGTGTAACAACAGAGAGTATCATGGCATAAAACAGGAACGGTGTAACAACAGAGAGTATCATGGCATAAAACAGGAACGGTGTAACAACAGAGAGTATCATGGCATAAAACAGGAACGGTGTAACAACAGAGATTATCATGGCATAAAACAGGAACGTGGTAACAACAGAGTATCATGGCAAAAACAGGAACGGTGTAACAACAGAGAGTATCATGGCATAAAACAGGAACGGTGTAACAACAGAGAGTATCATGGCATAAAACAGGAACGGTGTAACAACAGAGAGTATCATGGCATAAAACAGGAACGGTGTAACAACAGAGTATCATGGCATAAAACAGGAACGGTGTAACAACAGAGAGTATCATGGCATAAAACAGGAACGGTGTAACAACAGAGTATCATGGCATAAAACAGGAATGGTGTAACAACAGAGTATCATGGCATAAAACAGGAACGGTGTAACAACAGAGTATCATGGCATAAAACAGGAACGGTGTAACAACAGAGAGTATCATGACAAAACAGGAACGATGTAACAACAGTATCATGACATAAAACAGGAACGGTGTAACAACAGAGTATCATGACAAAACAGGAACGGTGTAACAACAGTATCATGACATAAAACAGGAACGGTGTAACAACAGTATCATGACATAAAACAGGAACGGTGTAACAACAGTATCATGACATAAAACAGGAACGGTGTAACAACAGAGTATCATGACAAAACAGGAACGGTGTAACAACAGTATCATGACATAAAACAGGAACGGTGTAACAACAGTATCATGACATAAAAACAGGAACGGTGTAACAACAGTGTCATGACATAAAACAGGAACGGTGTAACAACAGTATCATGACATAAAACAGGAACGGTGTAACAACAGTATCATGACATAAAACAGGAACGGTGTAACAACAGTGTCATGACATAAAACAGGAACGGTGTAACAACAGTATCATGACATAAAACAGGAACGGTGTAACAACAGTGTCATGACATAAAACAGGAACGGTGTAACAACAGTATCATGACATAAAACAGGAACGGTGTAACAACAGTATCATGACATAAAACAGGAACGGTGTAACAACAGTATCATGACATAAAACAGGAACGGTGTAACAACAGTATCATGACATAAAATGCTAACATGTGCAGGCAAGACTCAGGCAAGAATGGCTTCCTGAGGAAGGCATTCTTGGCGGAACGTTGCCTCATTACATCCTAACACTGCATCTGTGTTTTAGTGGTGATCGAAAATAAATTAACGGGAAAAAAGTCACAAAAACGTTAGGTCAGATTAGGTCCAATAGGTTAGGTTACATTAGGCTGGGTTAGATTAAGTTAGGTTTGGTTAGGTTAGATTAAGTTAGGTTAGGTTAAGTTAGGCTAGATTAAGTTATGTTAGGCTAGATTAAATTATGTTAGGGTAGATTATGTAAGGTTAGGTTAGATTAAGTTAGGGTAGATTAAGTAAGGTTAAGTTAGGTTAGATTAAGTAAGGTTAGGCTAGATTAAGTTAGGTTAGGTTACATTAAGTTAGGTTAACAGACACTATGTCTAACTGTGAACAAATGTGACTCCCCCTCCCAGTAATTTTTTTTTTTTAACCTGGATTCGTCATATTTCATATAAAACAACAACAGTTCCATGAACTGACTGATAGTGAAGAATTCTGAACGAAAACCTTTGAATGTATTGAATGACAGACAACTAAATTATTACCGACTGTAAAACCCGTATGAAGAGTTTTGTTAAACAGAAATACGCAGCCAAGTGGGGAAAATACCTTATGTTCAAATTAACTTTTTTCTTTAAGTTCAGGTTCGGCTGGTATATTTTAATACCTAAGGTAACTTTTCTTTTTTTTACCGTTAAAAACGTTTATGGATATTTTAAGTGCCAGGCCACGGTGACTCGTGGCCTGGTGGCAAAAGCTCTCGCTTCACACGCTGAAGGTGCGGGTTCGATTCCTGGCTAGAGTAGAAACATTGGGCGTGTTTCCTTACATCTGCTGTCCCTGTTCACTCATCAGTAAAATGGGTACCTGGGACAAAATTGACCTAATTTGCCCGAAATGCTCTGCATAACAAGCGGCATTCTATATAGTAGTATGTCACTGACGTCAGCTAGGCTTGTATACCTTGTACATGCACTTGTAGAAATAAAGATATATTATTATTGGCGAAATTAGACAGCAGAATTCACCTGACGCCGGTATATAAGGGCCAATCTTCATGCCTGTCCTCAAGACTCTTCACGACTACGGTGCTCTTCACATCAACTCCAAGGCTGAGGGACTGATTACCTCATCTTCTGTATATAGTTCTACCGTCTTCAAATTATGTCCCAGAATCTGTATTGATAAAGCCACTGGATGGCGAAACGTCTACATTGAAGATATCCAGATGTTGCATATGTGTCTAATTTCATCTTGTCGGTATACCATTCATAAACAACATTATTATTATTATTATTAAAATGACATTTTTCCCAAGGTAAATTATTTTGTGAATCTTTTTTGTCTCGACTTTTATTTTGCCGTCATCGATTTTTTACGAGTCCTTGTTCTTTCATTTTCTTTTACGTTGAAGGCTGAAGATCATAAAAAATAGTCCCTGATTTTTTTCTTAAAGTTTTCAATACATATTAGTTTCAGCCGCAATGTAAAATCTTGACAATAACACAAAATGAATAACTGCATTTTTGCCCATCTGGTGTTGGAGGTGAACAATGTCATGTCAGAGCCTCGTTCAGTACGCTCTCATACTGCAAAAACATAATGTTCATCACGCGAAGGTAATTTGAACTCATTCTTTAAATAATACATAACAAAATGGGAGCACCGAAAGTTGGCCTACTGCCTCAAACTGGGCAGGATGTCTCATACCAGGGACTTATCTCCTTTTATCTTCATCTCCACTATTCTTATACTTTGCAGAAGCCTGGTGAGCAGGCGAAACATCGTCAATGAACATACCCAAATGTTGCACACATTCTCACTCTTCTACCTGTCAGTACTGTATATCATCCATATAATTAGGCTAGTCTATATCATAGTAAGCAGGTCCGCCTTATCCTAGTCAGGTACTATTCAAAGAAATTTGTTTTATATAAATTCGTGCTACCGACGGGAATGAAAAACAAGTGTACAACAAATCTGAACTGTGACAACGTTTCGCTCTGTGTAATTTCATAAAGTCAGATTATCTGTGGCGTAATAAAACTCTGCATTTACACCTGATATTTTGATCCGAGTCTACATTACAGTCTACTGCTGGCTCACCAAGTCTGTGTTAAATCATTGCTAGCTACATTAACCCTGTGTCTAAATATATTTATACTACATTTAATACAATGAAAATAATTATGATCATCCCAGTGTGCTTGCGCGCGCGCGCGCGTGTGTGTATACTCCCCTATTTGTGGTTGCAGGGGTCGATTCATAGCTCCTGGTCCCGCCTCTTCACTGATCGCTAATAGGTCCTCTCCCTGCTTCATGAGCTTTATCAAACCTCGTCTTAAAACTATGTATGGTTCCTGCTTCCACTACGTCACTTTCCACACTATTCCACTTCCTGACAACTCTATGACTGAAGAAATACTTCCTAAAATCCCTTTGACTCATCTGAGTCTTCAGCTTCCAACTGTGACCCCTTGTTTGTGTGTCCCATCTCTGGAACATCCTGTCTCTGCCCACCCTGTCAATTCCTCGCAGTATTTTATATGTTCCTATCATGTGTTCCCTGACCCTCCTGTCCTACAGTGTCGTGAGGCCGATTTCCCTTAACCTTTCTTCGTTGGACATTCCTCTTAGCTCTGGGACTAGTCTTCTTGCAAACCTCTGCACTTTCTCTAATGTCCTGACGTGCTTGACAAGGTGTGGGTTTCAAACTGGTGCTGCATACTCCAACATGGACCTGACGTACATAGTGTACAACGTCTTGAATGATTCCTTACAGAGGTATCGGAACGCTATTCTTAGGTTTGCCAAGCGCCCATATTATGCTAGCAATTATCTGGTTGATGTGCGCTTCAGGATATGTGCTCGGTATTATACTCACCCCAGAATCCTTTTCCTTAAGTGAGGTCTGCAGTCTTTGGCCACCTAGCCTATACTCTGTCTGTGGTCTTCTTTGCCCTTCCCCGATCTTCGTGATTTTGCATATGACGGGGTTAAAATCGAAGAGCCAGCTGCTGGACCAGGTTTGCAGCCTGTCCAGGTCTCTCTGTAGTCCTGCCTGATCCTCATCCGTTTTAATTCTCCGCATTAACTTCACATCATCTGTAAACAGGGACACTTCTGAGTCTATCCCTTCCATCATGTCATTCACATATACCAAAAACAGCACTGGTCCTAGGACTGACGTCTGTGGAACCCCGCTTGTCACAGGAGCCCACTCTGACACCTCGTTGCGTATCATGACTCGTTGTTACCGCCCTGCCAAGTATTCTCTGATTCACTGCAGTGTCTTTCCTGTTATTTGTGCCTGATCCTCTAGCTGTGTGTGTGTGTGTGTGTGTGTGGTGTGTGTGTGTGAGAGAGAGAGAGAGAGAGAGAGAGAGAGAGAGAGAGAGAGAGAGAGAGAGAGAGAGAGAGAGAGAGAGAGAGAGAGAGAGAGAGAAAAAAAAAAGTTCGAAGCGGTTTAAAATTTAACAGACAAATACAATCTTAAACCCATTCAAGCAGCGGGTTCAGTCGATTTGTCACGGTTGTTTTATCAAAGATTTTCCAATACTCGAAACGTCTATTGAGATACATATGGAATATCATCGCTGTCACTGATTAACACTGCCTCTGGTGTAATTGTTGTGGCGACTCCCAATCACTGGTGAGGAGGGGGGAGTGGATGATGATCCAGGCTGACAATACTATGTGGTATGGGAGGAGTGGCGCCCTGTTACTAAACCATACACTTAGTAAGTCAGTATCTCACTGTTGCTAAAAATATCAAATGAGTAAAACAATTATTATATCTGCGTTCCCGCTTTATGTTCGCGCTTCAGAACTTTATATCGCATCTGTAATATTTTATTTAATAACATTATGGTGTTAGAATTGGTGATGTTTGTATTAACAGACGACAGCCTAACTTAACCTTAAATCGAGAAGTATATTGAAAACCGTAGGTGGGAAATAGAATTTGCGAGGACACAGGTTCTACCACGGCCAGAGGTTGCTAGGTTGCTTGTTGTGTAACCTTGAGGATTAGGGTATTTATAGTTGTTGCTTTGACTCCTGGACGACCTAGAAGTCGCACGACTGTTGCCTCCTGATCAATGGTATGCGTCAGTTTTACTGAAGTTATTAGATCAAATATCTATATTACCGCCAGATTGATAAATAAAGCACATGTGAATAAATGTGACACATTTCGAAAGTTTGGTATCTTTATTCCGAAACGATTCACCTACACAGTAGACTTCATCAATCTAGTACAGAGGTGAATGTATTGGTATACAATACCGACAGGTTGATAAAACATGTGCAACAGTAAGGTTTCCTTACTCCAAAACGTTTTGCCTACACAGTTGTCTTCTTCAGTCGAATACAGAGGAGGCAATAGCAGCAGCAAAGATGCAATGAGGCTGAATACATCGTCATTATATTTGACGATGTAGTCTTGAGGTGGTCAATCCCTCAGCCTTTAGAAGAGTTTTATTCCGTAATCTGGAGCAGAGTTCTTCTCCAGGTTGATGGACTGATCACCTCTAAACTACGTCTTCAATGGTGATGGACTGTTTAGACCCTTTTTACATCTCTACTGCCACTTCTGTATTGTGTAAGCGAAACGTTTCGAAATAAAGATACCTAACTGTTGCATATGTGTCTTAGTACAGAGGTGACGAATATGTAGAGAGCTGGAGCAGTGGAGAAGTCCATCAACCTTGAAGCAGTAGTTTGGAAAAGTCAGTCCCTCAACCTGGAAATATGTTCAACTCTATATTTGCCATTTCGGTACTCTACCTGATGAAGCCTGCAATGTAGGCGAAACGTTTCTGAGTAAAGATATCTAACTATTGTAAAAGTATCTACTGGTGGGTATTGTATACCATTATTATATTGATGAAAGATATGTACATCTTTGTTTTAGAGATCTGCCGCCCATCAATAGGCTTTACCTAGTTAATCGATTAGAACAACAAAGCCCTTGGTGAGCAAATTGTCTTTTAAATAGAAAATGCCCAGATATTACGAATATGTTTGGCTGCGGTTTCTCGAAGAGCATGAAAAGCTAATGTAAGGTGTGATCGCAGACCTACAAAGACCTAGAAAGTGACCATGATAAATTGCTCAGGCATCTAGAAACGAAAATATAGTTTTAATGGGAGATTTTGACTGGAGTGATCTGACAAGTAATCTGGATTCTAGCTACTTTCTTGAGATGGAAAGACTGGTTTCTGAAACGGTTTGTGTCAGAACCATGGAATGACATTGGATAACGATAACAAAGTTAAAAGGCTAAGGGTTTACACGAGATGTGTAGTTTGGGGTAACCTGACTAAGAACCTTTGTGAGGGTAACCAGATACTAGATATTGATGGTTGCCAATATGGTAGGGGCCTTCCGCATGCAAAAGCATTTACACATTTACTCCTTGAAATCTTTCCACTGATTAAGGATACTGATGTGCTTAAACGAACAAAGGAATTAACTTCTCCCTTATCCTGAACGACCGACGCAGCTGCGTGTCTAATGTAGTACTACGGTCGTCCGTGGGGTGATCATGTTGACCCTAGATATGTTTCAACGAACTTCATTCATGTCTCTAACAGCTCTGGTCTATCATCAAGATTGAGAAAGTGGCGTGAATAGTAAGCAAAACTCTAGGGACATATAGAAAGGCTATGACTATCTTACGCCTGGGCAACAATTTCACCAACTATGTAACTGTGCCCTCCAGAAGCACTACCTGAACCATTATCTGCAGAATTACTACCCGAGCTGGACGGAGAAGGCGAAGGGTTGTGTCCACCGCCTGTAATAGGGACCAACGGCGAGTCATCATCTGACTAAGGCCCGCGTCAGGAGACACTACTCCTGTTTCCTGACAAACCACACCTAATCTAACCTAACACGGAAAAAAAGAAATAGGAAGGAAAAAGAGAGCAGGAAAGCTTGAAGGGGTACGCAATTTTACTCTAAAGCTCGTCTCGGAGCCAGCGAGAACATGCACAGTATACGATGGTACACAGGAATTGACTGGTACGATACAGCAAGTTTTGGACACACAGCAGATAAATGTTGCACTGTGGAAAATAATGGTAATCTAGACTTATGCAAGTGGATGCACAAAAGAAAATGCACAAAATGAAGAGGGAGGCAGTGACACAGGAAACTGCAAGGAAAATGTGCGACAGTGATTAAACTATAAGCAACGACAAAATTGTTGCAAAAACAATGGGGACTGAACACAAGGATGTTGGAATATAAACTGCACGCTGGCCTAGCCCAAACTAGTCTAATCTAACCTAATCGAGACTAACATAACCTTCCACTGTCAAATCCACTGGCTTTTTCCTTGTGACTTTTTTTCATTTTTTTCCCTTCAGAGTTTATTTCCTTCACCCTTTTATTGATAACGTTTCGCGAAACAGTGGACTTCATTAAGTCACAAACAGATTTGATCTGTTTGTGACTTTATCAAGTCCACTTTGTGGGCGAAACGTTGTCAAAGAACTGCATTGCACTTATGGTGATAAATGGTATAAATTACCGACACGATGGAAAAAAGAAACTCCCAGAGCAGCGACTAATACAACGTAGCTGAACCTCAAGCCAGGAAACTTCTTCATTGTTGAAAATGGCATAATGATACCGACAATATGTGGAAAAAGACCGTGTTGGGGTGGTCAGTCCCTCGGCCTTGAGAAGAGTTCTGCGCCAGTCTAAGAAAATGTGTAGCTGAAGCATTAGATTGGCGACTTATATACTGATAAGACACGTGTTTAACGGCTTCACAAAACTCCTAGAGAGCGAAACGTTGCCCAATATAATGTCACATAAGCTGTACTTGTGTCTTTTTACCTAACATATTGTCAATAATTCTACCATTATTACACTCTTCTGTTATCTTCGAGATTTTCTGCACCTCACCTTCGGTGGTTTGTCTCCATTCTGATGCTTCAGCTTCACATTGTTCCAGTCTATGGAGCAAAACTCTTCCCCAGGCTCAGGGACTGACCACCTCAACACTATATAACGACGGTGATGGACTGATTACATTATCTTTACATCTATACTGCTTCCCCTGTATTCGACTGATGAAACCTATATAGGTGAAACATTTCGGAATAAAGATGCCTAACTGCTGGACATTGGTCTTGCCAAGACATAACCTGCATTATATTTTTAATGAGGAAACGTTTCACATAAATCTCTTTGCCAATAATAATTTAAAAAAATCATCTTCACCGATTTTGGCAAGAATTATTACAATACGCTGGGTTCGGTAATGGGTAGGCTTGCCATAATTTCTTTGCCTCAAACCGGGACATTTTTAAGGTTTTTGAAAAAAAAAATATTCATGAAATATGAAGTAGATATGTTTTCTTCAGTGAAAACAAATAAGGGCTAAAATGTACAAATTTATCAATTAAAACAAGAGGGTGAAAAAGTACAAAAAAAAAAAAATATGTAAGAAACCTTCCTTAGTAATGGTTTGTTATTTATTATAAAACTCGCTGCAACTTGAGTCAATGTTTATTTTGCAATACATTAGCCCTTTTAGTGTAGATTCAGTCTCTTTCCTGAGACCTTACGTTGTTCATCAGCGATGTTTCTGTTCGGGACAAAATGACAGACTGACCGGCACTTCGGGACGGGACTTTCAAACCGGGACAATTCCGGTCAAAACGGGACCTATGGTAAGCCTAGCATTATTGAGTCAACTAGCTTGCAATTTTGTAAAATTTGTTGTGTATCAACCCTCTTCTTCTCCGTGAAGGTTGCCGGATAGACAAATCATGGTATAGTAACTTATACCGAAAGTAATACTTTCCTTTATATCTTTTATGAACGAAACCAAGCAAACTGGGACGTGTCGAGACTTGAGCGGGACAGACAATATTTTGTTTAAAGTTGTCTAAGAGGCATTGTATAGTGCAAGTCTCCAATTAGTAATAGATTCGTCTTCAAAACTATTCGCATACACAAACCAACCTAAACATTACTTATTTTGTTACTTGTAAATACCATTACAATAATGGTATACAATAAAGTTAGATCTGTATACGACTGAAGAAGCCTACTGTGTTGGCGAAATGTTTCCGGATACCTAAACGCTGAACGTTTTACTTATCTACTTGTAAACATTTATGTTTTACTGTATAGTTATACTTGAGTATTTAATTTGCATTTTAATCAGGGAAGCGCTAAATCCATAGGAAGCATTCATGTTTGCTCCAATGAAGGGGATGACAAATGTAGTTCCTTGAATCAAGAGCCCCTCGCCGGGAATCCAGGGACCTCCCTTGAGGGGGCGGGGGACCAGGTGCCTTGATGTCGGTGAGGGGGCTCTTGACCCAGTATTTTGTATCATTTGATACGAAAAAGAACTTTATTATGGTTTATCAGAAGGCGGAATTAAATGAGAAAACAAGGAATGTAAGAGGCTACTCTCCCTCCGCGGAATTTCAAACCACACAGCCTATTAATATATATTTATATATAATTAACATTTGACACGGGAGTTTCTTTTGATCATTCTCCGAATGAAAGAAACAAATAATCTTATAAGAGCATAAGAATTGAGCAACACTGCAGTAGGCTTGAAAAAAGATACTTATGTACAGTTCAGGGCATCTATTAGGGAAAACGTTTCGCCACGTGTGGCTTCTTCTGGTTTGGAAAGACACGTGAGCAAAACTAGGACATATTTATTAGAAAACGTTTCGGTGCTGGGACCTTGATCATTTCAAACACAAAGGTACACATCCTGGTCCGGGTCTTCTCCATGTGGTGACCCAGTTTTAGACAGTATAAGGCGGAGTGAGGTGCATGTGACATGTTGACCTGAAGAATGCCATATTGGGATGAGGACAGGTGAGTAGGTGGTGCTTTACCTGGTTGAGTATCATGTATGTTAATGTTTTTGAAATTTTGTAGTTTCCAGTGTTATGTTCTATGGTGTCGGTGACGGCGATTAGCGAGGCTTCCAGACATCGTCGGCGTCTAACTTCTTGTTCAGTGAGAACAAGCTGTGCTTCATCCCAATTCATCAAATGTCCCGTGGAGTCCCTTTGGAGGACACTGGCGTACCTTAAGTCGTCTCTGTTGCTGGCGTTTCTATGTTCGTTCAGGCGGACCAAAACCAAAGCTCTGGTCTGAACAAGAACAAGAAGAACGCATATTCCTTGGGACAGTATCCACAGGCTTCTTCTGAAGTACACATAAGTATCTTTTTTCCCACATCATGTCGGTATCACCATACCAATTTCCACTGCAGTAGGCTTACTGCCTCATACTTGGCATGTGCTCAAATTTTAACCCTTCCCACCCACATATCTGTCTAACCTGTTCTCAAAGAGGTCCAAGGAATTAACATCAATAGCCTTAATAACCCATGACAGGCAGACCCTACTCAAATCCAACCCTCCTCGCTCATATACATGTCTAACCTATTTGTAAAGTTCCCAGTCACAAACAATGATGTTTTTCACGAAGCGAGCATCGCTATAATACAAGGGGGTGACGAGGAGCCGAACGGTGTAGAACAAAACATACTGCAGTATAAAAATCATTGCGAACTGCGCCGGCAAAAACATGCTCTGTAAGATTTGCTGACGTCAGACTCAAGGCCGTAAACCCGAGGGTGGACTGTGCAATAGTGCACTTACTGATGAAGTGAAGTTGTGGTACATTTACTGATGATGTGAAGTTGTGGTGCACTTACTGATGATGTGAAGTTGTGGTGCACTTACTGTTGATGTGAAGCTGTGGTGCACTTACTGATGATGTGAAGTTGTGGTGCACTTACTGTTGATGTGAAGCTGTGGTGAATTTACTGTTGATGTGAAGCTGTGGTGCATTCACTATTGATTGAACTTGTGGTGCACTTACCGATGATGTGAAGCTGTGTACTTACTGCTGATGTGAAGTTGTGGTGCACTTACTGTTGATGTGAAGCTGTGTAGGTACTGATGATGCGAAGATGTATACTTGATATGTATACTTGATATGTATACTTGATATGAAGCTGTGATGTACTTACCAGCCGTCGCTGTGTAGACCGCCTGAAGATTCGTATCCTGGGAAAAACAGTGAAATATATTTAAAATACGTCAGTAGTCAGTCCCCCCCCCCCCAAAAAAAAAAAAAAAAAGCAACGATCGTTACGTTAATGGTACACTATAGTGACAAGCAGAAGAGCAAGATATATGCAAATGTTGCACATGTATTTTACCAAGACAAAAAGAATCACCAGATCAAGCCTACTGGCTCATGCTAGGCAGGGCCAACTCAAACCCACCCATACCCACTCATGTACTTGTTTAACCTATTTTCAAAGGTCCTCAAGATTCTCGCTTCATTGACGCTGCTCGGGAGTTTGTTCCACTCATTCACAACTCTATTACCAAACCAGCGCTATCCTATATCCTTACTAAACCTAAGCTCTTGCAAGGACCCCACTGGAAATAAGTCACTATTTTTTTTTTAATTATCTCTACACTATGCTGCTATGTACGATAATCATAACCTAACTGTATTTGTGTATACCTGAATAAACTTACTGACCTACTGCGGCGAGTCCTGTCTTGATTAAATATTTTAGCATGTTATTTATATCCTTTTTTGTTATTTATTCCTGTATTCATTTGTACACTTCAGTCATATCCCCTATTTCTACGGGTATCCAGAGAGTGCAAATTTACTACCCTCAGTCAATCCTCGTAAGATTTATGATACATGCTATCTTTGTCTGTATGTTTCCAGCGTATTTATGTTCATTCTGTAATATGGAGACCAGAACTATGCAGCATAATCTGAGGCCTTCCCAAGGTACATAAAGAAGAGAAATGGTATGGGCGAAACGTTATCAATAATGGATCACATTATACTGCATTTGTCTTTATGGAAAGATACATAAAGCTGAAGTATAACTTTAAGACAATTTATGCATATACTTCTCGATATTAAGCCAAGAATTCTTAGCATTATTGGGAATACTTATGCACTCCTGCTTGCCTTTAAACTGCTGTTCAACAGAATTTCTAAGTCTTTTCTCGCATTCAGTTTGGTTGAGATATATATAATTTTAGTTTATGCATGTCATAGTTATTTTCTTAACCAAGAATAGAATCTTAAGTTTGTCTACATTAAACTACATCTGCAATTTCTTCGACTATAACATCAACCTATCTGTTCTCAGCAAAATTTATCTGACAGCCTATTTTAGTGGCACTGGCAAAATTGCTTATATCATTTTTTATTCCTTCATCTAAGCCGTTTATGTATACTGTGAACAATAAGGGGCCCAATACTGACCCCCGTGGAACACCACTGGTAACGGGTCCCCACTCTGATTTCCCTTCATTTATGCACTTTGTTCTCCATTGGTCAACCATGCCTCGTTACACGAGATAATTTCTCCACCTATTCCGTGTGCTGCTGCTTCAATAATCTCCTGTGTGGTACTCTCCAAAAAGGCCTTACTGAAATCCCTATACATATCATATTCTTTATCTTAGTCTGCCGTTTAAAATACCTTAGTAAAATATTAGTATAACTGTAAGGCAGGAGCGTCTCTTCGTAAAACCGTGCTACTATAATTCGTATAAAATAAAACACCTTGTCAATATTTGATTTTACTTGGAAGGATGGGGGGGGGGGGGGGGAAGCAAATCTTGAGGCGAGTCCCTGAAGCCCAAAGGACGTCACGTTCATTTTTTATTTTGCCACCGAAGTGGCTAATTCATTGTGCACCCTACATCCATCCTGTAGACGGTAGAGGAAGAGCATATGGATAACAAAAAGACCTAGGAACTAGACCCCAAAAGAGTTTACAGAAGTACATTTGGATTTATATCTATATCTGTTTAATATACCTGGTATCTTATTTTCATTAATAAGATATCTTGGCATGTCACATAGGTTATTGTACTGTATATCTGTTTTCCTCAATAAGTGGACAATAAAGCACAGTGTTCAAGTTAGTGACCATTGGGCTGGCTACATACTCTGCATTTGGTTTGATCATCTGTGTGTCTGCCAAATTGCCAGAGGTACTTGTAACCAAGCCTAGGCCTGGCTACTACAACATTAGTCAGTCTGTTCACATTGCAAGTTCCTCCATAAACGTTATCTACGTTCATGTTATAGTGTGTTACAGATCTACTAAGGCTTCTAACTGCATTCCTATAACATTCACTTTTATTATTTATTTCTCTCCTGGTATTATTCCTAATGTTCGACACAGATATACCGAAGTTATATTCTACATTTTCCTTCGGAGTACTTTTCTTGGTTAACGTATCAACTTTATCATGAGGGAAGGTTTAGAGCTTAGTTTTGAGTATTATAATAATAATTTTGAGGGAGTAATCCAATGTGTTATGGAATCTAAAACATTTGTACATTAATTCTCTTTTCCCAGATTTTTGAGTATTTATATATCTTTTCCAATGAACATGTTGTTAGAGTCATTATGCGAGTGAGGAGCCTTCAGTGATAACATAGAATCAGTAATAATAAGAGAGTCAACCTCAGTGTCATAAGTTAACTTTAGCGCCATTAGGATGGCAAACAATTCAGCTTACAGTGTAGACACCCAGTTAATTCTAACGCCTAACTCAACATAGTTTCTATTGTTTTTAACTAGGGAGGTGGCAACAAGAACAGATGCAGCCCAGCCAGTAGAATCCTGCTTATATCCATCAGTGTATATAACTTGTGACAAATTATTACTAACAGTTTAGCGAGAAATTTCTTCTTGACTAGTTGCTTTTACAAGTGATTTAAGGAAGGGATTACTAGTAATGAGCTTCGTGAGAGGGGCTTGTAAATATGTGATATTAAATGAACACACATTCCATGGAGGGATAAATGCTCTTGTTGTCTACAGTAATACAGTTCGTTAAAGTTATAAAACTTAATATAATTGAACGTTTTAACAACCCACTGAAATATATATTTTACTTTCTAGACATTTAGTAAGATTTGTAGTGACAGTGTCTGGTTCATTTCTTAATATTCTAATACCAAGCACAGTGTTAACCTCAATAATCCTATCACTGATACAAGAAACACCCAAGGTCCTTCCTCTTATTAAGAACCTTGGTAGATTTAGGACAGCCAATACGTTACACGTTCTACTCTCCTAAGTTTTTGTTAATTTTTACTTTAAATCGCAATTTCAGGAAGCAGAACTAATAAGAAGAAAAAGAGATGGCAGGGAAAAGCAACAACACAACATAGGCAGTGTAAATATGGTCAGACAAGTGAAACTCGGGGGCTGAGAATAAACCCTGAAATAGATATCAAATAATGATAAGGGAAAGTGGTAGAGGCTGCCACACAAAGAGAAGGACCTCGGGATAATTATAGTATGGAACGGTATGGCACTGGTTTTTGTTAAAAGCTACAACCAATAATATTAATCAAGCTCAGGACAATTATCAATCTCCGAAGTTAAAGCGAGGCTTATTCTCCCATTACCTGGTTCTGCGACCACCTAACCTCACTTGCTTGAGCTGGCTTCTCACATGTGACTTCATGACCTCATTCTTTCACCTCAGGACCTCTCTCTAACCTCCTATAAATACTCATATCTTGTCCTCTGTGTGAATTTATGAAGTCCCTGGTGGACGAAACGTCTTCATAATACGTAAAATATTATAACCCTTATGTGCCTTACAGACACAGATAAATAGTACCAAACATATCGCAACAGAAAGTCAGGAGACTGGCCAAAGAACGCTTGCTTATCATCTTGTCCCTGTACATCCACCAAAACACTGCTAAATACAGTCGTTCAAGCCTTCTCACACGCTAGCCTTGTCCCACTGAGAAAGTTAACCCCGTTGCCTCTCCCCACTAGACTGGACGTGCCACAGTAAGTGGTGTAGACGCCGGCTTTGAAAAATAGATGACACTAATCAGTATAACACTGAAGGATTAATAACCCAAGAAAACCAAGGACCATGGCTTAATTTCATTAGGTATCCCCGAAGGAAGACCTTTAAGTGGTTGCCTGAATTTGCTTTTCTTTTTTCTTCTTCCTACTTTTCGCTTTCATTTCTCTCGCAACTCGAGAACACCTCATCCGATTGGATTCAAATTTTGAACGCTTGTATACGGTAAGGAAGACCAAATCCTGGTTACAACTAGCATGTGCAGGTGCCCCATGACCAAAGTTATTGAACTTATTTGATTTAGGACATCAGACTTTCGGTTTCAAACTCAGTGCATTAGACTTACGTGGCTCCACATCCTATTCCTGACCCCACATCCTCATCCCACACAGCAGTCGCCCCTTCCCTTCCCCTGTTGACTGAGGGCACAGTGGTACAATAGTCGCAACAACAATACTATCACACAAAGGAAGGAGGGGAAGCACAGTCATCGTTTTACACATTTTCCTTCTACGCACCACTAAAATTATCACGTTTGCAGTCTGTGCAAAGCTTTTAGCTTCTAGCTCACCGACTTGTGATAGCTCTCGACTATAGCAAACTATTGTAATAAAGTTGGTAGAATTACCGACAATATGTAAAGTAAAAGGACACAAGTGCAACTAATGTGACATTTTATTGTGGCAACGTTTCGCTCTCCAGGAGCTTTATCAAGCCATTACAAACAATACATGGACACAGAGGGTATTGTTTGTAATGGCTTGATAAAGCTCCTGAAGAGCGAAACGTTGCCACAATAAAATGTCACATTAGTTGCACTTGTGTCCTTTTACTTTACATAGCAAACTATCTTGATGATAACCTGTGATAACTTTCGTCTAGACCCAGCTATCTTGTGAAAGTTCTGGGTTAGCTCACCCCTCAAGGAAGGATCCTTGACGCTGGTGAGGGGCTCTTAATCTAGGAAATTGGATCTTTGCTACAGTTCCCTGAATTAAGCCTGAATACCTTCCACATCCCCCTCACAGGCACTGTATAATCCTACGGATTTAGCGTTTCCCCCTTGATTATAATAATCTGGGTTAATTCAAACTATCTTGATCATGACCTGCGACAACTCGCAGACAGGTCAAGCTAAGGAAATAAGACACAATGCGGGTTACATTTTTTTTTTTATGAAGACGTATCGCCCACCAAGGACCTCACATTAAAATGCCATAACCTGGTGTGGTACCACAGACTAGCCTATCACGATGGTGGATAATTGTCTTTCATTCTGAATGTGTGTGTGTGTGTGTGTGTGTGTGTGTGTGTGTGTACTCACCTAGTTGTACTCACCTAGTTGTACTCACCTAGTTGAGGTTGCGGGGGTCGAGTCCGAGCTCCTGGCCCCGCCTCTTCACTGATCGCTACTAGGTCACTCTCCCTGAGCCGTGAGCTTTATCATACCTCTGCTTAAAGCTATGTATGGATCTTGCCTCCACTACATCGCTTCCCAAACTATTCCACTTACTGACTACTCTGTGGCTGAAGAAATACACACATATATGTGTGTATATGTGTGTATGTGTGTATGTGTGTGTGTGTGTATATGTATGTGTGTGTGTGTGTGTGTGTGTGTGTGTGTGTGTGTGTGTTGTGTGTGTGTGTGTGTGTGTTGTGTGTTGTATGTGTGTATGTGTGTGTGTGTGTGTGTGTGTATGTGTGTGTGTGTGTGTGTATGTGTGTGTGTGTGTGTGTGTGTGTACTCACCTATTTGTACTCACCTATTTGTGGTTGCAGGGGTCGAGTCACAGCTCCTGGCCCCGCCTCTTCGCTGATTGCTACTAGGTCCTCTCTCTCCCTGCCCCATGAGCTCTATCATACCTCGCCTTAAAACTATGTATGGTTCCTGCCTCCACCACATCACTTTCTAGGCTATTCCATGGCCTGACTACTCTATGACTGAAGAAATACTTCCTAACATCCCTTTGATTCATCTGAGTCTTCAACTTCCAATTGTGACCTCTTGTGTCTGTGTCCTATCTCTGGAACATCCCCCTCTTTGTCCACCTCGTCTATTCCGCGCAGTATTTTATATGTCGTTATCATGTCTCCCTGACCCTCCTGGCCTCCAGTGTCGTCAGGCCGATTTCCCTCAACCTTTCTTCATAGGACAACCCCCGTAGCTCTGGGACTAGTCTTGTTGCAAACCTTTGCACTTTCTCTAATTTCTTGACGTGCTTGACTAGGTGTGGATTCCAAACTGGTGCTGCATACTCCAGTATGGGCCTGACGTAGATGGTGTACAGAGTCTTAAACGAATCCTTACTGAGGTATCGGAACGCTATCCGTAGGTTTGCCAGGCGCCCGTATGCTGCAGCAGTTATCTGATTGATGTGCGCCTCAGGAGATATGCTCGGTGTTATACTCACCCCAGATCTTTTTCCTTGAGTGAGGTTTGCAGTCTTTGGCCATCTAAACTATATTGTGTCTGCGGTCTTCTTTGCCCTTCCCCATGACTTTGCATTTGGCAAGGTTAAATTCAAGGAGCCAGTTGCTGGACCAGGCTTATAGCCTGTCCAGATCTCTTTGTAGTCCTGCCTGATCCTCGTCCGATTCGATTCTTCTCATTAACTTCACATCGTCTGCAAACAAGGACACTTCTGAGTCTATCCCTTCCGTTATGTCGTTCACGTATACCAAGAACAGCACAGGTCCTAGGACTGACCCCTGTGGAACCCCGCTTGTCACAGGCGCCCACTCTGACACCTCGTCGCGTACCATGACTCGTTGTTTCCTCCCTGTCAGATATTCTCTGATCCATTGCAGTGCCTTTCCTGTTATGTGTGCCTGGTCCTCTAGCTTTGCAGTAACCTCTTGTGAGGAACTGTGTCGAAAGCCTTCTTGCAGTCCAAAAATACGCAGTCGATCCACCCCTCTCTCTCTTGTCTTACTTCTGTCACCTTGTCATAAAACTCTAGTAGGTTTGTGACACAGGATTTTCCTTCCCTGAAACCGTGCTGGTTGTCAATTATACACTTGTTTCTTTCCAGGTGCCCCACCACTCTCCTCCTGATGATCTTCTCCATGACCTTGCATACTATACACGTTAGAGACACAGGTCTGTAGTTTAGTGCCTCATGTCTGTCTCCCTATGTGTGTGTATGTGTGTGTGTGTGTGTGTGTGTGTGTGTGTGTGTGTGTGTGTGTGTACTCACCTAATTGTACTCACCTAATTGTGGTTGCAGGGGTCGACACTCAGCTCCTGGCCCCGCCTCTTCACTGATCGCTACTAGGTCCTCTCTCTCTCTGCTTCATGAGCTTTGTCATACCTCTTCTTAAAACTATGTATGGTTCCTGCCTCCACTACTTCACTTGCTAGGCTATTCCACTTCCTGACAACTCTATGACTGAAGAAATACTTCCTAACGTCCCTGTGACTCGTCTGAGTCTTCAGCTTCCAGTTGCGACCCCTTGTCCCTGTGTCCCCTCTCTGGAACATCCTATCTCTGTCCACCTTGTCTATTCCCCGCAGTATCTTGTATGTCGTTATCATGTCTCCCCTGACCCTTCTGTCCTCCAGTGTCGTCAGTCCGATTTCCCTTAACCTTTCCTCGTACGACATTCCCTTGAGCTCTGGGACCAGCCTTGTTGCAAACCTTTGTACTTTCTCTAACTTCTTGACGTGCTTGACCAGGTGTGGGTTCCAGACTGGTGCTGCATACTCCAGTATGGGCCTAACATACACAGTGTACAGTGTCTTGAACGATTCCTTATTAAGGTATCGGAACGCTATTCTCAGGTTTGCCAGGCGCCCGTATGCTGCAGCAGTTATTTGGTTGAGTGTGCCTCCGGTGATGTGCTCGGTGTTATGGTCACCCCAAGGTCTTTCTCCCTGAGTGAGGTCTGTAGTCTTTGTCCACCTAGCCTATACCTGTCTGCGGTCTTCTTTGCCCTCCCCAATCTTCACGACTTTGCATTTGGCTGGATTGAATTCGAGAAGCAGTTACTTTGGGCCACAGTCCAGCCTGTCCAGGTCTCTTTGCAGTCCTGCCTCATCTCGTCCGATTTAATTCTTCTCATCAATTCACGTCATCTGCGAACAGGACACTTCAGAGTCTATTCCTTCCAACATGTCGTTCACATATATCAAAAAAAGCACTGGTCCTAGAACTGACCCTGTGGGACCCCGCTCGTAACAGGCGCCCACTGTGATACCTCTTCATGTACCATGTCTCGTTGCTGCCTCCTGTCAGGTATTCCCTTATCCATTGCAGTGCCCTCCCCTTTACATGCGCCTGATCCTCCAGCTTCTGCACTAATCTCTTGTGGGGAACTGTGTCAAAGGCCTTCTGCAGTCTAGGAAAACGCAATCTACCCACCCCTCTCTCTCGTGTCTTACTTCTGTTACCTTGTCATAAAACTCCAGGAGGTTTGTGATACAGGATTTGCCTTCCATGAACCCATGCTGGTTTTCATTTATAATCTTGTTCCTTTCCAGGTGTTCGACCACTCTCCTCCTGATAATCTTCTCCATGACTTTGCACACAATACATGTCAGAGACACAGGTCTGTAGTTTAGTGCCTCGTTTCTGTTTCCTTTCTTAAATATGGGGACTACATTAGCTGTCTTCCATTTCTCAGGTAGTTGCCCAGTTTCAAGGGATGTGTTGAAGATTGTGGTTAGAGGCATGCACAGCATCTCTGCTCCTTCTCTAAGGACCCATGGGGAGATGTCCGGTCCCATCGCCTTTGAGGTGTCAAGGTCACTTAAGAGCTTCACCTCCTCCTCAGTTGTTCGTATGTCATCCAACACTTGTTGGTATATTCCCTCTTGATGTTCCCTTCTGTGCTGTCTTCCCACAGCCCTTCCTGTCTCTACTGTAAAAACTTCCTTAAATCTCCTGTTAAGCTCCTCACATACCTCCTGATCATTTCTTGTGAGTTCTCCACCTTCTGTCCTTAATCTGATCACCTGGTCTTTGACTGTTGTCTTCCTCCTATGTGGCTATACAACAGTTTCGGGTCAGTCTTGATTCTCGATGCTATGTCATTTTCATACTGTCGCTGGGCCTCCCTCCTTACCTGTGCATACTCATTCCTGGCTCTGCGACTGATCTCCCTATTTTCGTGTGTTCTCTGCCTTCTGTACTTTTTCCATTCTCTATTGCACTTTGTTTTTGCCTCCTTACACCGTCGTGTAAACCAGGGGCTCGTTCTGGTCTTCCCGTTGTTACTGTTGCCCTTGGGAATAAACTTTTCCACTGCCTCCTTGCATTTTGTTGTTACATATTCCATCATTTCATTTACTGGCTTTCCTGCCAGTTCTGTCCCACTGGACCTCCCGCAGGAAGTTCTTCAACCCTATGTAGTCCTTTCTTTTATAGTCAGGCTTTTCCCATTCAACTCCTGTTATTCTCTCCACTTACAGCTCTATGTATTCAAAGCACAGAACCATGTGGTCGCTAGCTCCTAGGGGACTCTCATACTTGATGTCCTCAATGTCTGAGCTGCCCAGGGCGAATACAAGGTCCAATCTTGCTGGTTCATCCTTCCCTCTCACTCTGGTAGTGTCCTTAACATGTTGGTGCATGAGGTTTTCCAGCACCATGTCCAACATCCTGGCTTTCCATGTTTCGGGACCCCCATGTGGCTCCAGGTTTTCCCAGTCGATCTCCCTGTGGTTGAAATCCCCCATAACCAGAAACTTTGCTCTGGTGGAATGAGCTCTTCTTGCCACCTCAGCAAGTGTGTCCACCATTGCTCTGTTGCTTTCTTCATATTCCTCTCTTGGCCTCCTGCAGTTCTGTGGTGGATTATACATCACTGCAATGACCACTTCGTGTTCCCCAGACTGAAGTGTACCTGCTATGTAGTCTCTTTCTCCCGTCTCATCTATGCCTTCCATTTTCTCGAATTTCATCTGTTTTTTACGAGCAGAGCAACCCACCTCCCCCCTGCCCCTTCTATCTTTCCTCATGATCTGGTATCCTGGTGGGAAGATTGCATCTGTTATTGTCTCCGTGAGTTTTGTTTCTGTAACTGCTATGATGTCTGGGGACTTCTCATTGACTCTTTCTTGCCATTCCTCATGTTTATTCGTTAATCCATCTGCATTTGTGTACCAAACCTTCAACCTTTGTTCTAATACTGTAACTGTGGTGCGGGGGGTGGGAACAGAGGGATCGGTGTGTGATGGTTGGTTTGGATTGTTCAGTTGCCTTGGGGGTGTCGTGGCTGGAGTCCTTCTGCAGGTGTTTCTGGGGGGTGTGCTTGTCCTTCCATTTGATCCTGGGTTATTCTGCTCTCCTTTTTCATTTCCTCCCATTTCTCCTTTCGTTTTTGAACTCTCTCTCATCGTCTTCCTTTCGTCCTGTGTTCTGTCTCGATCGAGGTACACACTCCGGAACTCCTGCTTGCCTCTCAGCCGTGCTTTCTCCTGCAGGATCATGGTTTGGGTTGATTCTGCCTTGAAAATTACTTTGAGAGGCCGATTCCTTTTCCTTGTGAACCACCCAATTCTCCGAAAATTTGCCACCTGGGTCATGTCCCCCTCGCCTATCACCTTCATGATATCTTCAATCGCTTTTTCTCCTCCTGCTTTCTTTCTTCATAAGTTTCCCCTTTAGCTTCGTCTAGCCCATAGACAAACACGGATCTCTCCCTTTCCACCTCCCACTGTGACTCCCATTGCATCCTCTGTGTTTTAGTTCCTTCCCGTGGAGTGTTCCTTCCTTCAGTCCCTTCCCTAGTTATGGCCCCTATGCTTCTTGGTTTGTCCTTCCTGCTCACCTGTTCCTGGCCCCCACAGGTATCTGGTATGGTCCCTGTACATGTCCTAGTTCCTTCAATGTCTTCCAACCTCTCATTCTGTCCTAGTGTGCTCCTTGTCTTTGTTTTGCCCCATGTGGGTTTGACACGTGGCCCGGTGGCCTGGTGGCTAAAGCTCCCGCTTCACACACGGAGGGCCCGGGTTCGATTCCCGGCGGGTGGAAACATTCGACACGTTTCCTTACACCTGTTGTCCTGTTCACCTAGCAGCAAATAGGTACCTGGGTGTTAGTCGACTGGTGTGGGTCGCATCCTGGGGGACAAGATTAAGGACCCCAATGGAAATAAGTTAGACAGTCCTCGATGACGCACTGACTTTCTTGGGTTATCCTGGGTGGCTAACCCTCCGGGGTTAAAAATCCGAACGAAATCTTATCTTATCTTATCTGACAGGACCTCTGCATACAGTTTAGTTTCCATGCTTCCTTCAGACCTGTTGTCTGTGTCTGATGTAGCCATTGCCGATGCTACTTCTGTAATATCTTTGACTCTGTGCTGTTTCAGATGTCTCAGCTCCTCTTCTAATCTCTCTATCTTGATTTCTGCTGCTGTGGCCTGTTGCTTCCACCTTCTGCATTCTGCTGCTAACCTCTCTTCCATCTTCCTTTCCAGCTCATCTAGTCTCCTTCCCCAGTCTTCCTCCCTTTTTTTGAGCTCTACCTCCCATTCCTCCCTCCCAGATTCGTTCTTGGAGCCCCTTGTCCTCATCCTGGTTCTAGGTTCCCCCATTGCTCCACAGAAGGGGGGACAGGTGGTTAGGGGGAGGGGATGGATGGTTGTGGGGGAGGGGGAGGTGGTTATTGGAGGGGTAGAGATAGTTGGGGGAGGGGGTTAGATGGTTTGTGGGGGAGGGGTAGGTGGCTAGGGTTAGATGTTAGGGAGGGGGAGATGGTTTAGGGGGAGGGGGGAGTAGGTTGAGAGAGAGAGGGGAGGGATGGTTATGGGGAGGGGGAGGATGGTTATGGAGGGAGGGAGGAGTTGGGGATTAGATGGTTTGGGGGGGGTTAGGTGGTTTGGGGAGGGTTGGTGGTAAGGTGAGGTGGTTTAGTTGAAGGGGGTTGGAGCAGTGGTGGTTAGGGGACGGAGGGGGGGTTACGTGTTTGTGTCAAGTGTTTGTGTCAAGTGGTGGAGGGTGTGTGTGTGTGTGTGTCTCTCTCTCTCTTTCTCTTTCATGCCGAATAGGCAAATCTTGCAATTTTGGTTTAAATAGCAATGCTCTTCTTGCCGAATAAGGCAAGCGAAAATTTGTGTATGCAATAATTTCGTAAAAATCATTCTGAACCTAACGGAAAAAATATATTTCATTGTGTTTGTTTATTAAATTATTGTAAACTTATCTTATATATATTTAGTTGCAACAGGCTAAATTAAATTGCGCTTGTTATAATAAAGTTAGGTAAGTTTTCTAAGGTTCTTTTGGTACAAAATTATTCATTTTTACATTAACATAAATGAAAAAATATACCTCTAAACGTATAATAGAAAATTTTAAAAAGGGCTTAATTTTAAACGAGTTCTTCCTAATTGACCAGTTTTACCTAGTCGGCACACACACACATTATATATATATATATATATATATATATATATATAATATATATTATGTGTGTGTGTGTGTGTTGTTGTGTGTGTGTGTGTGTGTGTGTGTGTGTGTGTGTGTGTGTGTGTGTGTGTGTGTGTATGTGTGTGTGTATGTGTGTGTGTGTGTGTGTGTACTCACCTAGTTGAGGTTGCGGGGGTCGAGTCCGAGCTCCTGGCCCCGCCTCTTCACTTATCGCTACTAGGTCACTCTCCCTGAACCATGAGCTTTATCATACCTCTGCTGTGTGTGTGTGTGTGTGTGTGTGTGTGTGTGTGTGTGTGTGTGTGTGTGTGTGTGTGTGTGTGTGTGTGTGTGTGTGTGTGTGTGAGATGCTTGGCAGCTCTGTAGGTAATAATGGAGAGAGAGAAAAAGAGAGAGTGAGCACTCAGATGAAAATATTCTTCGGATGATTAATCCCAGAACAGGATTACAGAGATAACAATGGGTTTCTGTCAGGCCCCACTTTAATAATTACTTAATATCTTAAAGATGTAATTAACTATGCCCAGTGTGGTTTAACAAAGGCCAATTGTGGAAACTGCACTCTTTTATTATTTTTATGTTACAGTTAATAGGATGAGCTGTGGGTGAACAATAAAGCAGCAGGTCAGGAAGCACATAAAAGTCACTTGTTTTCATAAGGGTCTTCAGATGGAGATTTTATAAGGATTTTTATTGACCTCGAGGTCGGTAAACCAAATAAAACCCAAGAAAGTCAATATGGCTTATTACCATTAGGCTCATTTTATCTTCTTCCCCAGAATACGACCCATATCAGTCCGCTAACACCTACCTTAGGTACCTAATTACTGCTAGTTGAGCAGGAATAACACGTGTAAGGAAACATCATCATCGATTCCACTCGTGTTATGACAGAAAATAAGTCCTTCAGATGCGAGCCAGTTCTACCACGAGACCCACAACAGTCGGCATACACACAGGTACCTACATGCTGCTTTTGTACTTGTGGTTTCCAAGAGGGGTGCGTGCCCGCTACCTTGTAGTGACTCGTATTTGTGAAGCTGACCTATCAAGATTTAGTAGAGTCGCACAAGTACCTCACTATCTCCTAGACTCTTCTGTTCAACTGGAAGACAAGACTAGTAACCGCAGCCAAAAGCTGATACTCAGTGGACCACGAACCACTGCTATCAATATAAATTGGTTTGAACGTCCATTCACAGACCAGTTCAAGGAAGTTGTTCAGACAGCACCTGCATTTGCTCCTCAGCGCAAGCAATGACCGAATTCTGCAGACAGATCAGCTTGCAACTGTTGTTTGTCAGCACATCAAGGTGTGTGTCTTCCCCCCAACAACTACATGGGCCCTTCATACTGGGTACTCTGGACTACCTTGATGTGAAACATACTTTTTTCTGCTACTTAGGTCCGTTGTAGTCAAGCATTTCACGGTTTAAACTGAAAAATCTTACTTCTAGTCACAAGTCTAATTATTTGGTAAAAACAAGAGGAGTAAAATGCTCCTGCTTTTACTGATATGTTTAATAATAACCCACAGGGAGACAGAAACTCAAAAGATTAATTGGTCTGCTGAGGAGGATCCCAGGAAGGGATCGAAATATACAGACCAATTAATCTTTTGAGTTTCAGTCTCCATGTGGGTTATTACTGAGCACTCAGTGGACACTCAATGTCCACCTACCTGAATTGTGTCGCAGAGGTGTGAGCAAATCTCACACCTCTGCAACTCAGTTTTCCTCAAAGAGTTGTTAAGTTATACCATGAATTAAGGAAAGCTCCTGGACTTCACCTTACGAAAGCAGACAAAGCAAATGAGATAGTAATTATGGACAAGGCAGATTACAGGAGAAAAATAACATATTAGAAAATAGGGAAACTGACGTGCCTCTTGAAGACGTTTCGGTCCTGGGACCTTGAGCACTTTTGTGACAGAATACCGGTTATGTATAGCGACCAGAGAGTAGTGGTAGTCGGCTATAGGGAGCCGGAATTGAAGAATAGTTTATCTTGTGGCTGTGTCACGTGGCAGTCTCGGGCACACATGTTCTGACATCGCACGGGCTGAGGATATGGAAATGTTATCACTGGTAGCTATCTGAACGATGGTGTTGGTGGTGGAGAATGAGTGATGTTTCAAGGCACTTCCATCACCTCAAATTTGGTTTCCCTGTAGATCAGATCAGTTCAGTAGGTGGCCCGGTGGCCTGGTGGCTAAAGCTCCCGCTTCACACACGGAGGGCCCGGGTTCGATTCCCGACGGGTGGAAACATTCGACACGTTTCCTTACACCTGTTGTCCTGTTCACCTAGCAGCAAATAGGTACCTGGGTGTTAGTCGACTGGTGTGGGTCGCATCCTGGGGGACAAGATTAAGGACCCCAATGGAAATAAGTTAGACAGTCCTCGATGACGCACTGACTTTCTTGGGTTATCCTGGGTGGCTAACCCTCCGGGGTTAAAAATCCGAACAAAATCTTATCTTATCTTATCTTATCTTGCCAACGCATGACATGTCCCTAGGCGTTTCTATGTATGACAAACTTTGCAGCATGTCTCACTGCAGGGGTGTGTGTTTTACTGGTTTTGGTTAAAGATTCACTTATATACACAGGCACATGACGGTGGTAGTGGTGATGGTGATGGTGATGGTGGTAGTGGTGGTGATGGTAGTGGTGATGGCTGTAGTGGTAGTGTTGGTAGTGGTGGTGATGGTGGCAGTGATGGTGGTAGTGGTGATGGTGGTAGTGGTGACGATGATGGTAGTGGTGGTGATGGTAGTAGAGGTGGTGATGGTGGTAGTCGTGGCGATGGTGGTGATGGTACTGGTGATGGTTGTGGTGATGGTTGTAGTGGTGGCAATGGTGGTAGTGGTGATGATGGTGGCAGTGGTGGTGGTAGTGTTGATGGTGGTATTGTTGGTGGTGATGGTGGTGGTGATGGTGGTAGTGGTGGTGATGGTGGTAGTGGTAATGGTGATAGTGGTCTGATGGTGGTGGTGGTGGTAGTGGTGGTGATGGTGGTAGTGGTAGTGTTGGTGGTGGTAGTGGTGGTGGTAGTGGTGGTGGTAGTGGTGGTGATGGTGGTAGTGGTGGTGATGGTGGTAGTGGTGGTGGTAGTGGTGGTGATGGTGGTAGTGGTGGTGATGGTAGTGGTGCTGGTGGTGACGGTGATAGTAGTGATGGTGATAGTAGTGATGGTGATGGTAGTGATGGCGGTGGTGATGGTAGTGGTGGTGATGGTGATAGTGGTGGTGATGGTGGTAGTGGTAGTGGTGGTGATGGTAGTGGTGGTGATGGTGGTAGTGGTGATGGTGGTAGTGGTGGTGATAGTGGTAGTTGTGGTGATAGTGGTAGTGGTGGTGACGGTGGTAGTGGTGGTGACGCTGGTAGTGGTGGTGGTAGTGGTGGTGATAGTGGTGGTGATAGTGGTAGTGGTCGTGATGGTGGTAGTGGTCGTGATGGTTTCAGTGATAGTGATGGCGGTGGTGATATTTGTAGTAGTGATAGGCACATGCACATGTATACATATGAATACACATGCTCAAGTATACATCCGTACATAAATACATTCATACACACATGCGTAAAAGCGTACATACATAAAGTGAACATATACAGTCATACATGAACCCATGCACACATACAATACACACACACACATATATACATTCTCGCACTTATACATATGCATATTTACATACACAAGTGTAAAAACATACTTGCATGCATAATTATGCACTGCACACGTCTACCCAAACATACATGCACGCACACACATCCAGGCACAAGTATAATACATGTACATATGCATATGTATACATTTGTGTATGTGTATTTTTTACGTATGCGTGTGCAGATGAATACTTATTCATACTGTGTTTAAATACGTGTACATATACAGAATATATATATATATATATATATATATATATATTATATATATATATATATATATATATATATATATATATATAATATATATATACACACACACACACATACTCGTTCACACAAACATGTATAAGCATACATCTGCACACGCATATATACATCTGTACATGCATACCCACCTGCACTATTCCTTCTACATTCCTCGAGGTAGAGGAGACTGAGCTTATAAAGTACGGGGATACCTTATCTCTGATCGCGCAGCGATCGAACATCTATTTGATAAGTGTTTCAGCATACAGAATATAGCACTTATGATAAGATTTTGCTCGGATTTTTAACCCTGAGGGTTTGCCGCCCAGGATAACTCAAGAAAATCAATGCGTCATCCACTGGGATCCTTCAGTCTTGTCCTCCAGGATGTTACCTATACCCAGTCGGCTAACACTCGGGTACCTACTTGCTAGGTGAACGGGGACAGCAGGTGTAAGGAAAACCGCTCAATGTTTCACCCTTGCCAGGGATCGAACCACGGACATTCGGTGTGTAAGGCGAGAGCGCTGCCAACCAGGCCACTGGGACAGTGGCAGCACACACTCTAAACAAGTATTTACTGATCTGCTGGTTCGAGGCCACAATAACATTACTACAGTCAATACACTTGTTCCTGACCCTCTATATTCTAGGATTTAAACTCTGACATTTCTTGACTTAGTAATATCGCTGTTCAAAATTTTAGTTTCCATAGTTTGTCTATCTATCCGTCTGTCTCTCTCCTGTTCCTTAAATTTATCTCATTCACACTGATATTTTTTCTTACTATGACCATCATTTACGTCTAGCAAATTCCGATTTTACTAAATCATAATTAAAATCTCAAGTCTCCAGTCAATTGTACACAATCAGACCTGATGTAATACATAGCTCGGTCGCTCCGTGATCAGAGGGGTATTTTCCATATTATAACCCCAACTCCCTCTACCTATACCTCAGCTGCACCTCACAACCCTCGAGAGGCAAAGAAGCTGCAACTTAACTTCCTTCAGAGACCTTGGAGTTATAACTCGATTCTATCACAAGAAACTGGAGCTTTAGTTCAACACACTAAAGAAGCCTAACACCTGTAGGCTAAAACACGTAAAAGAAGTGAAGTATCTGGCGATCAACACCCCTCAAGCAGACCAAGAGCTTTAGTTCAACATTGAAAGCCTATCACCTCCAGAAGCTGTAAACACCGACGAGGTACAGGAGCTGCAGATCAACAATTTCAAGAGGTACAAGAGTTGCAGATCAACAACCTCAAAAGGTACAGGAGCGGCAGATCAAGTCTCAATAGACCCAGGAACGAGAACTCAACCTATTCAAGCACTAGTTTATTTTCCGTCGAGTTTCAGCTCCTTAATAAGGTAAAACAAGAGAGACACAATAATGATCTTCAGACAATATTAGTTTCAGTGTCATGTAACTGAAACCAACAGTCTGATCTTTATATCAAGTTCACATTATTCTTCTATGCAAGGATATAATGCTGGGGCAACATTTTCAAAATTCACAAATAAAAGCATGAGAGCAAGTGTGTACTTAAGTTTTTAAAAAAAGTTAGGTGACAAACTCATCAGGGAAACCAAGGACCCCAGATCGACCAGCTTCCTTGTCTAAAGACTCACTGTTGCGATCCAGAGAGGAAATGCCTGTAACATCCTAATGTAGGTTGAAAGATAAAATTATTATCTCATAAACATTTAAAGGAAATTGCTTAAAAAGTGTGTTTCAGTACAATCAGTAAGAAGTAATCCCAATATCTTATAACCCCAGCCCCTTGTATCTCAATGCATGCAAACAACCTAGTAACTGAGCCTCAAAACCTTTAACATGCGTAAGAGCCGCTGTTCAACTCCCTCGACAAATGTTAGCTATAACCCAACTCTCGCAGGAGGTCCAAGAACTAGCGACCAACACCTTCAAGAAACACCAGAGCTGGAGATCAACACCTTTAAAAGGCCCGTGAGCTGAAAGAAGTTCCAGTTATGTATCATTTACTATTTAATGTCTTTTTCCATTATAATTATGTGATTAATTAAGGGGTAAAACACTTGTGGAATAGGAATAGTTGGGTATCTTGACTGTGGAAACGTTTTGCTAACAGTGGCTTCTTCAGTCCAATACGGAGAAGAATAGTTGAAGATCAGGAGGAATGTCTGACTTTGGGGTTATTCTAGGTAATTTACGTTATGTATGACAATTGTGCTTGTGTACCTGTGCCTAAATAAACTTACTTATTGATGGACTGATCACATCGACTCCAGGCTGAGGGACTGATTATCTCAAACTCCTCCTGATCTTCAACTATTCTTCTTTGTACTGGACTGAGGAAGCCACTGTTTGGCGAAACGTTTCCACAATAAAGATATCCAAGTATTGCACAAATATCTAATTCATCATCCCGTTGGTTCTCTGAGCCATTTATCTACAATTAAGAGGTTATTAGAGTGTAGTTATTCAGCAGACAGCCTCAATATGGATCGTGGGGTCTGCTGCTGTCTTTTCCATGTAGGCAGCTGATCACAACTAACGGGCCTCTGCTGAACAGGTATGGCGAGTGGGTTAAGCAGCAACGAGGCTATCAGGCAGCAGTCGTATTTAGGACTGTGTGACAGCTGGGGTCACGCGCATTTGCTTGGCTAGCCTTGACTAACAGGTCTGAACTGAGAAGTTTTGCTTATCCCAGATTATAGAGCATGTGTAATGTGAGCTGTCGTCGTCAGGGTTAACACTGAAGGACAGCAGTAATGTACGATGCCATCGTGAGTTGTACAGTCACGTGGTACTGACCTTACTCTAACTGTGGGGATCGAGTCACAGCTAATGGCCCCGCCTCTTCGACATCGACCGGTATGACAGGTTCCTATATTGGAAGCTACTGAATCCACTTTCTCATTCAATTCCATTCTTGAGTACAAAATGACTATAGAGTAGTGCTGTGAACTGTACAGATTCAGTAATATATATAGTACTATATAACATACCGTCATTGTACAGTGGAATGAAATGCAATGAAGAGTTGCAGGTGTACTGACAGTGTGTGGTCTCAAGTGTCCTGATGCGGTGTACCAGTGGAGTGTAATGACAGTATTGTGGTGGCCATCCACGCGGTTTTGAAGGTCATGACAGTCGCATTGTTTACTGCGGGGAAGGGCACCATTAATGATGTGCACACTGCTGAATGGTGTTGAAAAACAGACAAACGTTACAAAACAAAGAGTTTATCGGAACCGCGTTTCGCTCTGTTGAAAGCTTATTAAACAAGTATTACTTTGTGGAGCTAACAAATGAAGTTGTCCTACAAAAAACTTGTTTTGCAAGGAGCTTTTTTCACTCCAGTGGCCACTACGCTATCCGGGTCCAAGGAACGTTGTGTTGTGTTCATTTCGCGGAAATTATGCAAACGGTACTCTCATTTTAATCAGTGGGGAGCGCTAAACTCATAGAAGTCACACAGCGCCTGGGAAATGGGAAGAAATCAGCTCGATCCAAGGGAGGGCAGGTCCAATATGCAAACTGTAAGTGATGTGTAGTGATAATCTGATAGTCTTGCCATTACTAAATATCAATGTGTCAACTTGTTATAAGGTATGTCTCCTGGTTCGAAAATAGAACGTTCAGCTCACAACCCAAGGGGTTGTGAGCAGATTCGAACTTGGGCAGAACGAAGCGTATGGACAAGTGTTCTTACACCAGCTGTCTCTGTTCACCTTGCAGTAGATACCTAGGAGTTAATTCGGGTGTTGTGGGTCGCATCTTAGGGAAGATAATCTAATATCCCCGATAAACATATGACTGCTTTGTTCGGAATAAGGATATACGACAGTGAAATCAGCCAGGGCTGAAGGTTACTACAGCTAATACAGCAGCCAGGAAAGACCGAGGAAAAAATGTTACTATTATAATCAAAAAGAAGCGCTAAACAGGGCTATACAGCGCTGAGAAAAAAAAATGTTACTAGAGGCAAAGAATGGTTGCTGTGTTGAAAAAAAGCTTCTATTGGCCAGGAGACTGGGAAGCTGCGACGTAAAACGAAGGGCTCGTGCTGGCTGTGTGGTGAAGCGGATCACCGGAAGCATGACTGCAGGATTAGGAAGGTTAATTCTTGTCAACAGAGACTCACGTCTCGACAACGGAAGACAGCAAGGCCAGAGGATCAGGCGAGCCAGAGACTAGATGAACCATCTGCAGAGTGCGTCAGTTGAAAATAAAGGCTGAGCTTGCACGGAAAGTACTCGCCATATGAAGTGTGCCTATTTTGTGGGTATCTGGAGTTTATCTGGAGAGAGTTCCGGGGGTCAACGCCCCCGCGGCCCGGTCTGTGACCAGGCCTCCTTAGGTCAGTGTCCCAGGATGCGACCCACACCAGTCGACTAACACCCAGGTACCCATTTTACTGATGGGGAACATAGACAACAGGTGGAAAGAAACACGTCCAATGTTTCTACTCTGGCTGGGAATCGAACCCAGGCTCTCACCGTGTGAAGCGAGAGCGTTAACCACCAGGCCACCACCAGGTGAGCATTTGTGATGGTAGTCCATCTTGTGGGTACGGTGAGCATTTGTGATGGAAGTCCATCTTGTGGGTATGGCGAGCATTTGTGATGGTAGTCCATCTTGTGGGTATGGTGAGCATTTGTGATGGTAGTCCATCTCGTGGGTATGGTGAGCATTTGTGATGGTAGTCCATCTTGTGGGTTCTGTAAACATTTGTGTTGGCAGTCCATCTTTTAGATATGGTGAACAGAAGTAAGTTTCTGTGAACAAGAGCTTTCACTTCTCTGAGCATCACTGTTGGGGCGGACGGAAGGTGACTGAGAGGACGAGGTCCTGCAAAACAGTATGCAGCACCTGAGAGGAACTGCAACCAGGAAGTGCTGAAGCAGTGATCCCTCAACCTTACAAAAGTTAGGCGTGAAGTACCAGAAGTTGAGGTGGATAGAGATTGGGAGGAATTCCTAGAGTAATTCAAGGAAGTTGAGACAGGTGATCGGATTATATTAAGAAGAAAAATTGCTAAACCTATGTAGATTAGGTGGTACATGAGCAAAAGGAAACAACGGCGTCGCCAAAATATCTATATAGGAAGTGGGAAAGGGTTAAGAGTGACTGTCTGGTCGGAGGGAGGAGGGGGGCTAAGTGATTTATTTTGAAGCAGCGTTATTATCGCTATTTTTTATTTTCAGGGCTTAGGAAATTTTTAGGAGGCCTAAGACCCCCAAGCCCCCTTCCCCCTTGAAAGGAAGTCAAGAGTGCAGTTTCTCCAAGGAACTCGACCAGTGAGGGCACAAGCGCATTGAAAAGGAGAAATGAAGTCTACGTGTCTATAATAGAGGACGTTCAAAAACATTTCTGACAGTCCTGAGGGAAGTCATGGGCGCCTCTCCAAAAGCATTCTTCCTGCATTTTTGCATGTTTCATATTTCATGGAAATCTCATGTCCAGTCGGTCGGGAGAGTTCCAGAGTTTGGACTGGCAATTGAGGAGTTGATGGCTTACCCTCATCATGACTGTGTACTTGTTATTATTATATTCATTAAAGAACAAAACTACGTGGTTATTCAATATCAATTAGCTTGTTTACTCCATTTTCTTTTGTAATCAAACTGTAACAGTAATATCTAGATGGACAGCCTTAGGAACAATGTTAATGTATATATTATTAACTCAAATTTATTAAAAGAAAATAATTACACAATACTGTATTACAAGTGCGGCCACCAGCTGTTTGTGCTAACACAAGCAATAGAGAAATTTCCACTAATCTACTAACGGAGATTAATGGAGGAATTTGGGAGAGTATGTAAAAGAAGGAAATTAAAAGTTAACATAGGCAAGAGCCAAGTGATGAGTAACAAAATATGTAAGCAATGAAAGACTGGATATCAAACAGAAGAAAGTATGGATGAAGCAAATGTGTTCAGATATACGAGAGTGGACCTGTCAGCGGATGGATTTATGCAAGTAGAGATAAACCACAAAAGAGAAGAGGGGGGAATAAAGTTGGGCGGTGTGATGAGGCATCTATAGAGACAAAAACATCTTATCTATGGAGGCAAAAAGGGAATGTACAAGAACATAGTGGTACCAACAGTTAAAAAAAGTGTGAATCATTATGAATGAAACAAGGCGGCGGTGCAGATCACGTTACGCAGTACACTCTTTTGTGAAGTACTGTGGCGAGTTTCAGTGCCGCTGGTCATTTCCTTGTGGTTAAACGGGCATTTTTTTTGTCGTGTCAGTGCGTTGTTATTAATTTTTATATGTAACAATGGAATATTTAAAAGAAAACATTGTATGTGTAAATCTGTTTCAAGCTGGGTAAAACGGCTAATGAAATAAAATACTTCAGCAAGCATTTGGCGACAAGCAAATGGGTCAGACTGTACTCAACTAGTTGAGGTTGCAGGGGTCGATTCACAGCTCCTGGCCCCGGTGTTTTAAAGTTTTCTAGATACAAAACAGGATGAACGTTAGATAAGGATGGTGAACGCTCTGGTCATCCATCAATGTTAAAAATAGATGCCAACACTGAAAAAATGAGGAAGGCATACTGATGAGCATACTGACTGAAAATCTGAACACGAGAAGAGTCCCTGCGAAATTTGTGCTCCTGTTGCTGACTCAAGACTAGAAAGGCCATCGCGTTTTCTGCCACCCCCCCCCCCCCCCCCCCAAAAAAACCCAAAAAATAAAAATGGTTATCCCCCACCCTTCCTACTCCTCAGATTTAGCTCCCTGTGACTTTTCTCATTGTGGGAAATTATGGGGATGGGGTTAACAGGCACATTCCTGTACTACTTCATCCACATAATTTACGGAGGGTACAACTAAGCAAAAATTTATTAAACTTACCAATATTAGCTGTACCTCAGCGCTAGGTGGGATTTTACAGGCACTAGGCTGCACCATGCCTCTCCATGACCCCCACACTCTTGTCCACCCACAAGTACAGTCGGGCCTATAAAATTTTAAATGTATAAAAAATTAATACCAGTAACTTGTAAATTATAATACAGTGGACTGTATATTGTGTTTGTGGCTTGATGGGGATCTATTCAGTCTACAGCATGTAAGTAATGATATATGTATGTTATACAAAAATTATACAAATATTTAGAAAGAAAAATTTAACTTCAGCACACACCATAGATATGTTGGATCACCATTAATTACTTGCAGAACACTTCCCTTTACCAGGCCTGGGAAAGGGTAATCACCCCTTTACCAAGAGTGGAAAAGGGTGATCACCCCTCTCCAGGCCTGGTAAAGGGTAAATGCCTACCTAACAAATAGAACCTAAAATGGCCAGCTAATGAACTATTTGCCAAGTCTGGCTTACCTCTATGGATGAGCAGCCCTGGTGACGCTGTTCTTATATCTTACACTGACACCACTCTACTACAGTGGTTTCATACAAACTATCCCAATTCTTATGCGAGGGACATTAATGTTCCAATAACAAATCCAGACAGGTACACACAATTATGGCCCCTCACCAGCGTCAAGAGGCAGTCGCTGTCGCTGGGGGGGAACAGTCGCAGATGCTCAAAGCAAAAAGAGCAGAAGGTGACGTACTCAACGAAGACTGGGAAGTCAAGATGTCAGGAAACAGGACAAGTGTTTCCTGATGCGGGTCTTAATTATATGATGACCCGCAGCTAGATTATTATTCTCATAATCATGGGGGAGCGCTAAACCCGTAGGATTATACAGCGCCTGTGGGAAGGGGGAATGGAAGATAGGCTTAATTCAGGAAACTGGAGCACAGAGCAATTCCCTTGAGCAAGAGCCCCTCACCATGCAGTTACATAGATTATCATACACAGCAGCATATGTGTATAGTACCTAGGATTACCCAAAAATGTCCATCCCTTTAAAAATTATGGTTATGATTATAACTATTTTTGACATTTTCCAAATGCTGGGAAAGTTTCTCGCCTGACATCCAAATAAACATTACACTCAAAGACCAATTTTAAGCATTTTTTTTTTTTACATTCCTTGCCGACATATGCTGATATAATATTGCCAGTGAAGAGGCGGGGCCAGGAGCTGCGACTCGGCCCCTGCAACCACAAATAGGGAAGTACACACTAAACCGTCTAAATGGATACACGTTTGCAAGAGCCTGTCGAGGGGAAGGGGGGGGGGCTTGATGATAGTCAAGGGCTCTTGATCCATGTCACTGGTGTGACCCGCCACTTCCTTGGATCAAACCTGAGTGCCTGCCATTCCAAATTCACCAGGCGCGTATAGCGCTGTACGACCCTTAGGGGTTTAACACTTAATCATAATCCAGGCGCGTATGATCACTACGGGTTTAGTGCTTCGACATAAACAATGTCACACTGATTTTATTGTGTTATCTTAGGTTCAAGTATTTATGTTCTCGTAACATACGTACGTATTCAAAATAAATAATTTTGCTTCGCACATTATATAAATAAAAAGCCTAAATAAAAACTTACCATCGAATCTTGACTTGCTATAACTTTTAGAAAATAAAATTAATCTATAATTGCCTTTTGTTTATACTTTTATTCAGTGACATGATGTTTATTGATATTAATGTTATGACACTATTATCACTTAACTCAGAGATTTATTTAAGACTGAAGTGTTTTTCTCGGGTAATTTGAAGTAACTACCTGTCATGCCTAATATAACTCTCCTAGTGTTAAGTTCATCACTCTTTTTTATTGTCATTGTAAGAAGACTCACCTATGTCAGTCTGGCTGCTGGTGGAGCCACCATCAACCTTAAAACACTATAATAATCCACAAATAGAGAGAACAACACAGCAGCTGCTGGAGGACACACGCGGGTGTCTGGCCGGACCACCGCCACAAAAATGAGGATTACACAATATCTATGTCGTGCCGAATAGGTAAAGCTTGCGATTTAGGCTTAAATATTATTATTATTATTATAATCAAGGGGGAAGCGCTAAACCCGGAGGATTATACAGCGCCTGGGGGGGGATGTGGAAGGCATTCAGGCTTAATTCGGGGAACTGGAGCACAGATCCAATTCCCTAAATCAAGAGCCCCTCACCAACATCAAGGAACCTTCCTTGAGGGGTAGGCTTAAATAGCAACGCTCTTCTTGCCGAATAAGGCAAGCAAAAATTTGCGTATGCAATAATTTCGCAAAAATTATTTTGTACCTAACGGAAAAAAAATATATTTCATTGTGTTTGTTTATTATTAAATTACTGTATTATTATTATTATTATTATTATTATAATCAAGGGGGTAGCGCTAAACCCGGAGGATTATACAGCACCTTGGGGGGGGATGTGGAAGGCATTCAGGCTTAATTCGGGGAACTGGAGCACAGATCCAATTCCCTAAATCAAGAGCCCCTCACCAACATCACGGAACCTTCCTTGAGGGGCACACATAGTAAACTTATATAAAACATATTTAGTTGTATTAGGCTAAATTAAATTGCTCTTGTAATAATAAGGTTGGGAAAGTTTCCCCAAGGTCCTTTTAGTACAAAATCATTATCATTAATATAAATGAAAAAAAATGTATCTTTAATTGTATGAGAAAATTTTAGAAAGGAATTGATTTTAAACGAGCTCTCGTTAATTGACCAATTTTACCTATTCGGCACATTATTATTATTATAATCAAGGGGAAGCGCTAAACCCGGAGGATTATACAGCGCCTGGGGGGGGGGATGTGGAAGGCATTCAGGCTTAATTCGGGGAACTGGAGCACAGATCCAATTTCCTAAATCAAGAGCCCCTCACCAACATCAAGGAACCTTCCTTGAGGGGTCCTATTCGGCACAACATATATAAACAATAGATTTACTTCCACATGATACTCGGTTATTGCAATTTTTTATTAGGCGGGATTTATTATTATAATCAAAAGAAGCGCTAAGCCACAAGGGCTATACAGCAGCAGGATTTATTAGAGCAATATGGAAGCCCCCTGGTTATGCAGAGCTTTAGTCTGGGTAAAATTCCACATTGACTAATGAGTTATTATAATTGAACTTATTGTATTGACTTATTATTATTATTATAATCAAAAAGAAGCGCTAAGCCACAAGGACTATACAGCATTGTATTGACTTGATTGGGTTATCATTGGTTCGGTTCCACATTCTTTGACTTTATTGGCTTATGCAAGGTTAGATTGTACACAGTGTGAGTATCAGGATAAATTCCATTGATTTTACTGATTATCATCATTTTAGGGAAGCGCTAAGCCCGTAGGATTATACAGCACCTGTGGGGGAAGATGGAAGACAGTAAGGCTTAATTCAGAGAATTGCATCACAGTTCCAATTCCCTAGATGAAGAGCCCCTCGCCAGCATCAAGGATGATTTTATTGAAAAGCAAAATAAATTATATTCAAAGATAGAGCCTACAATAGTTACATATAGAAAAAGTTACAAGGGTATGCAAACTTAAAATCCACAATAAGAAAGAACTAAAAGGCACAATACCGTGACTGGAACATTAAACATAATAAAAAAGAAGCGCTAAACCTACAAGGGTCATACAGCGCAGCAGGGCAGAAAAGGGTGCAGGGGTATTGGGTAGCAAGAACTTGAGGTAGAAGAATTGAGACACTTATGCAACACATGGGAATCTTTATTGAAGAAACGTTTCGCCACACAGTGGCTTCATCAGTCCAATACAAAGTAGAAATGGGTAAGGAGAGTAGAAGTTTGAGGTAATCAGTCCCTCAACCTGGAATCGATGTGTTCAGTCCATCACTCTTGTAGGAAGTGCAGCACAGGGCCAGAGAGGTGGCTTATATACTGCGGTGAGATGAGTCCAAGCAGGAAGAGGCGGGATCACAGTGGGACCTGCCACTAGTGTATTGGACTGATGAAGCCACTGTGTGGCGAAACGTTTCTTCAATAAAGATTCCCATGTGTTGCATAAGTGTCTCAATTCTTCAACTTGTCGGTTTTCAAAACCATTCATCACATCTGTCAGACACTGCAACATCATGGGATCTTGGTACAAAGACTTCAACGCTTGCCCAACCTTTGGGCGACGACCTACTTACACTAGTGGCAGGTCCCACTGTGATCCCGCCTCTTCCTGCTTGGACTCATCTCACCGCAGTATATAAGTCACCTCTCTGGCCCTGTGCTGCACTTCCTACAAGAGTGATGGACTGAACACATCGATTCCAGGTTGAGGGACTGATTACCTCAAACTTCTACTCTCCTTACCCATTTCTACTTTGTATTGGACTGATGAAGCCACTGTGTGGCGAAACGTTTCTTCAATAAAGATTCCCATGTGTTGCATAAGTGTCTCAATTCTTCAACTTGTCGGTTTTCAAAACCATTCATCACAACTTGAGGTAGAGGGGGCCGTGAGGAGTGATAGACACATCAGTTTGTGCAGTGAATCAGCTGCTGTCAAAAAGTCAACGAGAGAATCTGGGTTAAAGGAGGGTCTATCAGCAAGAAGGGAAGGTAAAGTATGGGCAGTAAAGGCGGTGACGACGTTATTTGTATTCTGCGTGCTGGTTGATAGAGTGGACAGTCCAACAGAATATGGCTAAGAGAAACTGGAACCTGACAGTTCTCACAGAGTGGAACAAGGCGCCTCACCATGAGATACCAGCGAGTAAGAAGTGTGTGTCCGATGCGACGACGGGAGAGAGTTCTCTCTCAACCTCGATACTGATGACAAAAAGACGGCCAGAAACCTATACTTGGCTTAATAGAATGTAATTTGTTATGTAGCAGTCAGACCAACGTTGTTGCCAACGGGTGCGGAGGTGTGTACCAATTACAGAAATATAGTCTAAGTGGAACACCTTTATGATACTGGGAGGTCATGTACTGCTGACCGCGCAGCAGTGTCTGCCTGTTCATTGCCCTGTACGTCAAGATGACTGGGGACCCAACAAAAAACTATCTTCGTGCTTGCTAAAGATACGGCATAACCAAAGTTGGATACGAAGAACCACGGGATGAGGTGAATGAGATTTTCGTATAGCCTGCAAAGAACTAAGGGAGTCTGAAACTACCACAAATGGCGACACAGGCATAGTTGCAATACGGATAAGTGCTACGAGAATGGCATACAATTCATCTGTAAAAATGCTAGCCGAGAGAAAGGAGAGGAGGCGGCAATATATATAGACTAGTTTGACGATTTTAAGTTAGCCTAGGTTATGTTCTGTGCAAGACCATTGCAAAAAATTAGCTTCATGTATATTATAATCTAGGGGGAAGCGCTAAACCCGTAGGATTATACAGCGCCTGTGGGGGGGATGTGTAAGGTATTCACACTTAATTCAGGGAACTGGAGCACAGATCCAATTCGCCAGATCAAGAGCCCCTCACCAGCATCGAGGAACCTTCCTTGAAGGTAGCTTCATGAATAAAGCCTAAACTTCCATTGGAGTCCCCTAGCAAGCTTTTATTCAGGTTAAATATACAAATTCAGGTTTTTTTTACAATCGTCTTACACAGTAACTTACGTTGTACATTAAATATGTATTATCCAATAGAGTAAAAAACTCAGTCACATTGACTATTTGCTTATCATAGATTAAATTTAACATGTGGTATTATGTGTCAACTAAATAATTGTATTTCAATGTATGCAATATAATTATTAAAATTAAAAAGAAGCGCTAAATCCACCAGGGTCATACAATGTATGCAAAAATAAAAAAAAATATTTCTATAACAAGACATCGCATGATGATCTCCCTCAAGGGAGGTCATTAATGCCGCTGAAGGGCCCTTGATCCAAGGAATCGGACCTGAAATCCCTTTTCCTGGATTGAACCTGACTACCTCCCATTCCTCTCTCAGGCTGTGTGAAATACTGGTTTAACGTGCCTCACGGATTAAAGAAAAAAAAGTTACATGTGAAAAAGCGATAAACCCGTAAAGTTCGTAAAATGCCTTATGGCCTTCAAACAAACGTTAATTAAAACTTGGGGATTCAGAAGAATGTGAATTCTGGGATCTCATTGCACAGCTATTATGCGTTAAAAATTCAGGTAGAAAGGGCTGGGGTTATCGGATACAAGGGATACCTCTCTAGGATAATCGAGGTAGATTATAATCAAAAAGAAGCGCTAAGCCACAAGGGCTATACAGCGCTGCAGGGCAGGAAGGAAGCGAGGGCATCAGGTGGCAAAAGGGAGGTGGACGAGTAATAGGTTACGGATAACAGCGGAGCAGTGGATGGTGAAAGGGTAAAGGGCAGCAAGAGACTGAGCTAGAAAGGGCTGAGGGGAGTGCGTAAGGTATCATCAGAGTTTGTGGAGTAAATCAGTCGTTGTCAAGAAGTCAATGAGAGAGTCAGGATTAAAGGAGGGTCCATCAGCAAGAAGGGAAGGTAAAGAGAGAGTAGAACAAAGACGGCATTGGAGGTAAATTCTGCATGCTCGTTGATAGAGAGGGCAGTCTAATAGAATGTGGCTAATCGATACAGGAACTTGACACTGCTCACAGAGAGGTACAGGGTGCCTCTCCATGAGATACTCGTAAGACGAGTATGGCTAATGCGAAGACGGGAGAGAGTGGTCTCCCAACCACGGCACTGATGACAAGAGGACGGCCAGTAACCTATGCTCGGTTTAATAGAATGAAGTTTGTTACCAAGCAGAGTTGACCAACGTTGTTGCCAACAGCATGAAGGTGGGTAGCTATTGCAGCAAAATAGTCCAGAAATGGAACACCTCTATAGGAAATTGGAAGGTCATGTACTGCTGACCGCACAGCAGTGTCTGCCCGTTCATTGCCCTGTATGTCGACATGACCAGGGACCCAACAAAAAATAATATCTTTATGCTTCGTAGAGATACGGCGTAGCCAAAGTTGGATACGGAGAACTAGGGGGTGAGATGTATCAAATTTTCGTATAGCCTGTAGAGCACTAAGGGAGTCTGAGACTACCACAAATGATGACACAGGCATAGATGCGATATGAATAAGTGCTGCAAGAATGGCATACAATTCAGCAGTAAAAGTGCTAGCTGAAGATAGTAAATGCCCCCGCACGACACTGTCCGGAAACACTGCTGCGAATCCCACGCTGTCTGAAGACTTAGAGCCATCTGTGTACACAGCGATGGCATGAGAATGGGAGTGGAAGTGATCAAGAAAAAGAGAGTGGGAAGCCACCGTAGGCAGTTGAGCTTTCGAGCACAGGAGAAAGAACAGACCCGAACAGCTGGAACTTCCCAGGGGGGTAGGGAAAAGTGAGATGCTACATGAACATATAAAGGTGGTAACTGAAGGGAAGACAAGAGTGAATGTAGGCGAAGAGAAAAGGGATGGAGCAAACAGGGACGGTGAACGAATAAAGAATGTCTACTAATATCGGTGACCATTCTATAAATGGAAGGATTGTGGAGATCGTGAGAGCGTACATAGTAGCGAAGGCAATGGGCATCACGGGGATCAGACAAGGATGGAACATTCGCTTCTGCATAGAGGCTCTCAACAGGGGAAGAGCGAAAAGCACCAAGGCACAAACGTAATCCTTGGTGATGGATAGGGTTAAGGCTAGAGAGAGTAGCAGGAGAGGAGGCTAAATAAATCTGGTCACCATAATCGAGTTTCGATAAAACGAGGGCTGAATGTAGGCGAAGCAGAGTTCGACGATCAGCTCCCCAGGAAAGATGAGCAAGGGTTTTAAGAAGGTTTAGCCGGCTGTGACAAGTTGCCTTCAGAGGTAATGTGAGGTTTCCAGGATAACCTACGGTCAAAGAGAAGGCCTAGAAACCTGACTATCACGTTCGGGGATACGGGAGCCATAGAGATACAAAGGATGATGGGAGATGACAGAGCGTCTCGTGAAAGTAATTTGGCGAGTTTTGGTACTTGAAAATTTAAACCCATGCGCGGTGGCCCAAGTGGAAACACAGTCGACCGCATGCTGGAGAGAAACTGCAATGAGATGACAGTCAGCGCCTGTACAAGCAATAGCGAAATCATCAACATAGAGTGATGACCAAATATTGGGTGGAAGAACAGAGGTCAAATCATTTATAGCAAGGAGAAAAAGTGTTGTGCTTAGAACACATCCCTGAGGGACACCTTCAGCTTGGACAAAGTCCGGGGAAAGAACATTATTGACTCGAACACGGAAATGTCTGTCAGTTAAAAAGTTCTTAAGGAAGGCTGGTAGATTGCCTCGCAGGCCTAAGGAGTGGGCCTGGGGCAAAATATTATACCTCCAAGTTGTGTCATATGCCTTCTCAAGGTCAAAAAATATGGCAATAACTGAGTGATTATTCGCAAATTATTATAATCAAAAAGAAGCGCTAAGCCACAAGGGCTATACAGCGCTGCCCGGATTATTCGCAAAGGCATTACGAACATACGTATCCAAGCGTAGTAAGAGGTCTATGATAGAACGCCCCTTACAAAAGCCATATTGACTAGTGGAGAGACTGTTGTGTGTCTCTAATTATTATTATTATAATAAAAAAGAAGCGCTAAGCCACAAGGGCTATACAGCGCTGCAGGGTAGGGAAGGAAGCGAGGGTATTGGATGGCAGAAGGGAGGAGGGATGATCAGCAGGTTACAGAAAACAGCGGGGCAGGGGATAGTACGGGGGTGGAGGGTAGCAAGAGATTGAAGTAGAAAGGGCTGAAGGTATCAGAATTTGTGAAGTCAGTCAGTTGTTGTCAAAAAGTCAATGAGAGAGTCCGGATGAAAGGTGGGTCCATCAGCGAGAAGGGAAGGTAAAGAGAGAGTAGCGGAGCGAAGACGACGACAGAGGTAAATTCTGCGTGCTTGTTGATAAAGTGGGCAGTCCAACAGAATGTGGCTGACTGATAATGGAGCTTGGCAATTCTCACAGAGAGGAGCAGGACGCCTCTCCATGAGATATCCATGAGTAAGATGAGTATGGCCAATGCGAAGACGGGAGAGAGTAGTCTCCCAACCTCGACACTGGTGATAAGAAGACGGCCAGTAACCTATACGGTTTAATAGATTGAAGTTTGTTGCCAAGCATAGTAGACCAACGTTGTTGCCAACGGGTGTGAAGGTGGGAAGATATTGCAGCAAAATAGTCCGTAAATGGAATACCTCTATAAGAAACTGGTAGGTCATGTACTGCTGACCGCGCAGCAGTGTCTGCCTGTTCATTGCCCTGTACGTCAACATGACCAGGGATTATTATTATAATCAAAAAAGAAGCGCTAAGCCACAAGGGCTATACAGCGCTGCAGGGTAGGGAAGGAAGCAAGGGAATTGGATGGCAGAAGGGAGGGGGGATGATCAGCAGGTTACAGAAAACAGCGGGGCAGGGGATAGTACGGGGGTAGAGGGTAGCAAGAGATTGAAGTAGAAAGGGCTGAAAGTATCAGAATTTGTGAAGTAAGTCAGTCGTTGTCAAAAAGTCAATGAGAGAGTCCGGATGAAAGGTGGGTCCATCAGCGAGAAGGGAAGGTAAAGAGAGAGCAGCGGGGCGAAGACGACGACAGAGGTAAATTCTGCGTGCTCGTTGATAAAGTGGGCAGTCCAACAGAATGTGGCTGACTGATAATGGAGCTTGGCAATTCTCACAGAGAGGAGCAAGACGCCTCTCCATGAGATATCCATGAGTAAGACGAGTATGGCCAATGCGAAGACGGGAGAGAGTAGTCTCCCAACCTCGACACTGGTGATAAGAAGACGGCCAGTAACCTATACTCGGTTTTAATCGACTGAAGTTTGTTGCCGAGCATAGTAGACCAACGTTGTTGCCAACGGGTGTGAAGGTGGGAAGATATTACAGCAAAATAGTCCGTACATGGAATACCTCTATAAGAAACTGGTAGGTCATGTACTGCTGACCGCGCAGCAGTGTCTGCCTGTTCATTGCCCTGTACGTCAACATGACCAGGGACCCAACAAAAACAATATCTTTATGCTTGGTAAAGATGCGGCGTAGCCAAAGTTGGATACGGAGGACTAAGGGGTGAGGTGTATCAAATTTTTGTATAGCCTGTAAAGCACTAAGGGAGTCTGAGACAACCACAAATGATGACACAGGCATAGATGCAATACGGATAAGTGCTGTAAGGATGGCATATAATTCAGCAGTAAAAATACTAGCCGAAGATAGTAAATGCCCTTGTACGACGCTGTCCGGAAACACTGCTGCGAATCCTACACCGTCAGAAGGCTTAGAGCCATCTGTGTACACGGCAATGGCATGAGAATGAGAGTGAAAGTGGTCAAGAAAAAGAGAGCGGGAAGCGACCGTAGACAGTTGGGCTTTCGAGCAAGGGAGGGAGAGAAGAACAGACTCGAACAGCTGGAACTTCCCAGGGGGGTAGGGAAAAGTGAGATGCTACATGTACATAGAAAGGTGGTAGTTGAAGAGAAGACAAGAGCGAATGAAGGCGAAGAGAGAAGGGACGGAGTAAACAGGGGCGGCGAACAAATAAAGAATGTCTACTAATATCAGTGACCATTCTATAAATGGAAGGATTGCGGAGATCATGAGAGCGTACATAGTAGCGCAGGCAATGGGCATCACGGCGATCGGATAAGGATGGAACGTTCGCTTCTGTATAGAGGCTCTTGACAGGGGAAGAGCGAAAAGCACCAAGGCATAAATGTAATCCTTGGTGATGAATGGGGTTAAGGCTAGAGAGAGTAGCAGGAGATGCCGCTGAATAGATCTGGTCACCATAATCAGTTTCGATAAAATAAGGGTGGAATGTAGGTGGAGGAGGGTTCGACGATCAGCTCCCCATGAAAGATGAGCAAGGGTTTTAAGAAGGTTCAGCCGGCTGTGACAAGTTGCCTTCAGAGAGGTAATGTGAGGTTTCCAGGATAACCTACGATCAAAGAGGAGGCCCAGAAACTTGACTGTATCACGTTCAGGGATACGGGAGCCATAGAGGTACAAAGGATGATCGGAGATGACAGAGCGTCTAGTGAAAGTAATTTGGTGGGTTTTAGTGCTGGAAAATTTAAACCCACGTGTGGTGGCCCAATTGGAAACACGGTCGACTGCATGTTGGAGAGAAACTGTAATGAGGTGACAGTCAGCGACTGCACAGGCAATAGCGAAGTCATCAACATAGAGTGATGACCAAATATTTGATGAAGACTAGAGGCCAAATCATTAATAGCAAGGAGAAAAAGTGTTGTGCTCAGAACACATCCCTGGGGGACACCTTCAGCTTGGATAAAGTCCAGGGAGAGCACATTATTAACCCGAACATGGAAATGCCTGTCAGTTAAAAAGTTCTTAAGGAAGGATGGTAGATTGCCTCGAAGGCCTAAGGAGTGGGCTTGGGCTAAAATATTATACCTCCATGTTGTGTCATATGCCTTCTCAAGGTCAAAAAATATGGCAATAACTGAGTGGTTATTCGCAAAGGCATTACAACATGTATCTAAGCGTAGTAAGGGGTCTATGGTAGAACGTCCCTTACGAAAGCCATATTGACGAGTGGAGAGACTGTTGTGTGTCTCTAAATACCACACTAAACGTCTATTTACTAGGTGTTCCATCACTTTGCAAACTGCACTGGTAAGAGCAATGGGACGATAGTGGGAGGTTTCATATCCCGTAGTGCCTGGTTTGCGGAAAGGGAGAACAATGGCGGATTTCCACAGCTGTGGAAGAACTCCTTGTGACCAAATCACAAATCTCTGTGGTTCTATTGTACCGGTACCTGCCCCATGTAGCGCGTTTCAAACGTACTGCACGAGCACAAGCAGGAGACCACCAAGGCACGCATTTCTGAGAATGCCTGCCCGAAGTTTGGGGTATAGAATGAGAAGCTGCGGTTAAAACGGAGGACGAGAAGAGGTGTAAAAGCTCATCGATGGAGGACGAAGAAGGAACCTCTCTAAAAACAGTTAGGTGTGAGTAAAGGTTCCAATTTGCCCGATGAAATTGCCAGCGTGGGATGCGAAGAGGTGGTGAATATGAAGGGGAAGTAAGAATGATTGGGAAATGATCGCTGTCATGTAAGTCCGGGAGAACAGACCAAATGAAGTCTAATGCGGCGGAGGAAGAGCAGACTGAGAGATCGATGCAAGAGAGAGTGTGAGTCCGAGGATCAAAATGGGTGTGAGTACCTGTATTTAAAACATGGAGGGGGTGGGTGGCAAGAAAAGCCTCTAACTGAATGCCACGGGAATCACAGTGAGACCCCCCCCCCCCAGACAAAATGGTGGGCATTAAAATCACCAAGTAACAGAATCGGTGGTGGTAATGACGAAACAAGAAAGGCAATATCCGGAATAGATAATGCCCGAGGAGAGAGATATAAAGAACAGAGCGTATACCACCTATGCAAGTGGATACGGGCTGCTGTGTAATGCAGCAAAGTACGAACAAATAGCTGATGGTACGGAATATCAGTGCGTAGGAGAAGGGCACTTTCATTAAAGGTCCCATCAGGAAAAGGATCTGAAGAATACAATAAATTATAGCCTGAGATGGGAGAGATTACAGCAGAGTGTAATTTTGGTTCCTGTAAGCAAACACCAACAGGGGAAAACTGGGAGAGTAACGTCTGAAGCTCACTCCGATTACCCCTGAGGCCACGTATATTCCACTGTAAATAGGCCATGATTGGCAATGATAAAGATACCTGAAATCCGTAGGTAAGGGTTCCTATGGACTAGAGGGGTTAGAAGAGTCCACATGCGGAGGCAGTGGAAAACGTTCAAGCAGCGAAGGAACGGTGCGCTGTGAAGAAAGGAGTTGCGCAGATGGAGGAGAGGAGAGAGAAGGAACAGAGGGTGGATCAGTGTCCATTGATGGTTTGGTCTCTGCAATATATTCAGAGATTGCTTCAAGTGTTTCGGAATTCAGAGACGTCGTATGGGAGACAATATTGGTAATGGTAGGGGGAGGATGAGTAAAGATTGGAACTGTATTGGACTGTAGGGGGGGGGGCGAAAGGGTGGAGGGAACTGGAGAAGCATGGAAGGGGACAGAAGAGGCAGAAACCTGGGAGGTGGCAGAAGAGGAAGAAACTTGGGAGGGAACAGGGGAGGAAGGTACAGTACGAGGAGGAGGGTGAACCTCTACACTTGTAACAGAGCCAGTGAGAGGGGAAGAACCAGGTACAGAGACAGGGAAGGGAAAATGAGGTGGAAGATGGGTAGGAGGTGTTAACGGACCTTTTTTTGACTTTTGAGAAGTAGAGGGACGATTGGGAGGTGTCATACGAGATCTCGTCGTTATTGAGGCTTGAGAGAGAGAACACGAAGAAGCGAGATCAGACTGAGGCATTGAAGTAGGGACGTCTGAGCCGAGGACAGCAAAAGGATTAGATACAGGAGTGACTATGGGAGAGGTAACCACAGAGGTGGGTGCGGAAGATGGGATACCAGAAGTGGGGGGACGTTTTGAAACACGGGAATAAGAAACATGTGGGAGTCTCCCTTGGAGGCGGAGATGAGAAACTGCCATGGCATAAGGGAGACCTTCTGCCTCTTTGAGGTAACGGATTTCCCGCTCGTTTAAGTAGACTTGACAACGACGAGAGTACAAAGGGTGAGCCTCATGACAATTAAGGCAAGAGGGAGGTCGATTGCAAGACGTATTAGAATGGTCATCAGCACCACAGACTGGGCATTCGGCGATAAATCTGCAATATTTCGCTGGATGGCCAAATCGCCAGCAATTTCTACACTGTTGCGGTGTAGGGATCACCTTTCGAACTTGTAACCGATGTCCTGCTACAAACTGAGGATGGGAGTTCATGGCTGTCAAAAGTTAAACGAGCCACATTGCTAGGGTATCGTCTCCGCCCACGGGCAAGAAGAACGTAAGTGTCTACCTTGAGGATTGGGAGATCTTGGAGTTCCAGCTGTTCAAGAATGTCAGTGCCACATGTCTGGAAATTTTGTTGAACTATGGTATGGGGCAGAATGATGGTACCACTACAAGAATTGAGGGAATGATGCTTTTCAATAGTTACAGGAACAGTATCGATATGGGAAAGACGAGAAAGCTCATGAGCCTGGGTAGCATTCTGTACGGTGACGATGCTCGTACTGCTCTTAAGAGCATGAAAAGAAATATCTTTACCAACATGGCGTAGGAGTGCCTTGCCAATACTGTGGTCAGAAAGATAGGCGGTAGAGGAAGTCGGTCGTAAAGTGAAGAATTTAGTCCATTGTGCAGTCTGAAACTGAGCGTGGAAAGGTAGTGAAGGACATGTCGATCTTTTCTGAGAAGAACGAGAAGGTGGAGAAGTATCATCAGCAGGTAATTGTCGTTGTCGTTTAGGCGTGGGACCAGAGTTGGTCCGACGTGGAACGGGCCGGCGATTCGAAAATTGCCGCACCGTAGAGGGAGAGGCCTGAAGCATAGTCAGAGGAGAGCGAAGGTCAGATAAATCGAAGGAGTCAGTCGAGGCCTCAGTACCTGAAGCGGGTGAGGAAACAGCACCGGCAAGAGGTACAGAGGCATGAGGAGTGTCCGAAGAGTGGTCCAAAGACGAGGCGGGGTCAGAACGGGGTGCGGTATCAAGAAGGGGCCCGGGGGTAGCAGGTTCATGGACTAGGGCTGCCATGGTTAGGTTCTTTCTTTTAGTTTTTAAGAAAAAAAAGAAAGAAAATAAAATAAAAATAAAAAAAAGAATAAAAAAAGGGGGGACCGGGGAGGGATAGTTCCTAGGAGGAATGAAAGGGCCAGAAATCTCCCTCCGCACCCAAGAGGACCTCAGCACCGCAAGTAGCGCAGATGCAGCATGGAACCCGTGCCATACCCTACCCATCATGCCAGTAAACCGGCAATCCGGAATAGCAACCTCACATCTGCCGAGATACCTCGGTGGACAAAAGAGAGGGCGGCCGGAAATCCGCCACAAAGCATACCTCCTTCGGCCACCACCCCAGGAATCCGAAAGGTGGCTTCCAGAGATACACCCGTCGCCCGAGAGACACCCAAAGCCACCCTCCGGGATACCGGAGAGGGATCAGGACATCCCCAGGCAATCCAGATTCCACGGCAAACTATGCCACCGCCAAGAACCTCAACGGAATGGGATGGACCCCGGTACCCTTTCCCCTACCTAGGAACTAGCGTGCCTGTGGAAAAAAAAAAAAAAAAAAAAAGGCCAAAAAGGAAGGGCAAAAGGGAGGGGTGGGGAGGAGGAGGAAAGGAAAAAGGGGAGGATGGGATAGGGAATGGGGGATTGGGGGGTAATTAGGTTCGGTCAGACCAAGAGTCTCTTCACCACGCCAAGGAGCCCCCTTGAAGAGGTCCAACTGTTCAAGAATGTCATTGCCACATGACTGGAAATTCTGTTGGACTATGGTATGGGGCAGAATGACAGTACCACTACAAGAATTGAGAGAAAGATGTTTTTCAATAGTGATAGTAGTAGTATTGATATTCGAAAGGAGAGAAAGATCATGAGCTTGGGTAGCATTCTGGACAGTGACGATGCGTGTACCGCTCTTGAGAGCATGAAATGAAATATCTCTACCAACATGACACAGGAGCGCTTTGCCAATACTATGGTCAGAAAGGTAGGCAGAAGTCGGTCTTAAAGTAAAGAATTTAGTCCATTGTGTGGTCCGAAACTGAGCATGGAGAGGGAGTGCATGACGTGTCTGTCTTTTCCAAGTAGAATGGGAAGGTAACGAAGGAGCATCATCAGGAGATTGACGTTGGCATTTAGGAGTAGGACCGGAGTTGGTCCGGTGTGAAATGGGCAGGCGATTCGAAAATTGCAGGACCCTAGAGGGAGGAGCCGGAAGCATAGTCAAAGGAGAGCGGAGTTCAGACAAATCGAAGGAGTCAGTCGAAGCCCCAGTACCTGAAGCGGGTGAGGAAACAGCACCAGCAAGAGGTACAGGGGTATCAGGAGTGTCCAAAGAGTGGTTTAAAAACAAGGCAGGGTCAGAATGGGGTACGGTATCAAGAAGGGGCCCGGGGGTAGTGGGTTCATGGATTGGGTTCTCCATGGTTAGGTTACTCCTTTGCTTTTTGTTTTTAAGAAAAAAAAAAGAAAATAAAATAAAATAAAAATAAAAAAAGGGGGTAGCGGGGAGGAATAGTTCCCAGGAGGAATGAAAGGGCCGGAAATCTCCCTCAGCGCCTAAGAGGACCTCAGCACCACTAGTAGCGCAGATGCAGCATGGAACCCGTGCCATACCCTACCCTTCATGCCAGTAAACCAGCAATCCAGGATAGCAACCTCACATCTGCCGAGCTACCTCGGTGGACAAAAGAGAGGGCGGCCGGATATCCGCCACAAAGCATACCTCCTTCGGCCACCACCCCTGGAATCCGAAAGGTGGTTTCCAGAGATACACCCGTCGCCCAAAAGACACCCAAAGCTACTCCGGGATACCAGAGAGGGATCTGGACATCCCCAGGTGATCCATATTCCACGGCAAACTACGCCACCGCCAAGAACCTCAACGGAATGGGATGGACCCCGGTACCCTTTCCCCTACCTAGGAACTAGCACGCCTGTGGGAGAAATCCCAAAGGCCAAAAAGAGGAAGGGCAAAAGGGAGGGGTGGGGAGGAGGAGGAGGAAAGAAAAAAGGGGAGGATGGGATAGGGAGGGGGGATTGGGGGGTAATTAGGTTCGGTCTGAGGAAGGAGACCAACAGGTCTGATTCCTCAGACCAAGAGCCTATTCACCACAACAAGGAGCCCCCCTTGAAGAGGAGCAGCAGCTAGAAAGATCAATGCAGGAGTCAAAATGGGTAGGAGCCCCCGTGTTTAAAATATGAAGAGGATGAGAAGTGAGAAGTCTCTCCAACTGATCACCACGAGAATCACAGTGGGACCCTCCCTACACATGATGGCGAGTGTTAAAATCACCCAACAACAATATGGGCAGTGGCAGAAATGAAATTAAAAATGATATCAGAGATACAGAATGCACGGGAGGGAGACGGAGAGCAAACTGTAAACCATGTGTTAATAAATATGAGCTGCAGTATGATGCAGCGGTGAACGAATAAAAACTTGTTGATATGGTATATCAATGTGTACAAGTGCGCTTTCATTAAAAAAAAAATCGTTAGGTAAAGGATCAGAAGAATGTATTAGCAAGTAGCCCGAAATGGGGCGAATGACAGTAGAACAAATTTTGGGCTCTTGCAACCCAACACATACTGGGGAGAACTGGGAGAGCAACAACTGGAGTTCTCTTCGGTTGCCCCTAAGGCAACGAATATTCTGTTGTAAAAAAGACGTTATGTACAAAAAATAAAATGACAACAGTAAGAAACGATAAAACCTATGGGTTTTTAAGATCAGTAAAGTTAACGTGTGGGGGTAAGTGTGTAAGCAAGGAAGAATTAGAATATTGCGGAAGAATAGACTGTTGTATGGGTCGTGAAATAGAAGGGGTAAATGGAGGCGCATTGGTTTCCATCGGGGGGGGGGGGTGAGTTATCGTCTCCGTTATATAACTGGAGATAGTCTGACATCTCAGTTGATAAGGAAGCCGATGATACCATGATGTCAGAGACAGGAGAGGCATTGCAAGTAAAGGTTGGAGTAACTATGGAGGCAACCAAAGAGGTCTGAGGAGGGTGGAAAGTATGAGCCTGGAGAGATGCGTTGGCTGGGAGAGAAGAGTTCTGCAGTGTAACAGGAGAGGAAGGAGGTTGGAAGGCAACTATGGAAGATGGGGGGAAGAGGAAACTACACTAAGGGGGTGAACCTCCACCTTTGTATGGGAGCTGGAAAGGGGGTGAAAACTAGTCTCTGAAGTAGAAGGTAGATTTTGTACAGGAGACGGACGCTTAGAAAGTGTAGGTCTGTGAGGTCTAGTAGACCAAGAAGTGAGTGAGATGTAGTAGTAGTAGAAAGTGGTGCAGAGGTAGGAGTGTCAGACAATAAATCTGCAGAAGCATTAAACTGGGGTGACCCCGGGAGCCATGGACACAGAGGGATTGGGAGGCGGGAGGACTGTCGAGTTTGGAGATCTACGGGTTACTCGAGCATACAGGCCACGAGTAAGTTTTCCTTGAAGGTGGAGCTGAGAGACTGCCATAGTGCAAGTAAGGCCCTCGTGCTCTTTAAGGTAACGGATCTTTCGTTCATTATGATGGACCTGGCAACGGCGGGAAAAGGAAGGATGAGGTTCCTTGTAATTGAGACAAGAGGGGAGAAGACTACAAGATGTATTAGAATGATCAGCTGCACTGCAGATCGGGCCTTCCGCTGCAGATCTGTAGTGTTTAGTGGGGTGTCCCAAACACCAGCAGTTACGACACTGTTGGGGAGTGGGAGCTACTTGGATTTCTAAATGATGGCCCTCAATACAGACAGGACAAAAGTTCACAGCAGTCGAAGGTTAAATGAGTGATGTTACTAGGAAAGTGCCTTTGCCCACGAGCGGGCAGGATGTATCTACCTTAAGAATAGGGAGGTCTTGAAGGACTAATTTTTCTAAAATATCACAAGACAAAAAATCACTCTGTACAATGGTACATGTTAAGACCACAGTACCACTGCAGGAATTAATAGTGTGCTTACAGTGACCAGTATGTTATCAATAGAAGTGATGCAGAAGAGAGCGTGCACTTGCCCTGAATTCTGTAGTTACGACACGCACACCGCTTCAAAGATACATTTTGGCTAATGAGCCTTAAAAGAGTTTTACCAATTCCATGATCAGACATAATCCGTTTGAGATGTCGTTTGTAAAGAAAAGAATTTTGTCCATTGTGCACTCGTTAGCTGGTACACAAAGGTAGCGAGTGTCATGTAGGTCGTTTTTGAGTGATCATCGATGAACTGTCATCAGTAGGTTGTCTTGGATGTGTAGGAGTACTGCGGGCGGTCTGACCCGAGGGAGGCGGGCAGTCCGAAAACCGCTGCACCATATTTGGGGAAGCCAGGCACATTGTGAAAGGCATAACAGAAGTAGCAGCATGGACTAAAATGGGTGATGCCGCAGCACCTGAAGCAGATGATGAAGCATCACTGGCAGAAGGTACAGGGGTATGAGAAGAGTCGAGAGAATGGACTGACAATGAAGCCGGGTCAGAACAGGGTGTGGGATCGGAAGGGGGTCTGGGAGGAGGGTTTCATTAGGTGAAGACTCCATAATAAAAGTGATTCTTTCATATCTTTCTTGCTTTTAGAAAAAAAAGAATGAAGGAAAGAAAAAAAAAAAAAAGAGACGGTGGAGGGACAGTCACTAGGAGGCACGGAAGGGCCAGAAGTTCACCCCCTCATCCGAGAGGGCCTCAAGCCCACGGGCAGTGGGCTTGAGGGATAGCAGCCTCACATCTACCGAGCCACCTCAGGGGACAAAAGAAAGGGCAGTCGGAAACCCGCCACAAAGCATACCTCCTTCGGCTGCCACCTCCCAGAACCGACAGGCAGCTTCCGGAGATACCCATTATCTGAAGAGCACCCCTTCCGGGAAGGGAGCAGGGCACCTTCAGACAATTCAGATTCCACGGCAAACCACACCACCCCCGAGGGACCTCATTTCCCCCTACCTAGAAACTGTAATGCCTGTGGGGAGGACCCCAGACACTACAAATGGGATGGGAAACAAGGGGAAGAAAGGGGAAAAAGGGGGGGGGGTATGGGGAGGGTGGGATAGGAAAGAGGAGATTGGGAGGTAATTAGATTTGGTCTGAGAAAGGAGACCAAAAGTCTAATTCTGCAAACCAAGAGCTTCACCATGCCAAGGAGCCCCCCCCCCCCCCCTTGAAGAGGAACCCCATCTATAAATATAATAACCATGGTGACATTACACATCCCTAAGACCTACTTTTACTGGGAAGTAATCTCCCTCTCTTCTGCACATCCTAATCTGAGCCTCACTATCCTCAAAAACTCGTCACAGCATTTAGTAACTTACTACCTATTCCATATACTTGCAACATCTCCCACATTGCTCCCCTATCCACTATCATATGGCTTTTCTAAATCCATAAATGCAATGAAAACTTCCCTACCTTTATCTAAATACTGTTCACATATATGCTTCAATGTAATTATTATTATAATCAAAAAGAAGCGCTAAGCCACAAGGGCTATACAGTGCTTCAATGTAAACACTTGATCTATACATCCCCCTACCAACTCTAAAGCCTCCTTGCTCATCTGCAATCCTACTGTCTTACCTCTAATTCTTTCAATAATAACCTTACCATACACTTTACCTGGTATACTCAGTAGACTTATTCCCATATAATTTTTACAATCTCTTTTGTCCCCCTCCCCTTTATATAAAGGAACTATGCATGCTCCCTACCAGTCCCTAGGTACCTTCCCCACTTTTATACATTTATTAGACTAACACCAACTGCTCCAACACTATATCTCTCCCTACTTTTAACATTTCTGTCATGAACCCTTCAGTTCCAGCTGCTTTACCCCCTCTCATTCTATGTATTGCCTCACGCACCTCCCCCACACTCACATCCTGCTCTTCTTCACTCCTAAAAGATGTTATACCTCTCTGGCCGGTGCACGAAATTACTGCCTTCCTTTCTTCATTGACATTTAAAAGTTCCTCAAAATATTCCTGCCATCTACCCAATACCTCCAGTTCCCCATCAACTCACTCCCCTACTCTGTTTTTAATTGATAAATCCATACGTTTCCTAGGCTTTCTCAGCTTGTTTATCTCACTCCAAAATTTTTTTTTCTAATTTTCAGCAAAATTTTTTGACAATGCCTTTCCCACGATCATTTGCTCTCTTTTTGCACTCTCTTCACCTTTCTTTTACTCTCAATATACTCTGCCCTTCTTATTACTTCATTTTTGAAACTATCCTATCCCTCAACTCCCCCCCCTACTACCCATACTTGCACTAGCTCATCTTTCTGCCAATAGTTGCTTACATCTCACCCTAACTTCCTCCTCCCTTAGTTTATACACTTTCACCTCTCTTACTTTCTGTTGCCATATTCCTTTTGTCCCATCTACCTCTTACTCTAACTGTAGCTACAACAAAATAATGATCCGATATCCGTTGCCCCTCTATAAACATGTACATCCTGAAGCCTACCCATCAACCTTTTATCCACCAATACATAATCTAACAAACTACTTTTATTACGTGCTATATTATACCTTGCACTTATCTTTTTCATAAAATATGTATTATTACCAAACCTCTTTCATCACATACATACAGTGGACCCTCAGTTTTCGTGTTTAATCTATTCCAGAGAGATCGGCAAAAATGGAAATAAGCAAAAACTGAAACCATTTTCCCCATAAGAAATACTGTAAATACAATTAATCTGTTCCAGACACCCAGAAGTATTAACAGAAGTTGTTTTTTTACCTTAAAGATAGATTTACATGCACAAGAAAAAGAACATTCAACATGACACTTACCTTTATTGAAGGCTGTTGTTTGTGGATGGAAGACAGGGAGGGGAGAGGGAAGAGAGGTTATTGTTTGGAATGGGAATCCCCCTCCATAAGGACTATAGGTACCAAGTCCTTTTCCGGGGTCACTTCCCTTTTGTTTTTTAATGCCACTAGGACCAGCTTGAGAGTCACTGGACCCCTGTCGCACAAAATATCTGTCCAGATAGGTCTATTTCTGGCATCTCTAAGATTTGCCTAAAATGGGACATGGCATTGTCATTGTAAAAGTTGCTAACATGGATTGCAACAGCTTTCTCAGGGTGATGTTGCTCCCCAAATGAATGCACCCTAGTCCACATTGCACAAATCTCCTTAATCTCTGAAAAAGGCACCTTCTTCCATTTCTCTTCCTCCTCCTCTGCAGCAATTTCCTGAGCTGTGGTCTGTTGCTGTCGCACATGAAGCTCTTCCAGCTCATCAGTAGTTAGCTCTTGACTGTGGTCCTCCACCAACTCTTCCACATCCTGGCCACTCACATCCAACCCCATGGAATTCCCCAATGCCACAATTGATTGCACAACATGTGTAGGGTTGACAGAGTCTGCCTCAAACCCTTCAAAATCCTTCTTTTGGACACAATCTGGCCACAATTTTCTTCAAGCAGAGTTGATCGTCCTGGAAGTCACTCCCTACCAAGCCTCATCTATAAGGCTTATGCAATGCAAGATATTGAAGTGATCCCTCCAGAACTCTCTTAGGGTCAATTCAGAGTCCAAGGTTATGTCAAAGCATCTTTGAAACATGACTTAGGTGTACAGTTTTTTGATGTTTGCTATGAGCTGCTGGTCCATGGGCTGGATGAGAGGAGTGGTGTTAGGAGGCAAGAACTTCACCGTTACAAAACTGAATTCCTTAGACAATTGGTCTTCCAAGTCTGGAGGATGAGCAGGAGCATTGTCCATTAATAGGAGGCAATGGAGTGGCATTTTATTATTCAGGAGGTATGTCTTCACACTTGGGCCAAACACTTCATTGAACCATTCCAGGAAAATTTCCCTCGTGACCCATGCCCTTCTGTTAGCCTTCCACATCACACACAATTTCTCTTGACGACACTGTTTATCTTGAACGCTGGAATTTTCAGTGATACACCAGTAAAGGCTTCACTTTGAAATCCCCACCAGCATTACCACACAACAAGAGTGTTAGCCTGTCTTTCATAGGCTTGTGTTCTGGGAGTTCCTTTTCCTCTCCTGTGTGATGTAGGTCCTCTTTGGTATTTTCTTCCAAAACAGGCCTGTTTTGTCACAATTGAACACTTGTTGGGGGTTGGAATTTTTCAGCCTTTACAGTCTTTGAATTCCCACATGAATTTTTCAGCCACATGTTTGTTTGAACTGGCACCCTCACCATGCCTTACAACACTGTACGCCACTTTGCTTCTTGAATTTTTCGAACCAGGCTTTGCTGGCCTTAAATTCACTATCAGAACTTGTTGCAGGCATTTTCTTTGAGATCGTCATGCAACTGCCTTGCCTTTTACACAAAGTATCGACTGCACAACACTATCTCCCACTGTTCCTTTGTGACCCATACCAACAACAATTTCTCCACATCTTCAATTGTTTGGGATCTCTGTTTCGTTATTGCATTCACCCCTTTTGCAACATCAGCTTCCATGACTTCTTTTCTCTTCACCACAATGGAGCTGATGGTTGATGGCGCCTTCTCATACATCCTGCAGAGTTCGGCAATGTATATACCACTATCATATTTTTTAATTTCTTTTTTCATTTCTATGGCGTTCCTTTCTTTACCAAAGAACTGGCACTAGGAGCTTTCTTTGGGGCCATGGTGGCTTATTTAGCAGTCACACACAATAAACAAGTGCCAAAAAAAAATGGATCATTACAAAATGTTTTGTATGACCTCGAAGGATATGTTCACTCACCGAGAAACAACGCGACACTGCCTGAGAATGTGTGTGGGAGGCAGCTTTGTCTGCATGCTGGGCACTGGACAGGTTCTGTACCATCGACAAAAACGGAACCAATATTTTGACGAAAAAAGTCGGCAAAAACATAAATCGCCGATAATGGAGATTGATGAAAAGGGAGGGTCCACTGTAGTTCAATTTAAGGCTCCCCATTTTCATTTACCCCTGGCACCCCAAATTTACTCACTACTCCCTCCACAACATTTTTACCCACTTTAGCATTAAGATCCCCAACTACAAGTACTCTCTCACTTGGTTTAAAACTCTCCACGCACTCACTCAACGCAAGTATATTGTGTAAAAATGTCTCCCACCATAAGAGGATAAACAAAAAAAACTTATCACATTCACAATTATTCACTGAACAGGTGCCTTGCCGGAAGGGCATCACAACTATTATAAAAGCTCTAAATCCGTATGCACCACACCACTTCAAACAACACGATTCAAATACCCCTCCAAAACCATAACACCCACACCCTTACCAGTGTCCCTCAAGGTGCTTTGATGCCAGTGAGGGGGAGGGCTCTTGATCCAGGTAATTTAATTTATCCTCACCTTTCTTAGATCAAACCTGATTGTCTCTCATTCTCCAGGTGCTGTATATCCCTACAGGTTTAATAATCCTTCAGAATTCAGGCACTGTACTTAATGCCTCCATGGCTGAAAGAGGGTTGGGGTATGAACTCAAACTGCCAAGCCACTGAAACATGAAGGCTAAAATAATATTCTTTCAGCTAGGTATATTTATACACTAGAAAGGTTAGTATGGGCCACAGCTGTTACACAGATGCAAGTTTTTATGAAAAGAATATCTTGCCAATATGACTAGAGATGAAATCTTGCTCGTCTTCACAAGAGCAACTCGCCTTGCTTTTGGAGTAGATTAGCAAATTTTGATTAGAGGGAGGAAAGTCTGTGCTCCTGCTGATAGACAGGACAATTTATTAAGAGATGGTTTACTGACATTGTAACCTGGTAATCCTCAGAAAGCAGTGTCAAGCATTTTTCCACAAGATACCCGAGAGTGAGATATGTCCTATAAGTAGGCGGGAGTGAAATCTCCAAAACACGACACTAATTTTAAGATGCTCAGAAACCCAAACATGGTTTGACAGAATACAATTTATTGTACACCAACTCTGACCACCGTTGTTGCAAAAGTTATCAAGAGATAACTGCAAAATACATGACAGCAAAAGCAAGTTTTTATTCTAATTAGGGGGAAGCATTAAACCTATAGGGGTCACATAATGCCTGGGGAATGGGAAGCCATTCAAGTTCCACCCAAGGAGAGGGAGCACAAGTTCAGTTAATTGGAACAAGAATAACTCACTGGCATCAAGGGGTGGCTAAAGCAAAATACTAAAGTACCAATGAACTATTTCTAGTATTACCTGCATTTCTTTGGTCATTAGCATAAAAATGTTTTATGATTTCTTTAGTTATGCATAAAATCTGACATTCTTTTTTGTCTTTTCAATGTTGAAAATAAAAAAATAAAAAGGTATATTGAAACAAAAAAAGCACAAATTCCTTCATTTTAATGAAGAGAAAAACATTATTGGAATGAAGTTATTTGTGAACATTGTTACTCATTATAATTTTCTGTTAAATTGCGATGATGTCAAACAAGTAAATTATATTTAAAAGTAGAACTAGCACCAAAATTATCATGTGCATTCTTTATATATATATATATATATATATATATATATATATATATATATATATATATATATATATATATAATATATAATATATATATATATATATATAAAACACATACATACAAACACACAAATGTGCTTTACCTAATAGTTCTAACTTAAGACATGAAGACACTTGTAACTATTGTATTCCTATACACTTATTAACATCCAACTACTTCAGGTTGTTATAGAGAAATCATTACATACTACATTAAATTTTCTCTAATTTTCCATTTTGATTTACTGTGGCACAATCCCATAAAAAAAGGACTTTCTACTGTAAACCATTATCTAAAATAAAAAGTACACAAGTGTAAAAAATATGAATATCAAACATTACTTCAGTTCCCAACAAACTTCGCAAAACAGTGGACCATTGCTTTTATCTTGTCTATTATTAAATGTTTTTATATTTTTACTTTCTACACTATATTATTTAGAAAAAAATTAAATGCACATTTCTGCTTAATATTACATGTCTGTCATTACCAGCAATTCAGTAATAAAATCATCTTTGATTTCACACTGAGGTTCATCACACTTCTCTCTGGTAATACTTCAACTGGCAGTACTGTAAGTAAACTGGCAGTACCATAAGTAACCTATCACAAATGAGCACCACATATTCCAAAGGTTGTATAGGAAAGTAAATATAATTACTAATTTCTAAATGTAAGATGAAAGATTACCAAGAAAATGTAAATAGTACGCAAAGAATTTGTAGTTTGGAGATTTGGAGGGGATGCAGAGTAACTAAAAGTATTATCTAGAGGGCTGAGGATGGGTTGTTAAAATGGTTTGGTCATTTAGAGAGGATGGAACAAAATAAGATGACTTGGAGAGTGTATAAATCTGTAGTGGAGGGAAGATAGTTTAGGGGTCATCCTAGGAAATGATGGAGGGAGTGTGCAAGGAGTTTGGACATCTAACAGGCACATGCAAGCATGTTAGACAGGAGTGGAGACGAATGATTTTTGGGACTTGACGAGCTGTTGAGATGTGAGCAGAGTAATATTTTGTAAAGGGCTTCTAGGAAACCAGTTAGCTGGACTTGAGTCCTGGAGGTGGGAAGTACAGTGCCTGCACTCTAAATTAGGGGTTTGGGATATTTGTGGTTTGGATGGACATCTGAACTGTCGTATCTGCAATTCTCTGGCAAGACAGTGATAGTGTGAGTGATAGTGAAAGTTTCTTTTTTTGGGTCACCCTGCCTTGGTGGGAGACAGCCATCTCCCAAGGAAAGACGACCCAAAAAAAGAAACTTTCACCATCATTCACACTGTCACTGTCTTGCCAGAGGCGTGCAGATACAGCAGTTCAGATGTCCCTCCAAACTGTAAATATCCCAAACCCCTTCTTTAGAGTGTAGGCACTATACTTCCCACCTCCAGGACTCGAGTCCAGCTAACTGGTTTCCTAGAAACCCTTCACTATTTAACATGTTCATACATACCTACTGTATGTCTAATCCCCTTTAACACAAAACCTCCTTTACACCTTCCCTCCATCCTTTCCTAGGATGACCCCTACCTTACCTTCCCTCCACTACAGATTCATACACTCTCCACGTCATCCTATATTGTTCCATCCTCTCTAAATGACCAAACCACTTCAACAGCCCCTCCTTAGCCCTCTGGATAATACTTTTAGTAACCTCACACTACCTAATCTCTAAGATCTGAATTCCCTGTATAATATTTACACTGCATATTACCTTCAAACATCACCACCACTGCCTCCAGCATCCTCCTTGCTCCAACATTCACAACCCGTGCTTCACACCCATTTGAGTGTTGGCACAATTATACTCTCATACATTCCCCTTTTTGCCTCCATGGATGTTCTTTGTCTCCACAGATGCCTCAATGCACCACCCACCATTTTCCCCCCACATTATTTTTTCTTACTAAACAATTATAGCACCAAAATTACATAAAATGGGAAATAATCCCAACTTAAATTATAAACTCACAAGGGAATGTGGTATTAATATTAGTGTTGCACTGGTTATGAGTAGAGTGCTATGTACAAATAATAGCATTTTACTACTGAACTTGAAATGGTGGACTATCCCTTAAAATCTTGTCTAACATATTCATTACAAGGTCAAGCAGAGAAATTTTGTGCATCTTCACAACAATGCGTGCTGACTTACATTCACAAAAAAGCGCTAAACTCATATGAGTGATAATCCTATGCTAGTAGTGTATAGTACTTTACTTAGTGATAACCTACAATAATCCTTTGATCCACTGTAACTGTAAAATACAATTTGTTAACTTCTCGTAAATATAGAGCGCACTATGAAAGGCAGATGTGGTAACCTGTGATAATTATTAACTGGTCTTCACCTGGGGCCTGAAGATAAAGACTTAGAAAAGGCAATACAGTATAAATTAAAGAGGAGAATAAAATGAGAATAAAAAATTGAAATATTTTTTCTCCATTCCTACTTATCACATAATCCATACATAAAAGATAACATTACTAACATTGTTGTCATTGGCACTGTAGTGTCCACAGTAAACATATATTTTTAAACTATTTATATATACAGCATTTATGTTTCATGTTAAATACAAATACCATCACTCACATTTATACATACACATCTTTATAACAGATATAACATTTAATAAACAGCAATAATTTTAAAATTTACATAAATGAAAATGTACAAAATACTACATAAACATTCAAGCAAACCACATTTATCATACACTAACTCGACAATTTAAGAAATTTTTTTTAAAAATATTTTGCTTGATACATCTAAGTCCCATCTATTTCTGTATAACACTTAGCTACTAAAGTGAACTGTTATTTGTTGTAGCTGTATACAGTTTAAAGTATTTACTACAGAAAAATATGTAGCTGTGGTTGGACTTAAAATGGGGCAACGTGTATTTGTGTAAGAAAAGCATGAGGGTGACGTATTCATGGGACACACAGCACAAGTTGTGGCACTGTAATACTCTCCTGAGAGAACAGTAGCAAGAAAGAAATCAAGCGAGGAGATACGAGAAGGAGCTCTGTCGGAGAAAACAGTAACAGGAGGAAGGAATCAAGCTTAATTGGGTCCGAGTGAGAATTGTGCTTAAAAATATATTCCCAAGGGCTTTAAGTGTAAGTTGTGGTTAGTAATGCACTCCTGCAAGAACAAGAGCAAGGAGGGAGTCGAGCATGGGTCTGGAATTTGATATAAAGATGACAAGCTTTGCATGCAGGCATTCTAACGTTATTTTGAACTCATAGATATTAAACAATTTCTTAAATTTTGGACAGCACCAATAATTTATTTGAAAGGTGTTATACCTAAGAAGGCATCAAATCTAAGTAAATATGTTTCAGTCACTGCTCGATCTGAGAAAGGTATCCCATATCTCATAAACTCGGCCCCCTTTACCTTAAAGCATGTAAAACGAATTGTACAGAGTGCAGCATTAGTTTTTAATTTAGTTAAATATCAGCACTGAATATCTGAAGTCAACCAGAAGAGAAATTCAGTTTATACAGGTGGGCCCCACTTTACAGTGCTTCGCTTTAAAGTATATTGCTAATCAGCAGTTTTCATTATAACCATTATTTATTCAGACTTCTTACAATAAATATATTTACCACTCGCTATAATCTAAGGATAAAAATATTTTAAAGGTAAGTAATGTGTACTGTTTATGCATTTTTTTAGGCTTAGCTCTATTGCCCACTTAGTGTAAACATGTTATAAGGTTTTTATATGCATTTGAAAGTGAAAAAAGGGCTGTGTTTCACTTTATTGCAAGAGCCTGGAATCTAGCCTGCTGTATCAGTGGGGCCCTCCTACACTGTCATGAGCACTTATCTCACTGCCAATTAAAATGGTAATTGCACCTACACAGTCCAAAACCAATCTGAACCTTCCACTAAGATACATCAGCATTGCAAGTTTTGAGCCAATCAGGAGTGGCATTCTGTATTTATTGCACACACACACACACACACACACACACACACCAATGTCCCAAAATACATCAGCACTTATAATTTTGAAGTTTGTCGAAAGTTGCATGCTTAAGCTTTTGGTGTTGAAGGTCTGAAGCTGATAGGATGAGGCCTTCGTAAATTATAGCAAGAAAACCAGTATTTAAATTTTCCCGATTTCTTTGAAAAAATTAGCAAATTAGCACACACAACCCAAAATCAATTGAAGCCTTTCTTTCAGTAAGGTATACCAGCTGATCAGAGGATGGCATTCTCCATTACACAAAAACCAAATGGTTTAATAAAATTGGCAAATTAAAACCTATGCTACCCAAAATCAAGGAAAAGCCTCAGTAAAGAAAAAAATGACGAACACTAGAAATAAGATGCTAACCATAAGATGCATTCTCCAGTTTTTACGCTGAATCCTACAATTCAAAGTTTATAAGCAAGGTTTGTAAATTAGGACAGTTTGCATCTGCAGAGCCTAAACCTAAAAGACATCATGCTTTTCCTAAGATGTGTAAGCCAATAAAGATCGAGGCCATTCAGAAGCAGCATCTTTTCTACAAAAAAATACATACTACTATAAAAACAAAAATTGCACACTGGCACTTATGAACACCATTAAGAGTGCCAGCCTTCATCTAAGCAAGATACACCAGTGTTAAAAGTTTGAAGCAAATAAGAACAGGCATGTTTGCTTATGTGCTTAAGTTATTTTACAGAAACCAAACTTGGGAGGTCACCTGCAGAAGCCAAAAGTTCCATAAACCTTTCCCCTAATTATAGGTAACTAGCATTGAAAATTTAAGCCAATTGGACAAGGATTTTTGAGTTACAAATGAATATCTTGGAGGAAGAAAGAGCACTGTACCTGAGCATATGTGCTGGAATTAATCAGTACAAAAATATATTTATGGACTCCCTAAACTCTTGAAACTTAAAAATGCAAGTTTTCAATATTTCTCGGTTATACTCTATTTCAAATTCTCTACAATCCTATAAGAATTTCTATTTTTAGCTTTTAAGAAACTGGAATTTGCATAACTGCTATGAGTGGCCAAACAAGGACAGCCGAGAGACTGAAGTCAAATTTTGTAAATTGGCACCTACACATTCCCATAACAATCCAAAGCTTCCTCTAAACAAGACAGATCACTAGTGAAGGCTTGAAGGTGATCGCATTATGCATTCACAAATTATTGCACAAACACTATAATTACACTTTTCGTGATTTTGTTAATATAAATGGCAAACCAGAAGAAGCATTTTCTGATTGTTACATGGAAACCTTTTGTTTAACAAAATTGGCAAATTGAAACACACAGCCAAAAATCACCATGAACCTTCCTTTGAGCTAAGTTCACTATCACAAAGTTTTAAGTCAATCAACAGTAGTAATCTCCAGTTACTGCCCAGAATCCAACAATATCAAGTTTATTGAATATGTTAAGAAATTGGTAAATTTGCATCTAAACAAGCTTAAACTTATTAGGTACTATCCTGGCCGTAAGATGAATCAGCCATTTGAGACTGAAGCCATTCAGAAAAAGCATACTAAGGCTATGTCACGGAAAAAAAAATACTACCACACATCATTTTAAAAATAGAATGGGCATCTACACACTCAAATAACAATCCCAACCTTCTTGATACGATGTATCAGTGACGAATGCCTGAAGCCCATCAGAAGAGACATTCTCAGGTTATTGCACAGAAACTTATCTAGGAATGGCTTATATCAAGTTGACCAGAGGTCAATTTGATATATAATATAATATACACCAGCACTGACAATTTGAAGCTGACTGGATAAGGTGGTATCAAGTTACCAACATGAACCTTGGAGGAAGAAAAAACTTCAGGTAACCAATTAAAGGTACCCACCTTCCATGGATACCTAATCTATAATCTATTATGTGATATACTATTATTTAAATACACTATTTTTTTCCTATGTTTAATATGGCACCTTTAAATTAACAATATACTACATTATTATACTAATTAATTGTTAATGTGAAGAACACTTATTACACTAGTGAAATATTCACATCTTTTTTGAGAAGTACTGCACATACAGTAGGGTTAACCCTCTCTTAATGTGGCAGATACTTTCCTGAAAATTGTCACCTTATGGAAAATAGCTCTATTTGGAGTGAAGACACATGGAAAAACCAGGTTATATAACAAAGACCTCCAGATTTGCCAAATAACATTTCTAAATATTCTACTAGATACAAATTACTACAGCTTATCTTGCCTTACATTCTAGTTGTTGTTGCCTGTTACACTGCCAAGTGTGGAGAGGGTTGATATTGCCCCACTGGCTTGAGGTAGGTGACTCTGGTTCTTGTGTTGATGTGGATGCAGAGCCATCAATAGCTGATGTTTGTACTGAGGTTGACAAGTATTCTACATGTAGGTTAGAAAAGGTTTATCAGCAAACAGGACAAGCATTTTCTGACATGGATTTTAGTCATATTATGACCTGCAGTTGGAGCTTTTGGTCATCTGACCAAGGCCTTCTGCTGGCTTACCTGTCCACCCCTTTAAAAATTATAGATATAATTATAACCATTAGATTTTCAGTTAGTAGAATTCTGTAATATCTCTAGTTTGTTTTACTCTGCACTACTGACCTCTGACTTTCTTTTCATATAGTGGCATTACTCACTGCACAAGCTCTTTTATGTTCTCACTATCTCTAACTGAACGGGTGGTAGATTCTTCCAACATGAATCAGAAGGTAAAAAAATCCATGGCATGGCATACTAAGGTTTTGCTTATAGATGCTTCCATACTTACAAAGCACACTATAAAGGCTTTTTCAAGTGCTATGCAGAAAAGGTACTTTTCAACTGCAATTAAAATTATTTTATTTGAGTTTACTGCATTTCATCACACAATATCTCTTTTGTACAACACTGATAAGAAACATGAAAACTAATTCAAATAAATTTGGAAATTGGCTGAGGTTAAGCAAATTAAGTTAGAAAACAAATCTGAAATACTTAAGTTATTTCTTACCAATTATTCACCAAATATGAGCATAGGTAAAGGTACAGTAATTAGTTACATACAAAATGAGATGGTGGATACAGTTCTCTATAACTGGGAAAAAGACACTGATTAAAGGAAGCCATAGTCTACCCTATACTAAAGAGATACTGTTCATTCTTGAGCCTCTTCTGTATCTGAAAGAAATGCATTCTGTGAAAGGCTCATGGATGGTGAGCTAGGGAAACAGAACATACATTTTAATGGGAAAAAAAAAAGAAATGTATTCCGGACCTATTAGTAATTAGCCTAACATTTCTGCATCATTATGGGTCAGGTTTAAAACAAGTGAATAATCTAGCATATCATACAAAAAAAACCAAGCTCTCAGATAATACTAACAGATACATGTTGCTATTACAGGAACTAAGGTTTGAATATCATAAATACTGTGTGTGTCTGAGTCAAGAACCAAGCTTTCAGCTAACATACCATATAGGAATCACGGATCCATGAACCTGGCTGAGGATAAGAAAGAGCACATGAACTATAAATTGTGGAATGACAAATTTGCCAATATCAAGCTCAAAGATACTGAGGGAGCACACCAGACAAGCCTGGCCCAAGCTGGACTCTTGTAGTGCGGGGAGAGAGAGAAAAAAAAAAAAAAAAAAAAAAAAAAAAACAACATTAATAGTATACTGTACATTAGCCTTCCTAACAGCTAGTTTTATAACCTGCATTTACCATGCCATTTTCCCCCATTATGTGTTTGACATCTTTCTTTCTACATCTGAATGAAAATAGGATGATCTGACTAGAGCATTTCATAATATCCAGTACTGTACATACATGTACAACTGTCCAAAAAAATAAATCTAGCTTCTAGGTAAAGACAAGGTTGGCTAGTGTGCAAATATGTAACAATTCCTGCAATACTTCTGCATTTCAGTTATGCTGTGTATGTTCTTCATAAGGTGTTAAAAAAGCTACATTAATTAAAAAAAGTTAACCAATTTTGCTGAAAAGTTCCTAGGTGTATCAGTGCTACTGCATTATTTAATATGTTTGATTTAATTTTAAGTTAAACAACAGTTACTGAGTTTCTAAATTCTTCAAAATAAATTGTGGTAAAAAACCTAGTACATTTTGGGCATGCAACTAATACATACTACGTACACTGTCCAATTCCCTAAATAATGATGAAAATGTCTGTTACAGTGCTAATAGTCACCAGGGAAAATAAATAAATATAAAAAGGTACTATGGAGTGAATATTCTCGCTGTCTATATTTTAGTATGGTAATTTATTTTTCGTGTTTAATGCAAATATTATGATGTTCATGGGAAGCACTAAACCCATAGGAGCTATACAGTACCTGGGAAAATGGGAGGTATTAATCAAGGCTTTCCGAGCTGCAACATCCTCATCCTTCTCAGAATACAGGCACTGTACTTCCCATTTTCAGAACTTTATCAAGTCTGGCTAACCAATTTTCCCATATACCTTCTTTGCCTCTTTCCTCCAACCTCTCCTGGAATGGCTCCTACCCGTCCTTCTCTCCATCCCAGATGTATACCCATTCTAGTTGTCCTATTTTATTCCCTCCTATGTCCAAATCAACTCTAACAACCCTTCCAACAATCTACAATTTTTACATTCTCTCTTTCTCTTATCCATATACAAGGGAACTATGCCTACTCTCTGATAATCCTATGGTACCTTCCCTTCTTCCATGCATTTACTAAACAAACACACTAACCACTCCAACACGATATCCCAGCCTGCTTTAGGTATGTCTTAATCCCCCCAATACATTCATATTTATTTATTCACTCAACATCTTATAGTAACCACATTAATATACTATATTGACATTTGCACTGCAATGTTTGGAGAATAAAATGGCATCATACTCACATTTTCTACATTTTTCAGATGTTCCTTCTTCAAGTACAATATATGCAGAACTTTCTCCTCAAGCTGCACAAAGTGGAATAGTCTTCATATTGGAGCCACTTCATGGCTCCATCAAACATTAAATATTTCTCACAGAAAAAAAAAAAATGCCTTTTAGACCGAAAATAAAGAATGATGGTCATCTGTAAAACCCAGACAATGCAATGACAGCACTTTAAAAACTATTCCATTGCATTTTGCCATCACTAAAATGTCAAACTGCTTAGTTACATATGAACTTAGTTCCTGAAAACTGCTATCTGATGTTACAGTTACTTAATGAAAATGTTCTCCTTTCTGCATCAGAATAACAGTTTGAGGTTTGTGTGAAGCTAAAAAGGATCAGTTAATCAGTTGATTTGGTTTCTATGTTGATGGTACCTTTCAAAGAAAAAATACAGCATCCATGAACTCAACATATAATTGAAGAAGACGAAGAACTTCAGGATTTGCTGCAAGTGAAAATCTGAATTCTTAAAAAAGCTAACATTATCCAAAGGAAGAACATGGAACATGTAGTAGTCTACCTGAAGTGCGAGTAATGCCATACATGTTAAAAACCTATTAAGTTTTTTACATGCTGCTATATTTGGAACTAATGGTCTTATGCCATTTAGAGTCCTTTTGCACAGTAAATGACCTTCCAGGTTGACCAGTTGGCCTAGTAGGGTCAACTGGTAAATGTGCCTCTCTGCCCCCAGTGATAGTTCTTATCTTTGACTACTTTACAACTCTGGTGTCGCTTTGGCATGCATTGCTTTCAGAACCCCATATGCTCCCCTTTCAAAAACCACGTTTATCTATTTCTTATTTCCCTTGTACACTTACAACATTCTTGTTTTTTCCTCTTCTACTCTCATGTATGTACTTGCTCAAGAGCAGTCAGCAGTCTTTTCATGTATTTTTGATAATTACAATTTGTGACTGCTTCACTTTAAAAATAGCCAAACCAGACTGTGGAACTTCACAACTGTCTCAGGTGTTACCCCAAGAACCTGTTTCCCTTGAAGGCCTTAAAATGACCGAAAACGAGTTACGTATCACCTTTCCTTGGAAAGAAAATTCCTGCAGTAAGAAAGCTTTAACGATACGGAATATTTCCCACCAGCTATATATCTCATAATAATTATACAGCATTGTGAATAAAGTTTATTAAAAAAATTCGATGCACCTACATACTGAGTGGGAACAAAACACTGAACTGATCAAGCTATCAACCAGCCCATGAGGACAATGGTCCACAGAACCATCAAGAGGTATGCAAAATATATAAAGTTCAAAGTTTTAAACTGAAATAAGTCTGCTGGAAACCAATCCACCACAAAAAAGATTTTTAGTTTTTATACAGCAATTAAAAGTACATGTTAATTTTCCAAATATAACAGATATTTTGTCATTGTAACAAGAATTCTTTTTGCTAGCATAAGCAATAGTAAATAATGCATCACACAACCTATAATTGTATCTTGGTAATTTTAAGGCATTTTGAATTTAAGGCATTTTAAATTTACCATAAGGTGGCTCTAAGTTTCACTACATTTTTATAATTTTGAAGTTTATAAATGAGTTTAATCATGGTCCCAAGACGATAATCACAATTAGCTAATATATCTTAGAATTAGGTGTACTCCAAACCCTTAAAATGTGTCTATACCACAGTCTCAACTTTCTTACATGCAAGATAATTTAAAATCATGGTATTTTATTATGCTTAAAATGAATTCATAACCCTTTATAAAAATGGGATGTAATTTTAAAATCTTTAAACAATCTTAATTTCACATTCAGGGAACTCTGAATACTTGGTTTTGTACTTGTTATACAAATCAACCACAGCCTTGACATAGGTCTCGTGGAGACCCACAATCTGCTCCTTAGTGGGGTTCTTCACCAAAGGGACATCAATGGGTGAGCCAACTGAAAAGAAAAAAAAAAAGGGATTTGGTTAGAGGGAACAATGATATATATGCAGATTTTATTACTGCCCTCATATGTATTAGAATATCTTATAATACATTACACAAATAACCAGCACATTGGAGAACTTACGATGTTTCGGTCTGACCTGGATCATAAATTGGTCACTAGTGTGACTAGTTAATAGTTAAAGTCAGACCAAAACATCGTCATAAGTTTTCTATGGGTGGGTTACTTGGGTATTGTTACTTTTCAGTACCTGCTTATACAGCAGGTTAGGTTCCAGGCTACTGCTGTCAAGTAAAACATAGCCTTTTTACACTTTCAAATTAACATAAAAGCCTGATAACATGTTTATACTATCATATATTAAGTGAGCAACATAGCTAGGCCTTAGAAATGTATATACAGTACACACATTACTTTTTTTTTCAACAAACCGGCCGTATCCCACCAAGGCAGGGTGGCACAAAAAGAAAAAACGAAAGTTTATCTTTTTAAATTTAGCAATTTATACAAGTGAAGGGGTTATTAGCCCCTTGCCCCAGGCATTTTAGTTGCCTCTTACAACACGGAGGAAGAATTCTGTTCCACTTCCCATGGAATTAAGAGGAAATAAACAAGAACAAGAAAGAAAACAGCAGAAAACCCAGAGGGGTGTGTCTATATATGCTTGTACGTACATGTATGTGTAGTGTGACCTAAGTGTAAGTAGAAGTAGCAAGATGTACCTGAAATCTTGCATGTTTATGAGACAGAAAAAAGACACCAGTAATCCTACCATCATGTAAAACAATTACAGGTTTCTGTTTTACACTCACTTGGCAGGACGGTAGTACCTCCCTGGGTGGTTGCTGTCTACCAACCTACTACCTACACACATTACTTACCTTAAAATATTTTCATAGCTTATAGTGAGTGGTGAATATATTTATTTAAGGAAGTCTGAATAAATGAAGAATGGGTACAACTGAAAACCACTGCATTAGTGAAATACTGTAAAGAGGGGCCCCTTCTGTATCATACACGTATGAATACAGCTACCCCCCCCCCCCCCCCGAGGGAGGAGAACCAGAGGTCTGGTGGATGAACCTGGAAGGGAAGATTGGGAGTTAAGAGCTCAAAAAATGGGAGGAGGAGTGGGGAAGGAAGCTAGAAGAGCTTGGCAAGAAAATGGAGGAGAGATAGCTGAAGAGAGCAGGAAGTGGGAGATACAAGTCTTAGCAGATGATGATAATATACAGGGCTTAGAAGTGGAACTAAAAAAAACCTGAAACAGATTAGAGACAAATGACAGTGCAGACATGACATCAGGAACTTCTATATCAGTCACAGACAAGGGAACTGTAGGGAGAAAAGGAGCTATACCACATGCAAATGCCCCATCAAACCCACGAGGGGCCCAGGAAAAGACGAGGAGCAAACTAAGATCAAACGAGAGGTCTGAAGACAATGAAGGTATGCCATATGCAGAGATTAACAGATAACTGCAGTAGCAAGGAACAGCTGAGTATGAAAGACAGTTCACTAATCAGAGGGGCTTCAGCAAGGGCAGGGATTGAAGGCAGGAACATTTCAATGAAAGGAACTAAAACACCTCAGAGGATGCAAAGGGGGAGACAGTGGGAGGAGGAAAGGAAGAGGTCAGTTTTTGTTTATGGGGTTCAAGAAGTTGAAAGGGGAACCCATGATGAAAGAAAACAGGAGGAGGAAAAAGCGATTGAAGGTATCATGAAAACAATAGGTGAGGGCGACATGACCCAAGTGACAAATTCTTGGAGAATTGGGTGGTTTGCGAGCGGAAGGAAATGGCCTGTCAACGTAATTTTCAAGGAAGACTCAGCTCGAACCAGGATCCTGTGGGAAAAAGCACAAGTGAGGGACAAACCGAAGTACCAGAGTGTACCTTGATCGCGACAGAACACAAAAAGAAAGAATGATACTGAAAGAGAGGGTACAAAGACAAAAAGAGGAACGAGAGGCAATGATGAAGATAAGCCGGACCCAGACTCGGGTAGAAGGGCAAACACACCCCCCAGAAACACCAGCAGAAAAACTCCAACCACGACAACCCCAACGCAACTGAACAAACTAAACCAAAACCCATGAAAGAATCAATGAGAAGTCCCCAGACATCATAGCAGTCACAGAAACGAAACTCACTGAGACAATAACAGATGCAATCTTCCCACCGGGATATCAGATCCTGAGGAAAGATAGGAGCAGACTGGAAGGAAGGGTTGCACTGCTCATTAAAAACCGATGGGGATTTGAGGAAATGGAAGGCATGGACGAGATTGGAGAAAGGGACTACATTTTTTTTTTTTTTTATTTCAACAAGTCGGCCGTCTCCCACCGAGGCAGGGTGACCCAAAAAAGAAAGAAAATCCCCAAAAAGAAAATACTTTCATCACTTTCACCACACACACACATATCACTGTTTTTGCAGAGGTGCCCAGAACATAACAGTTTAGAAGCATATACGTATAAAGATACACAACATATCCCTCCAAACTGCCAATATCCCAAACCCCTCCTTTAAAGTGCAGGCATTGTACTTCCCATTTCCAGTACTCAAGTCTGGCTATATAAAATAACCGGTTTCCCTGAATCCCTTCATTAAACATTACCCTGCTCACACTCCAACAGCTTATCAGGTCCCAAATACCATTCGTCTCCATTCACTCCTATCTAACATGCTCATGCATGCTTGCTGGAAGTCCAAGCCCCTCGCACACAAAACCTCCTTTACCTCCTCCCTCCAACCTTTCGAGGACAACCCCCTAATATGTAACAATATAGAATATGTAACAACAAAATGCAAGGAGGCAGAGGAAAGGTTTGTTCCCAAAGGCAACAGAAATAATGGAAAGACCAAAGCGAGTCCTTGGTTTACCTGAAGGTATAGAGAGGCAAAAACTAAGTGCACCAGAGAATGGAAAAGGTACAGGAGGCAAAGGACCCAGGAATATAAGGAGATTAGTCGAAGAGCCAGAAACCAGTATGCACAGATAAGGAGGGAGGCCCAGTGACAGTACGAAAATGACATAGCATCAAAAGTCAAGTCTGACACAAAACTGCTGTATAGCCACATTAGGAGGAATACAACAGTCAAAGACCAGGTGATTAGGCTCAGGAAAGAAGTTGGGGAACTCATAAGAAACAATCAAGAGTTAGGTGAGGAGCTCAACACAAGATTTAAGGAAGTATTTACAGTGGAGACAGGAAGGCCTCTGGGAAGACAGAGCAGAGGAGGACACCAACAAGGAATATACCGACAGGTGTTGGATGATATACACACAACTGAGGAGGAGGTGAAGAAGCTGCTAAGGGACCTTGATACTTCAAAGGCAATGGAACCGGATATCATCTCCCCATGGGTCCTTAGAGAAGGAGCAGAAACACTGTGTGCCACTAACCACAATCTTCAACACATCCCTTGAAACTGGGCAACTACCTGAGGTATGGAAGACGGCAAATGTAGTTCCCATTTTCAAAAAAGAGACAGAAAAGAGGCACTAAACAATAGACCAGTGTCACTGACGTGTATAGTATATAGTCATGGAGAAGATTATCAGGAGGAGAGTGGTGGAGCACCTGGAATGAAACAAGAGTATAAACACCAACCAGCACAGATTCATGGAAGGCAAATCCTATGTCACAAACCTTCTAGAGTTTTATGATAAAGTAACAGAAGACACAAGAGAGAGGGATGGGTTGATTGCATTTTCTTGGACTGCAAGAAGGCCTTCGACACAGTTCCTCATGAGAGATTAGTCCAGAACCTAGAGGATCAGGCGTGTATAACAGGAAGGGCACTGCAATGGATCAGAGAATACCTGACAGAGAAGCAACAACGAGTTATGGTACGTGATGAGGTATCACAGTGGGCACCTGTGACGAGCGGGGTCCCACAGGGGTTGGTCCTAGGACCAGTGCTATTTTTGGTATATGTGAATGACATGATGGAAGAGATAGACTCAGAAGTGTCCCTGTTTGCAGATGATGTGAAGTTAACGAGGAGAATTAAATCAGATGAGGATCAGGCAGGACTTCAAAGAGACGTGGACAGGCTTGACACCTAGTCCAGCAACTGGCTTCTCGAATTTAACCCCACCAAATGCAAAGTCGTGAAGCTCAGGGAAAGGCAAAGAAGACCGCAGACAGAGTATAGGCTAGGTGGCCAAAGACTGCAAACCTCACTCAAGGAGAAAGATCTTGGGGTGAGTATAACACCGAGCATGTCTCTAGAAGCACACATCAACCGGACAACTGCTGCACATATGGGCGCCTGGTAAACCTGAGAATAGTGTTCCGATGCCTTAGTAAGGAATCGTTCAAGACACTGTACACTGTGTATGTCTGGCCCATACTTGAGTATGCAGCACCAATTTGGAACCCACACTTGATCAAGCATGTCAAGAAATAGAGAAAGTGCAAAGGTTTGCAACAAGGCTAGTTCCAGAGCTAAGGGGAATGTCCTACGAAGAAAGGTTAAGGGAAATCGGCCTGACAACACCAGAGGACAGGAGGGTTAGGGGAGACATGATAACGACATACAAACTACTGCATGGAATAGACAAGGTGAACATTGACAGGATGTTCCAGAGATGGGACACAAACAAGGGGTCACAATTGGAAGCTGAAGACTCAGATGAGTTAAAGGGATGTTAGGAAGTATTTCTTCAGTCATAGAGTAGTCAGGAAGTGGAATAGTCTAGCAAATGAGGTAGTGGAGGCAGGAACCATACGTAGCTTTAAGATGAGGTATGATAAAGCTCAGGAGCAGGGAGAGAGAGGACCCAGTAGCGTTCATAAAGAGGCGGGGCCAGGAGCTGAGTCTCGACCCCTGCAACCACAATTAGATGAGTACAGACAGACAGACAGACACAGACACAGACACAGACACACACACACACACACACACACACACACACACACACACACACACACACACACACACACACAAATGGTAACTAACACACACACACACACAGACAGACACACACACATGGATTCATGGAATTCAAATCCTGTGTCACAAACCTACTAGAGTTTTATGACAAGGTAACTGAGGTAAGACATGAAATGGAGGGGTGGGTTGATTGCATTTTCTTGGACTGCAAGAAGGCCTTCAACACAGTTCCTTACAAGAGATTAGTACAAAAGCTAGAGGATCAGGCACATATAACAGGAAGGGCACTGCAATAGATCCGAGAATACCTAACAGGGACACAACAGCGAGTCATGGTCCGTGATGAGGTATCACAGTGGGTGCCTGTGACAAGTGGGGTCCCACAGGGTTCAGTCCTGGGACCAGTGCTATTCTTGGTATATGTGAATGACATGATGGAAGGGACAGTCTCAGAAGTGTCCCTGTTTGCAGATGATGTGAAGTTAACGAAGAGAATTAAATCAGATGCGGACCAGACAGGTCTACAAAGAGACCTGGACAGGCTGGACGAGTGGTCCAGCAACTGGCTCCTAGAATTTAACCCCACCAAATGCCAAGTCATGAGGATCGGAGAAGGGCAAAGAAGACCACAGACAGAGTACAGGCCAGGCGGCCAAAGACTGCAAACCTCACTCAAGGAGAAAGATCTTAGGGCGAGTATAATACCAAGAACGTCACCAGAAGCACACATTAACCAGATAACTGCTGCAGCAAATGGGCGCCTGGCAAACCTGAGAATAGCATTCCAGTACCTCAGTAAGGAATCGTTCAAGACTTTATACACTATGTACGTCATGCTCATACTGGAGTACGCAGCACCAGTTTGGAAACCACACCTGGTCAAACACGTCAAGAAATTAACCCTTTCAGGGTTGGTGCCATACTAGTACGCATAAATTCTAGCTCCTTCAACTCTAGCGAGAGAAAGCTGGTAGACCTACATATGAAAGAATGGGTCTATGTGGTCAGTGTGCGCAGTATAAAAAAAATCCTGCACCACACGGTGCATAATGAGAAAAAAAAACTGACAGTGCTTTTGGTTTAAAACAGCGATTTTGATGTGTATTTTCGTATGCTATTTATAGCTTTATTCTAGTTTTCCTGGTCTCATTTTATAGAATGGAAGACATGTTACGGAAATTGAGACGATTTTGATTGGTTTCACAATGAAAAGTACCTTGAAATTGAGCTGAAAGTAGCAATGTTCAATTTTTGCCCAAGTTCAAAAGTAAACAAAACATGCCACAAGTCCAATACACGTCAACTGGTGAGTCTAATATTGTTTCACAAGTGCGCTGATATTATTTATACCATTTCTACACTAATGCAGTAGTCTGCATAACAGTAAATCTTCTGTTTTTTGTGAGAATAAAAATTCAAAGCGGAAAACAAAAGAAATATAACAGAGGTCTGGGGATGTGACTAATGAACAGAGGAAATGTACACACATACAAAGGGATGCATGCTTTGTATTTCGCTGCATTTACCAATATGTTTTGAGTTCAATATTCAAAATCAGTGCTCCATTCCTATGGCATTTTCTAGGAATTTAAACTGTGTAAAGATGGTACCAAGAATTTATTACATGTTTTAACACCATTCCTATTATTTAGTGATTAATTATAATCCTACATCATGATAGCAAATGTTAATAATCTAAAAAAAGTGGAAAATTTATCAGAGAAAACTTACCAACTGTGTAGATAGGTTTTCGGAAGGGAACAATGCCAAAGCTATACTGAAACACACCTCGGCCAATAAACATACATGGAGCCAGACCAATGACTTTCTGAAGACTATTTTGAAATCGACGTAACAGAGAACCCTCAGGATTAGTTATCTGGTCATAGATCTCATTTTCACCAAAGGAAAACATTGGCACAAGTGAAGCACTGAAATATAGAAAACAAAACTTGTGACTTCTTTCCACTTTCAATCCTACAAGTAGAAAGCAAGTTAATAATGTACCATGAGTCGATAGGGTGGGAGGAGAGGCTGGTTCAAAATACTATCATGAAATTATTTTTTCTAGCAACATTGAACTAGAAAATTATGTATTATTTGTAGAAGAGAACACCTATCAATATTTATCTTAATGAATTTTATGAAATAATGATAACAAATATACATAATCACAAAATTATCAACATAGTTAATACAAATATGCACACAAGAAAACATTTATCAATGTATTCAGGGAATCCAATTAGCTGAACTTGAATCCTGGATGTGGAAAGTATAGTGCATAGAATCTGAAGGTGTGGGAATATCCACACTTGGAGAGGCATCTGAACGGTAGTATCACCCCAACGATGGAGTGAGTGATGGTGAAAGTGTTTCTTCTTTTTCCGGGTCACCCTGCCTAATATGTGGGTGCATGCAGCACACAAGATTGATGGACTGAACACATCGACTCCAGGCTGAGGGACTGATTACCTCATACTCCTCCTCTCCTTACGCCTTCCTCTTTGTATTGGACTGATGAAGCCACTGTGTGGCGAAACGTTTCCTGAATAAAGATTCCCATATGCTGCATGAGTGTCTTAATCTTCAACTTGTCGGTTTTTCAAACCATTCATCACACACACACATGTATTATGCACAGGTTGATAAGCACAGTATATTTAAGAACCTCATTGTCTATCCTGGTTTTCATGTATACAAGTTTCTGTATATAGGAGTGTGTTTCAGTTCTATGATGCTTTCAAGTTAGATTCAACATAAAGTACAATTAACCCATTAACTGTGACATGCCTACTAAGAAAATTCCTGTGTGGGGCAAGATTTTGAGATAAAAAAAAAAATCTTACAGAATGAAAGAGTGCATTTTTAAGTATCGAATAAGACTACAATGAGTCTAATCTGATGAAACCTTAGGATTTTATGGTGTTGATGTTGGCAAAAAGATGATCACTCGCTGGCAATAGAAGTGTAGATGGTCCAGTGATATTTACATTTTACAATTTATTGATGCCAAATTATGATCATTATTCAGTTTTTGAATTGCTTTTTAACCCTTTCAGGGTCCGTCCCATAGATCTACGGCTTTACGTTCAGGGTCCAAACCGTAGATCTACACCATGGGTTCAGCTCACTCTGATAAACTGTGAGTGGTAAATTTGGGCCTAGATATGAGAGAATACATCTATGTGGTATGTGTGCACCACATAAAACAAATCCTGCAGCACACTGTGTATAATGAGAGAAAAAAACAAGACCATGATTTTCGATTAAAACAGCGACTTTGCAGTGTTTTTTCGTATGTTTTTTATAGTTGTATTTGTGATTTCTTGGTCTCATTTGATAGAATGGAAGACATATTACAGAAATAGAGATGATTTTGATTGGTTTTAGCACTGGAAATGGCTTGAAACTGAGCTCAAAGTAGTGGAAATGTTAAATTTTTGCCGATGTTCAAGAGTAAACAAACGACCTCACACGTCTGATACACACCAGCTGGTGGGTCTAATACACATTCACAAATGTGGTGATGATATTTATACAATTATTACAATATTGCATAACAGTAAATCTTCTATTTTTTGGTGTGAATAAAAATTCATTATGTGAATAAAAAATCAAAATGGAATTTTTTTTTAAAGCCTCAAAACGTAACTAATGAACAGAGGAAATGTTAGTTTAGTGCCAGGAATACCTACATTGTTTATTCTGGACCCTATTTTGAACTTCGTGTTAAATTGGCCAAATTACCAATTTCCAATCACTTTATTTTGTAGTTGAAACAGTTGAGTTGGCTATTTCTTGTGCTCAATCGATAGAATAGAAGTAATACTAGTGAAATAGCTAAGAATTTGGTCGACTGGAATAATGTAATTGGCCTAAAATGGGAGTCAAAGTCGGCCAAATCGCCGATTCGTAAATATTGCTGACACATCAAAATTCGCGAGAGCATAATTTTGTCAATTTTCCATCAAATTTCGTACTTTTTGTTTTATTACCTTCACCAAAAGATTCTCTACCATTTCACAAGAAAAAATAATTTTTTTTTTTTGAAAATTCTTGGACACTGGGGCACCACTTCAGATTTTGGCCTTGGACCCTGAAAGGGTTAAAATTTAAAATGTGTACACTAGTGTCTTATGATACCAGATGCATTTCAAGGTACTTTAGCACTTCAAACGTGTGGCAATGGTCAGTCCAACATTGCTCCACACAGAATATGGTATAAATTGGTGTAAATAATTTTTTTTTTTCAACAAGTTGGCCGCTTTCTACCGAGGCAGGGTAACCCAAAAGGAAAGAAAATCCCCAAAAAGAAAATACTTTCATCATCAATCAACACTTTCACCTCACTCATACATAATCACTGTTTTTGCAGAGGCGCCCAGATACAACAGTTTAGAAGCATTTATAAAGATATATAACATATCCCTTCAAACTGCCAATATCCCAAACCCCTCCTTTAAAGTGCAGGCATTGTACTTCCCATTTCCAGTACTCAAGTCCGGCTACATAAAAATAGCCGGTTTCCCTGAATCCCTTCACTAAATATTACCCTGCTCACGCTCCAACAGTTAGTCAGGTCCCAAACACCATTCGTCTCCATTCACTCCTATCTAACATGCTCAAGCACGCTTGTTGGAAGTCCAAGCCCCTCGCCCACAAAACCTCCTTTACCCCCTCCCTCCAACCTTTTCGAGGACGACCCCTACCCCGCCTTCCTTCCCCTACAGATTTATATGCTCTCCACATCATTCTACTTTGATCCATTCTCTCTAAATGACCAAACCACCTCTTCATCCCTCTGACTAATACATTTATTAACACCACACCTTCTCCTAATTTCCACACTGATTTTTCTGCATAATATTTACACCACACATTGCCCTTAGAGAGGACATCTCCACTGCCTCCAACCACTTCCTTGCTGCAGCATTTACAAGCCAAGCTTCACATCCATATAAGAGTGTTGGTACCACTACTTTCATACATTCCCTTCTTTGCCTCAATACATAATGTTTTTTGTCTCCACATATACCTCAATGCACCACTCCTCTGTTTTCCTTTATCAATTCTATGGTTACCCTCATCCTTCATAAATCCATCCACTGACATGTCAACTCTCAAATATCTAAAAACATTCACTTCTTTCATACTCCCTCTCTCCAATGTGATATCCGATTTTTCTTTATCTAAATAATTTGTGATTGTGTGCGAGTGAGGTGAAAGTGTTGAATGATGATGAAAGTATTTTCTTTTTGGGGATTTTCTTTCTTTTTGGGTCACCATGCCTCGGTGGGAGACGGCCGACTTGTTAAAAAAAAAAAAAAAAATTATACCCTCATCGCCTTAATCTTATCTATGTGCACTTTCAACTTTCTACCTTTACACACCCTCCCAAACTCATCCACTAACCTTTGCAACTTTTCTTCAGAATCTCCCATAAGCACAGCATCATCAGCAAAAAGTAACTGTCAACTCCCATTTTGTATTCGATTCCCCATAATTTAATCCCACCCCTCTCACGAATATCCTAGCATTTACTTCTTTTATAACCCCATCTATACGAGGATAGTGAGGCTCAAGTTAGAGTATGTAGGAAAGAAGGAAATTATTTCCCAGTAAAAGTAGGCCTTAGACAAGGATGTGTGATGTCACCATGGTTGTTTAATATATTTATAGATGGGGTTGTAAGAGAAGTAAATGCGAGGGTCTTGGCAAGAAGCGTGGAGTTAAAAGATAAAGAATCACACAAAGTGGGAGTTGTCACAGTTTCTCTTTGCTGATGACACTGTGCTCTTTGGAGATTCTGAAGAGAAGTTGCAGAGATTGGTGGATGAATTTGGTAGGGTATGCAAAAGAAGAAAATTAAAAGTGAATACAGGAAAGAGTAAGGTTATGAGGATAACAAAAAGATTAGGTGATGAAAGATTGGATATCAGATTGGAGGGAGAGGGTATGGAGGAGGTGAATGTATTCAGATATTTGGGAGTGGATGTGTCAGCAGATGGGTCTATGAAAGATGAGGTGAATCATAGAATTGATGAGGGGAAAAGGGTGAGTGGTGCACTTAGGAGTCTGTGGAGACAAAGAACTTTGTCCTTGGAGGCAAAGAGGGGAATGTATGAGAGTATAGTTTTACCAACGCTCTTATATGGGTGTGAAGCATGGGCGATGAATGTTGCAGCGAGGAGAAGGCTGGAGGCAGTGGAAATGTCATGTCTGAGGGCAATGTGTGGTGTGAATATAATGCAGAGAATTCGTAGTTTGGAAGTTAGGAGGAGGTGCGGGATTACCAAAACTGTTGTCCAGAGGGCTGAGTAAGGGTTGTTGAGATGGTTCGGACATGTAGAGAGAATGGAGCGAAACAGAATGACTTCAAGAGTGTATCAGTCTATAGTGGAAGGAAGGCGGGGTAGGGGTCGGCCTAGGAAAGGCTGGAGGGAGGGGGTAAAGGAGGTTTTGTGTGCGAGGGGCTTGGACTTCCAGCAGGCATGCGTGAGCGTGTTTGATAGGAGTGAATGGAGACAAATGGTTTTTAAAACTTGAGGTGCTGTTGGAGTGTGAGCAAAGTAACATTTATGAAGGGGTTCAGGGAAACCGGCAGGCCGGACTTGAGTCCTGGAAATGGGAAGTACAGTGCCTGCACTCTGAAGGAGGGGTGTTAATGTTGCAGTTTAAAAACTGTAGTGTAAAGCACCCTTCTAGCAAGAGTGATGGAGTGAATGATAGTGAAAGTTTTTCTTTTTCGGGCCAACCTGCCTTGGTGGGAATCGGCCAGTGTGATAAAAAATAAAATATATGCTTCAATGTAAACACTTAATTGTTCATTCTATTTTTTGCTGCTTTGGTCTTCTAACGATATGCATAAGAATACTAAAATTCTTAGCTGGCTGATCTAAAACTACTGGACAAACTAATTAGAATACAGTAACAACTGAAGATTCTGAAATCAATTGTTTGGGTATATGTATCACTTTGGTGTAATAAACAACAGCCAAAACAAGCTTACCCATGTCTGAGAGCCATCTTGCAAAAACCTTTGCGCTTGTTGAGGTGCAAGACGACTGTCCCTGGGTGACAATCTAGCGATTCTTTCGCACCACCAACCACCAAGCAAAGAGCACGGCCAGACCCTTCCTGACCCAACAGGTAGTCCATGCTCTCTCTAGTAGCACTCACAGCACCTAAAACAAAGGCACAAAAAATAATCTTATGGTAATAAGGTAAAAATCCTTAAAACATGCTTTAACACCAAACTTTAAAGATTTTACTTTACACCTTGAATGTGCAATAACAGTAAATATCATCATTAATATGCTGAACTTGAAAAACAAGAAAGCTGAACTATTTCAATTGTTTTCTAGAAACTTCACTTCATGATAATCGATACATACTGTACGTACGTATTTGCATAATGAATTAATGTGCCGTACAAATTTTTCATTTACAGCAACGCAAACTCAGCATTTGAATGTAATCTTGGTAAAATTAGCCTAATACCTGTATAATGGAGCTTAATCCTACCCAATCTATTTAAGGTCCATCTAAATTTAGTCAGTATTAAACATCAATATAGCATAAATTAGTGATATTTAGACTTATTTTGAAAAGCTATTGCAAAAATAAATTTGCCTTCACCTTATTTGGCAAAACAATGATTGTTGAAGGAACCAGTCTTGAAAATTCAGCTTAAAAAGCACAACACAAGCAAATAACTATGATGCAGAACAAAATAGATCATATATTAAATGCAGAATAAAGCTAAATTTACACATTCACAGGGTATGTCAGAACATGACCAATATATAAGTGGAACAGACTTCTTCCTACATATGCCATGCGTGCCATAAGAGGCGACGAAAATGCCGGAAGGAAGGGGCTAGTAACCCCTTCTGTATACATTACTCAATTTAAAAAGAGAAAATTTAATTTTTTTTTTTAGATCATGCTGCCTTGGTGGGACATAGCTGGTTTGTTAAAAAAAATGTACAGGTTTCCCTCCACATTTGCGAGGGTTAGGGGATCAAGAACCTCATGAATGTTGAAAAATCATGAATGTTTAGTGCACAAATATATTAAAAGGACACAAGTGCAACTAATGTGACATTTTATTGTGGCAACATTTTCGGAGAGCGAAATGTTGCCACAATAAAATGTCACATTAGTTGCACTTGTGTCCTTTTACTTTACATATTGTCGGTAATTCTACCAACTTTATTACACAAATATATTGTAGGGAAATATAATAATAGCATTTACTTGGCCTAACAATACTCCTTCCTTAACCTATTGTACCATGAACAATCATAAAACACATGAAAACATCGTAAAATATTGTACTAGTACCAGCCCTTTGGTAAAGAAGGCGAGAAAGACTATAGAATTCAAGAAAGAACTCATAGCAGAGAACCAAAGTGAAGATGAAAAGAGGGGAGAATGTGCCTTCTTCAGTGATTCTACGATATGTACGATATTAAAGCAGCACTATTCGATAAAGGCTACAGCGCCAGCCAGCGATAAAGTGTAGCATTAACAGTGTAGCAAGTAAGTTAAGCTATTAATCGACAGAAAAAAGACAGCATGAACCTAACTCCTCCAATGATGCTGGAGATATATAGGGCTACTGAGAACACAGTCACCTCTGCTAGTCTTCACCACCACTATGTATGGCTTATGCTCTCAGTGGTCCTTATACACATCACCACCACAACACCACTCATTATTAATATTGTTATTAATGTTAATAACGAGTGGTTATTACTGTTATTATTATTATTACTGTTATTTTATTTTATTTTTTATTATCACACTGGCCGATTCCCACCAAGGCAGGGTGGCCCGAAAAAGAAAAACTTTCACCATCATTCACTCCATCACTGTCTTGCCAGAAGGGTGCTTTACACTACAGTTTTTAAACTGCAACATTAACACCCCTCCTTCAGAGTGCAGGCACTGTACTTCCCATCTCCAGGACTCAAGTCCGGCCTGCCGGTTTCCCTGAACCCCTTCATAAATGTTACTTTGCTCACACTCCAACAGCACGTCAAGTATTAAAAACCATTCGTCTCCATTCACTCCTATCAAACACGCTCATGCATGCCTGCTGGAAGTTCAAGCCTCTCGCACACAAAACCTCCTTTACCTCCTCCCTCCAACCTTTCCTAGGCCGACCCCTACCCCACCTTCCTTCCACTACAGACTGATACACTCTTGAAGTCATTCTGTTTCGCTCCATTCTCTCTACATGTCCGAACCACTTCAATAACCCTTCCTCAGCCCTCTGGACAACAGTTTTGGTAATCCTGCACCTCCTCCTAACATCCAAACTACGAATTCTCTGCATTATATTCACACCACACATTGCCCTCAGACATGACATCTCCACTGCCTCCAGCCTTCTCCTCGCTGCAACATTCATCACCCATGCTTCACACCCATATAAGAGTGTTGGTAAAACTATACTCTCATACATTCCCCTCTTTGCCTCCAAGGACAAAGTTCTTTGTCTCCACAGACTCCTAAGTGCACCACTCACCCTTTACCCTTCATCAATTCTATGATTCATCTCATCCTTCATAGACCCATCCGCTGACACGTCCACTCCCAAATATCTGAATACATTCACCTCCTCCATACTCTCTCCCTCCAATCTGATTCCAATCTTTCATCACCTAATATTTTTGTTATCCTCATAACCTTACTCTTTCCTGTATTCACTTTTAATTTTCTTCTTTTGCACACCCTACTAAATTCATCCACCAATCTCTGCAACTTCTCTTCAGAATCTCCCAAGAGCACAGTGTCATCAGCAAAGAGCAACTGTGACAACTCCCACTTTATGTGTGATTCTTTATCTTTTAACTCCACGTCTCTTGTCAAGACCCTCGCATTTACTTCTCTTACAACCCCATCTATAAATATATTAAACAACCACGGTGACATCACACATCCTTGTCTAAGGCCTACTTTTACTGGGAAATAATTTCCCTCTTTCCTATGTACTCTAACTTGAGCCTCACTATCCTCGTAAAAACTCTTCACTGCTTTCAGTAACCTACCTCCTACACCATACACCTGCAACATCTGCCACATTGCCTCCCTATCCACCCTGTGATACGCCTTTTCCAAATCCATAAATGCCACAAAGACCTCTTTAGCCTTATCTAAATACTGTTCTCTTATATGTTTCACTGTAAACACCTGGTCCACACACCCCCTACCTTTCCTAAAGCCTCCTTGTTCATCTGCTATCCTATTCTCAGTCTTACTTTTAATTCTTTCAATAATAACTCTACCATACACTTTACCAGATATACTCAACAGACTTATCCCCCTATAATTTTTGCACTCTCTTTTGTCCCCTTTGCCTTTATACAAAGGAACTATGCATGCTCTCTGCCAATCCCTAGGTACCTTACCCTCTTCCATACATTTATTGAATTTTTATTCACACAAAAAATCAGGAGATTTACTGTCATGCACGACTACTGCATTATTACTGACTCACGAAATCGTTATGACACGATTGCAAACAAACCATACCACAGGTGGGGTTTGATCCAGCGGTCAGTCTCTCAAAACTCCAGACCGTCGCATTACTGCATTATTACAATAATTGTATAAATAATGTCAGTGCATTCATGAATATGTATTAGACTGGCCAGTTGGACACATATTAGCCGAGTAACGTGATTAGTGTCCACTAGAATATTGACAATAATAAAATATTTCTGCTAATCTGAGCTCAGTTTCAAGTTACTTCCAGTCCTGAAGCCAACCAAAATCATTTCTATTTCTGTGAAAGATCGTCCATTCTTTCAAATGAAACCAAGAATCAAACCATATAAACCACCTGAAAATACACTGCAAAATTGCTATTTTAAACCATACATACAATCACAGTTTTGTTTTCCCCATCATGCACTGCGTGGGGGCAGGATTTTTTATATGGTGCACTCGCCGCATAGACTCATGCTCTCATATCTAGGCCAAAATTTACCTCTCGCAGCTTATCTGCGTGAGCTAAGCTCATCAAGTAGTTCTATGGCATGAACCCTGAGCTCAAAACCATTGTATGTACTACAGCACTGACCCTGAGCTCAAAACCAGAGTACACATACCATGCCACTGACCCTGAGCTCAAAACCGTAGTACTACGGCACTGACCCTGAGCTCAAAACAGTAGTACGGCTCTGACTCAGAAAGGGTTAACGATTGGCTTATTTTGTTACCTAGGCACATGCTATTCTTTAAGGTAAGCAAAGGATTAAACAGCATATTAAAGATTCAACAAAATATTACATTTAAAAATATGTGAGCCTTTGAAGTGTACGGTATAGCAGTGATGTAACCAATACTGGAAAAAGATCACAAAAAAGAAAACACGGGAAGGCTGTGATATTACATCCTACAAATCAGTGTTATGCATGCTTCACGAGTGGTAGCAGATCAACACCGCAGAATTTCCTGCTCATTTACTCTTTTCTTCAATTTCACATTTCCCTTTGCAATTAAATCTTTTCCAATTTCTTGTACTTGTCTTTTTTTTTTTTTTTTTTTTTTACATTTCTCCTTCCACATATAACTGATGAGGCAATCTTAAAGTTTCTGCATAAACTTGCTGCAGAGCTAGTAAGTGGTGATCCCTTCCTATACATGATAGTCAATCAAAATTTTAATGCCAATGTTACATGCCTACAAGGTCAATAGTCAAAACTCTTGAGAAATTGGAACATATGAAAAATTTGAGAACCAGGCAAAGTTGTGGTCAAGGATGGCAGTTTATGAATGGTTTACTGCACATCTGTTCAAAAATTTCCCTTACATTGATTCTCATATATTGTAGTTCTAATTTTGTTGATTAAATTAACTAACTGGAATCATGAGAAAACATGCTACAATATTTTATAAAGCTAGCAAATCCAAAGCATGCATGCCCAGTAGGGTGAATTCATTATATTAATACTCCCTTAGAGAGGATCTCCTTGATAGTGAAGTGCTGCTGATCCAAGAAAAGAGTTACTCTTCCCTGCCTTAGATTATTATATTCACAACAGAGTGCTAAACAAGTAGGGGTTATACAGTGCCTAGAGAATGGAATGTTATCAGATATGATCCAAGAAGGCATCATATCTGATAACCTTCTGATCAAACTCGATTGCCTATTTCCTAAGAACTATACAACCCCATACAGGTTTAAGTCTCCCTATGAATAATAATAATTCAAAGACCTACTCTAGCCTTACTTTAATAAATCATGGAAATACTATTGAGTGACACACATTAAATAGGGCCATCCATGTTTACAAATGGTACTCGTGTATGACAATACTAACCAGAAGCCATGAAGAACTCTCTGTAGAAGGGGAGGAAAAAATGGCCTTCCAAAGTAAGCAGGTGAGGAGTGAATCCCGGGAAATTCTGTTGTGATAGATGCATGAATTAATAATGAAGCGAGTTGTCAATAAATGCATTCCAAATGTTACTTTAGTGTACTAACCAGTAGCCATGAAGAATTCTCTGTAGAAAGGAAGAATGATTTGAGCTTCCAGTGTTAGCAGGTAAGGTGTGAATCCTGGGAACCTCTGTGGTAGCAGTGCAATAGACAAAAGCTATATATTAGCAAGCACTACAAGCTTAACTTGGCTGAAATGGAGGAACACCTTCAACCAAGCACATGTCAGTTATCCAGAAAATTTGAAGACAATTTAGGAGTGACATGCAGTTATTATAAAATGTAAAACCGTTAAGAGCAACACGTCTAAAACTTTACGCCAAGCTCATGAGTGCTGCCAACTATTTAATGATTCCTACAATGATTCCTAAAACAACTGACACTTCCTAACACCAACGATGCCAAACTGAATAACTCTGCAATACTCAACAATGTATACAGAGCACCTGAATTTTCATACCAAATACAGGCATCTCAAAGAAAATGACTATTTTCACATGATTCATTTACTCCCTTATGAAAATCTTTTGAATATTGTACCTCTTAAAATCAGAGTTCATACTTCAATTTGTTAATATTCTTCTCAATTATTTAAACTTGTATTTGACACATTTCTTCATTCACTCTTCAGCTGTTATGAATGACTCTTTCCAGGATCCTACAAAGGCTTCTTTTATATCAATCCAAGGGCTTGGGATAATTCATAAGTTGCACAATCATAGCTTGCATTTTCAAAACCCTGCAATTTAAATTTACCTTTTCATTTCCAATAGTAGCGCACAATTACAATTAACACTTTCAGGGTCGAGAGGCCCTCTCCTAAACTCGTTCTCAGGGTCGAAAAAAAAAAAATCTTATGAAATGATAGAGAATCTTTTCCCAATCATAATGACACCAAAAGTATGAAATTTGATGGAAAACTGAAGAAATTATGCTCTCGCGAAGTTAGCAGACTCGACGATGTTCACGCATCGGCAATTTCGGACACTTTGAGCCCTATATTCGGCCAATTTCAGTGTACTAGTTGACAAAAGTCATATCTATTTCGCCAGAACTCCATTTTTTCTATCGAATGAGTACAAGAAACCACCCATTTACCGATTTCAAGTATCCAATAAAGTGGTCAGAAATTGGCAATTTTGCCATTTTCACACAAATTTCAGAAGATGCCAATTTCCAAATAGGGTCCAGAATAAGCAAGAGACATTCCTGATACTAAAATAACATTTTCTCTGTTCATTAGTCATGTCCCCAGGCCCCTATTACATCTCTCTTGCTTTCCACTTTGAATTTTTATTCTCACAAAAAATAGAAGATTTACTGTTATGCAGAAATGGTTATGTAGAAATGGTATAAATAATATCAGTGCACTTGTGAAAGAATATCAGACTCACCAGTTGACGTGTATTGGACGCTTGGCATGATTTGTTTACTTTTGAAATTTGGTAAAAATCAAACATTTCTGCTACTTTGAGCTCAACTTCAAGGTACTTTTCATTATGAAACCAATCAAAATCATCTCAATTTCTGTAATATATCTTCCATTCTTATATAAGAGTGTTGGTACCACTATACTTTCATACATTACCTTCTTTGCCTCCATAGATAACATTTTTTGTCTCCACACATAGCTCAAAGCACCACTCACCTTTTTTCCTTCATCAATTTTATGATTAACCTCATCCTTCATAAATCCATCGCTGACACGTCAACTCCCAAATATATTATCTGAAAACATTCACTTCTTCCATACTCCTCCTCTCCAATTTGATATCCAATTTTTTTTTATCTAAATAATTTGATACCCTCATCACCTTACCGGGAAGTAGTCTCCCTCTCTTCTACACACCCTAACCTAAGTCTCACTATCCTCATAAAAACTCTTTACAGCATTTAGTAACTTACTACCTATTCCATATACTTGCAACATCTGCCACATTGCTCCCCTATCCACTCTATCATATGCCTTTTCTAAATCCATAAATGCAATGAAAACTTCCCTACCATTATCTAAATACTGTTCACATATATGCTTCAATGTAAACACTTGATCTACACATCCCCTACCCACTAAACCTCCTTGCTCATCCGCAATCCTACAATCTGTCTTACCGCTAATTCTTTCAATAATAACCCTATTGTACACTTTTCCTGGTATACTCGGTAAACTAATTCCTCTATAATTTTTACCATCTCTTTTGTCCCCCTTTCCTTTATGTAAAGGTACTATACATGCTCTCTGCCAATCCCTAGGTACCTTCCCCTCTTTCATACATTTATAAAACAAAAATACCAACCACTCCAACATTATATCCCCCCCTGCTTTTAAAATTTCTGTCATGATCCTGTCAGTTCCAGCTGCTTTACCCCCTTTCATTCTACGTAACGCCTAATGCACCTCCCCCACACTCACATCTTGCTCTTCTTCACACCTAAAAGATGGTATACCTCCCTGGCCAATGCATGAAATTACCGCTTCCCTTTCTTCGTCGACATTTAAAAGTTCCTCAAAATATTCCTGCCCTCTATCCAATACCTCCATCTCCCCATCTACTAACTCCCCTACTCCATTTTTAACTGACAAATCCTTTTGTTGCCAAGGCTTTGTTTAACTCACTCCAAAATTTTTTCTCATTTTCATTCAAATTACTTGACAGTGCCTCTCCCACTCATCTGCTCTCCTTTTGCACTCTCCCACCACTCTCTTCACCTTTCTTTTACTCTCCATATACTCAGCTCTTCTTATAACACTTCTGCTTTGTAAAAACCTCTCATAAGCTACCTTTTTCTCTTTTATCACACCCTTTACTTCATCATTCCACCAATCACTCCTCTTTCCTCCTGCACCCACCCTCCTATAACCACAAACTTCTGCCCCACATTCTAATACTGCATTTTTAAAACTATTCCAACCCTCTTCAACCCCCCCCCACACACACACACACACACTACTCATACTTGCACTAGCCCACCTTTCTGCCAATAGTTGCTTATATTTCACCCAAACTTCCTCATCTCTTAGTTCATACACTTTCACCTCTCTTACTTGTTGCCATTTTCCTCTTGTCCCAGCTACCTCTTACTCTAACTGTAGCTACAACTAAATAATGATCCAATATATCAGTTGCCCCTCTATAAACATGTACATCCTGGAACCTACCCATCAACCTTTTATCCACCAATACATAATCTAACAAACTACAGTGGACCCCCCGCTTTACAATCAGCTCCCAATGCGACCAGTTATGTAAGTGTATTTATGTAAGTGCGTTTGTACGTGTATGTTTGGGGGTCTGAAATGGACTTATCTAAGTCACAATATTCCTTATGGGACCAAATTCGTTCAGTAATGGCACCTGAACATACTTCTGGAATGAAATAATATCGTAAGCCGGGGCTCCACTGTACTTTCATTAATTGCTATATCATACCTAATATATTTATTTATCCTCTTTTTCATAAAATATGTATTACTTATTATCAAACCTCTTTCTACACAAAGCTCAATTAAAGGCTCCCCATTTTCATTTACCCCTGGAACCCAAAATTTACCTACTACTCCTTCCACAATATTTTTACTAGATACGAAGTATTATTGTCCCTGTTGGTATCTCAGGGTGTAACATTTGTGTTTACGGGAAAATGAAATTTCCTTGACGTTTTCCTCAATTAATGAAAGTTATATCTGGTCCCTATCTAGGTTAGGAAGTGAAGATCAACTGTGATATCAAGATTTGGAAATCACTTAGCCAAGATACTGAAACATTAAAACAAGTTGCAGCCATAAGGTCTTGTAATACATAAGATTTAAAACATGAAAACCAACAATACATAATATACATAACACATCATACTTAATAGCTACTGTATTAAATCCTGAAGGATCAAGGTCAGCATCTGAATACTGTACAAGGAAGCACACCATTTACAGGTTACAATATGAAGAAAAAATCCTATTACATATTACATCGGTGCTTCCGTAGACAGCTAGAGCTCTCCTAATAAAAATGGTCTTTTTTCTAAAGTCAGAGATGACAATGAAAGATTATACAAATTTTTACACAAATTACATAAATTATCAGCATGCACCAGCACAGGTAATTAGGGTTGTTAAAGCCCAGAAAACTTAAGAGAATTCCCACCTTACTAAAGTTAGTTCCCTCTGTGGCAAAATGACAAAATGCTCCAGCAGAGAGGATGCCATGAGGATGGTAGCCCATAATATAATTTTTTGAAGGATCAAGCTCAGCAGTCTTAATAAGATGGATCGGAAAGAAGTCTCTGTAGTGTTTCCACAAGAAACACCCCCTCAGCCACTCCAACCTAAAACATAAATAGTACATTAAATATCTCATTAGTTGGATAATTATTATTGACAAATGATGGGCACAACAAACATGCCATTAGGTGGATAACTATTTAGCACCAAGTGTGAGATGCAGATATTAATGCAAGCTTTTATTAAGTTAAGGTAAGATATAAACAGCTATTGGAGGATAGATGGGCTGATGAGAGCATAGGCAATGGGGTCGAAGAGGTATGGGATAGGTTTAAAAATGTAGTGTTAGAGTGTTCAGCAGAAGTTTGTGGTTACAGGAAAGTGGGTGCGGGAGGGAAGAGGAGCGATTGGTGGAATGATGATGTAAAGAGAGTAGTAAGGGACAAAAAGTTAGCATATGAGAAGTTTTTGCAAAGTAGAAGTGATGCAAGGAGGGAAGAGTATATGGAGAAAAAGAGAGGGGTTAAGAGAGTGGTGAAGCAATGTAAAAAGAGAGCAAATGAGAGAGTGGGTGAGATGTTATCAACAAATTTTGTTGAAAATAAGAAAAAGTTTTGGAGTGAGATTAACAAGTTAAGGAAGCCTAAAGAACAAATGGATTTGTCAGTTAAAAATAGGAGAGGAGAGTTATTAAATGGAGAGTTAGAGGTATTGGGAAGATGGAGGGAATATTTTGAGGAATTGTTAAATGTTGATGAAGATAGGGAAGCTGTGATTTTGTGTATAGGGCAAGGAGGAATAACATCTTGTAGGAGTGAGGAAGAGCCAGTTGTGAGTGTGGGGGAAGTTCATGAGGCAGTAGGTAAAATGAAAGGGGATAAGGCAGCCGGGATTGATGGGATAAAGACAGAAATGTTAAAAGCAGGTGGGGATATAGTTTTGGAGTGGTTGGTGCAATTATTTAATAAATGTATGGAAGAGGGTAAGGTACCTAGGGATTGGCAGAGAGCATGCATAGTTCCTTTGTATAAAGGCAAAGGGGACAAAAGAGAGTGCAAAAATTATAGGGGGATAAGTCTGTTGAGTATACCTGGTAAAGTGTATGGTAGAGTTATTGTTGAAAGAATTAAGAGTAAGACGGAGAATAGGATAGCAGATGAACAAGGAGGCTTTAGGAAAGGTAGGGGGTGTGTGGACCAGGTGTTTACAGTGAAACATACAAGTGAACAGTATTTAGATAAGGCTAAAGAGGTCTTTGTGGCATTTATGGATTTGGAAAAGGCGTATGACAGGGTGGATAGGGGGGCAATGTGGCAGATGTATGGTGTAGGAGGTAGGTTACTGAAAGCAGTGAAGAGTTTTTACGAGGATAGTGAGGCTCAAGTTAGGGTATGTAGGAAAGAGGGAAATTATTTCCAAGTAAAAGTAGGCCTTAGACAAGGATGTGTGATGTCACCGTGGTTGTTTAATATATTTAAAGATGGGGTTGTAAGAGAAGTAAATGCGAGGGTCTTGGCAAGAGGCGTGGAGTTAAAAGATAAAGAATCACACAAAGTGGGAGTTGTCACAGTTGCTCTTTGCTGATGACACTGTGCTCTTGGGAGATTCTGAAGAGAAGTTGCAGAGATTGGTGGATGAATTTGGTAGGGTGTGCAAAAGAAGAAAATTAAAAGTGAATACAGGAAAGAGTAAGGTTATGAGGATAACAAAAAGATTAGGTGATGAAAGATTGGATATCAGATTGGAGGGAGAGAGAATGGAGGAGGTGAATGTATTCAGATATTTGGGAGTGGACGTGTCAGCGGATGGGTCTATGAAAGATGAGGTGAATCATAGAATTGATAAGGGGAAAAGGGTGAGTGGTGCACTTAGGAGTCTGTGGAGACAAAGAACTTTGTCCTTGGAGGCAAAGAGGGGAATGTATGAGAGTATAGTTTTACCATCGCTCTTATATGGGTGTGAAGCATGGGTGATGAATGTTGCAGCGAGGAGAAGGCTGGAGGCAGTGGAGATGTCATGTTTGAGGGCAATGTGTGGTGTGAATATAATGCAGAGAATTCGTAGTTTGGAAGTTAGGAGGAGGTGCGGGATTACCAAAACTGTTGTCCAGAGGGCTGAGGAAGGGTTGTTGAGGTGGTTCGGACATGTAGAGAGAATTGGAGCAAACAGAGTGACTTCAAGAGTGTATCAGTCTGTAGTGGAAGGAAGGCGGGTAGGGGTCGGCCTAGGAAAGGTTGGAGGGAGGGGGTAAAGAAGGTTTTGTGTGCGAGGGCTTGGACTTCCAGCAGGCATGCGTGAGCGTGTTTGATAGGAGTGAATGGAGACAAATGGTTTTTAATACTTGACGTGCTGTTGGAGTGTGAGCAAAGTAACATTTATGAAGGGGTTCAGGGAAACCGGCAGGCCGGACTTGAGTCCTGGAGATGGGAAGTACAGTGCCTGCACTCTGAAGGAGGGGTGTTAATGTTGCAGTTTAAAAACTGTAGTGTAAAGCACCCTTCTGGCAAGACAGTAATGGAGTGAATGATGGTGAAAGTTTTTCTTTTTCGGGCCATCCTGCCTTGGTGGGAATCGGCCAGTGTGATAATAAATAAAAATATATTTTATTAAGTATCTAAGAAATATTAAAATTCTTCTTCTTTCAACAAACTGGCTGTATCCCACCAAGGCAGGGTGGCCCAAAAAGAAAAATGAAAGTTTCTCTTTTTCAGTTTAGTAATATATAAAGAAGGGGTTACTGGCCCCTTGCTCCCGGCATTTTAGCTGCCTCTTATGACACGCATGGCTTATGGAGGAAGAATTCTGTTCCACTTCCCCATGGAGATATTAGAACTGTATTTAACTTAATGAAGCTTCCTCTCAACACAGACAAGGTACACTAATTCTCCTTTATTCTGTAATGCATACTAGTAGATCTCTGGCCAAATAACGTTTCAACACTCACCTCCTGCCACCCCTGTTGCAAATGGTGCGATCTCCAATAAACCATGTTAAGTAGCAGAGAGTAACCCACCTGTAATGTTTATAGTGATTTAGTTCATGACATTTCCATTAAAGAATCACAAGAAGGAAGGTAACTAAGCATAAATATTAAAATTTGACATGAACCTAAAATTCAAGAAGTGAAAGCTGCATTTCTACTTGCATTCCTACAATCCTCATCCAAAATATCCACTACCTCCAACACTACCCTGGCAACCACCTCTAATAAGTCAGATACAAATAATAATTTTTTGGATGATTATTTTGATTTCAGTGTTGTTTCTTTTAACTTTCATCTCTGTCATCCCTTGCATTACTTTCACTCTTTACAGGTGCATCTGTACCCACCCTCTAATTTAAAAAAAATTATAATACCTATTGCAGATTCATTCATGGTGCCAGGGTTTTCAGGAATGTAACCCTTTTGATTATGGTTTCACTGTATACAGAAGACTTCAGTTGCAAACATCTACACTTATGAGCCAATTTATTGTTTATGACTGGCAATATGCAATATTAACCTGTGTGAAACATAACCAACCTTTGTAATACCATTTTAAACAAAACAAATTGAAACCTTGGTAATGCAACTGGTTTGTAAATTGAATGCCCTGTACTGGAATTTTCATTCCTGAATGAATCTGATTATAAGATGGAAGACTATAGGAGGGTTTAATTTAGTGCAGAGTCTAAGTGACACTTTTTTGAGGAATGTATCAAATACACAAAGGATAACTAACTGCTATTTTCTGAAGTACTGAAGCATTATCAGAATTATTAAGAGTGCTAGTTGGAGTAATTAATAGCAGTAAATATATTGTACTATAATACAGATCACATTACTGTGAAGTGGAAATACTGTAGCTCTGCCCATGCATGTTACACATATTTGCCTCAAGTGATATTAAATTGCCACTACAACATTTCTATTACATATTTACATTTTACTACTGAAAAGCAGAATTGAAATTAAAAAATTTCAACATACAAGCTGGAAGAAACATTATCATTACTTACCAATATTTGGTATAGAAGAAGAGGTATAAAAGAAAGAACAGGGAACCGGCCCCCATGAAGAGGAATGTTGACATCCAAAAGAGAACAGCAAATGTCTGCAACCTCCGATTGAGGGGAATGTTGAGAGGAGCAAACTGCGGTCCATAGGTAATACCCAAATTAAGAACACGACCTAGTGCTCCAAACACCCAGGGCAACCTGTTAAATAATCAATGCAAAGGATTGTCAAATATAAATCCATGATATTTATACCTTAATCATAATTATGATATTTGTACCTTTATCATAATTTATTTACAATGTTTCAAGCACAGCATACCATATATGATGTAAACGTAAATCTACAGTATATTATGTTACCTTGCTCTCACACCTACATGTAAATTAAAAACCACTTTGCTCGATTTGCTTTTATCCAACAAGTACATACATGTAAACCTGCTGGATGTTCAGGCCCTCAAACACAAAGCCTGATTTACTCCCTCTTACCACTCCTGGGATGACCCCTACCTCTCCTACATTCCACCCTAGATTTATGCACTTTCTTCATCATCCTATCATTCTCTGTCTCTAAATGCCCAAACCTCAGCTATCTGAATTATACACTTGGCGACCCCAAACCGTCTCTTAGTATTTTCGTTCCGAATCTCCTCTACATAATGTTCATACCACACATAGCTCTCAAACAAGACACCTCCACTGGCTGTGAAATCATGAGCAGGATAATTACACTGGCCAACAATGGCTTCAGTTCACGTTCAACAACACGAGTTTCTAACTAATTTTGGTGCCGGCAGCTTGCCACAGTTTGTGAATGCTGAATTCAAATCCGAACTTAGTTTTGCTTTAACACATACAGTTTCTGAAATTGAACCACATGGTGAATGATTTCATCAAGACATAGCCATTATGAAGAAGAGATATTAGGGAAACCTGATGATCAGTTTGATGGCCGACTGTTGCTAGACACTGGTGCAGGAGATACATACTAACCACAAGCAAAAAAAAAAGCCTGAAACCCATGATGAAAATATGCTTGTATGACTATAAAAATTGGTTATTTTTGTTATGCATATATATAAAATGAATTTACATTAAGAAAGGTCAGTTTCTATCATTGCATGCACCAATATCTATGCATAGTATAATACCTATGATTGTCAGGTTACATACTATATCATGCAATTCTTTAACCTTAAATAGCCAAAATATTGATCATAAGATTTTGAAAAACCTTACATGATAGAGAATAAAGCTCAGATTTGTGATCAGCATATCAAATTTAGCTTAAAAGAACCAAAATGAATTCTGAACTGGATAAAATGTAAAATATGGTGGCTAGTATTAAAATTTGACACATTCAATATAACAAAGAAGAAAACAGGACAGTTTCAGAATGTTTTAATAATATGTACTCGAAGAAAAGCTTATACAGTGGTACCCCGAGTTTTGTACAGCTCCCAACTCGAACAATTATGTAAGTGTATTATTGTAAAGTAAAAGGACACAAGTGCAACTAATGTGACATTTTATTGTGGCAACGTTTCGCTCTCCAGGAGCTTTGTCAAGCCGTTACAAACGGCTAGACAAAGCTCCTGGAGAGCGAAACGTTGCCACAATAAAATGTCACATTAGTTGCACTTGTGTCCTTTTACTTTACATATTGTCGGTAATTCTACCAACTTTATTACAAGTGTATTATTGTAAGTGTATTTTTGGGGGTCTGAAATGGGCTAATCTAATTTATATTATTCCTTATGGGAACAAATTCATTCAGTAACGGCACTCGAACAGCCTTCTGGAACGAATTATGGTTGAAACTCGGGGTACCACTGTACTGTATATATTGTATTTACAAATCTAACTTCACTATATACAGGGCAGTGCAACATACAGTGCAAACCTTAAAAAGATATTTAATAATTCTACTTAATTACAGTAAACCCTTCATATAATGGACTAATTGGGGAAAGCGCATGGCCAGTAATGGCAGTTGTGGTGGATAGAGAAGAGAGACTTTTGTCGTGACTAACAATAGGCGACAATTCTGTAGCCAACAGACTGTCAACTATTTCCAAATCGAGTGATCCTGGAGTTTTTGTATTACTGTAAACCCTCCATGTTATATGGAGGGTTTACTGTAATACAAATTTACAAAGAAATACAAAATTAATGAAGCTTAACTTCTAACACAAACACACACAAAAAATACTCTACATACTTGTCAAAATGCTCCTCTATCTTATCCTTCTGTAAGGTAGACCGTTCTTCTGGAATCCTCCTGTTGTATTTCTTCAGATTTTCCTCCTCCTCTTCTGTCAACTTATCTTTAAACTTTGAGTCTTCATTTGCCTCTAATTTAGTTTTTTCCTTTTTTCCTTCCTGCTCAACAATTTCTTTAAATTTACTTCCAATGAGTTCGGTCTGGCTCTCTCTATCACACAATAAGACTTCAATTTTCTGAGGGTCTGCAAAAATATCTTTATTTTTATTATTTAAAGAAATATCTATATCTTTCTGACTGTTTGAGGTGATGTCCAACACAGTCTTACTACTTGGTACAATATCTTCAATTTTTTGAAACTTTGCAGAAAGCTCATGTTTCTGGCTGGTTACCGAAACTTCCTCGACTTTCTGACTGCCTGTTGAAGCATCAGCTGTAAACTTGTCAATCAGAAGTGGGAGATTGATGCCAGGATGAGATGTCCCACTGCCATTGACCTCTGCATTCATTGTTACTGTTGGCAGACCTGCCCCTGCAAGGTAAAATTGGTCAAAATTCAAACTGCTGCTAATTTATGGCTATTGTGAATGCAGGAATGTACAGTATGTTCCAATCAGTGTACCTATTTTCAAACAAAAGGTATGAAACTTATAACCTATTTTCCTATAGAAATCAGCAGCAATACAATAAATGGTTATGGGTCATATATGCTCATAATAGCACATTTTAAATACTCTTATATCTTAGGAACCTTGTTTGTAAGTGCAGATGCTTTTAACCCAAATGTTCGTATTTTTAGATATTCCACAGCAACAAGACACTGGTCCAGTGGCTATCTCTCTCAGACTAATACATCACTTGATTACAAGATGATGCTCATGAATTATCTGACTTTGTGATTAGATATAAAATTCTTAGATAAACTTGTGGTACTGCCTCTCTCTAACTGATAATACTGTATTAACATTAATCTCACTTTCTACACACCCCTTACAATATTAACTGAGAAAAATATTGCAATTAAGACAATATATCTGACATTAGGTTTTCTGCTCCAAATAATTTACCCCTCAAATTATACTGTAAACTAAAACAACAAAGGTTTAGAGAAAGGGAATAAAAAAAGTAGCTCTTCAGTTTTAGGACTATCAAATACATACTACAACGGTAACCAAAAATATAGATTTAAAAACATCAATATTTACCAAAATTGCATTGCTGCCCTTTTTTTTTTAACCAACATTTACAGTACAGTACTTTACTACTGTCCAGTAAGAATAATAATAAAAATTTTATTTAATCATGATATGCAATGTTTATGCAAAGATCAGTGACATAGTTGTGCATGCAGAAAGCCCATAGCTATGCACTCCATTTAATACTGTATCATATCCGACATTAAAAATCACACATGTGAATAAAATGTCTTATCTGGCACCCTCCATGCCTTAATGATGAGTTGCAGTCCCAGTTTTTCAACTAGGAATCAATTTATTTGTACAAAAAACAATAGTATGTATTGCAGCTTAGTGGCTGTAAAACTGTAATTAGATCCTAAAATACGTTGGGGAGCTCCTCTATATGAAAAAATGAATAACAGAATTTTTTTTAAACTGACACTGTAGAACAATGCTGTAAAACTTTCTTCACATTTTGACTGGTCTTACTTCTTTACACTGATTAAAGAATTCCACTTCAAATTAAGGCTTTGACTCCTCATGAACCAACCTTATCTTCCTTTGAATGCTTACCAGTCAATTCATACACATTTTCAAAATAATTTTTAGCCTTCCTGGTTATTTACCTGGAGTTTACCTGGAGAGAGTTCCGGGGGTCAACGCCCCCGCGGCCCGGTCTGTGACCAGGCCTCCTGGTGGATCAGAGCCTGATCAACCAGGCTGTTGCTGCTGGCTGCACGCAAACCAACGTACGAGCCACAGCCCGGCTGGTCAGGAACCGACTTTACGTGCTTGTCCAGTGCCAGCTTGAAGACTGCCAGGGGTCTGTTGGTAATCCCCCTTATGTATGCTGGGAGGCAGTTGAACAGTCTCGGGCCCCTGACACTTATTGTATGGTCTCTTAACGTGCTAGTGACACCCCTGCTCTTCATTGGGGGGATGATGCATCGTCTGCCAAGTCTTTTGCTTTCGTAGTGAGTGATTTTCGTGTGCAAGTTCGGTACTAGTCCCTCTAGGATTTTCCAGGTGTATATAATCATGCATCTCTCCCGCCTGTGTTCCAGGGAATACAGGTTCAGGAACCTCAAGCGCTCCCAGTAATTGAGGTGTTTTATCTCTGTTATGCGCGCCGTGAAGGTTCTCTGTACATTTTCTAGGTCAGGAATTTCACCTGCCTTGAAAGGTGCTGTTAGTGTGCAGCAATATTCCAGCCTAGATAGAACAAGTGACCTGAAGAGTGTCATCATGTGCTTGGCCTCCCTAGTTTTGAAGGTTCTCATTATCCATCCTGTCATTTTGCTAGCAGATGCGATTGATACAATGTTATGGTCCTTGAAGGTGAGATCCTCCAACATGCTCACTCCCAGGTCTTTGACGTTGGTGTTTCGCTCTATTTTGTGGCCAGAATTTGTTTTGTACTCTGATGATTTAATTTCCTCGTGTTTACCATATCTGAGTAATTGAAATTTCTCATCGTTGAACTTCATATTGTTTTCTGCAGCCCACTGAAAGATTCGGTTGATGTCCGCCTGGAGCCTTGCAGTGTCTGCAATGGAAGACACTGTCATGCAGATTCGGGTGTCATCTGCAAAGGAAGACACGGTGCTGTGGCTGACATCCTTGTCTATGTCGGATATGAGGATGAGGAACAAGATGGGAGCGAGTACTGTGCCTTGTGGAACAGAGCTTTTCACCGTAGCTGCCTCGGACTTTACTCTGTTGACGACTACTCTCTGTGTTCTGTTAGTGAGGAAATTATAGATCCATCGACCGACTTTTCCTGTTATTCCTTTAGCACGCATTTTGTGCGCTATTACGTCATGGTCACACTTGTCGAAGGCTTTTGCAAAGTCTGTATATATTACATCTGCATTCTTTTTATCTTCTAGTGCATTTAGGACTTTGTTGTAGTGATCCAATAGTTGAGACAGACAGGAGCGACCTGTTCTAAACCCATGTTGCCCTGGGTTGTGTAACTGATGGGTTTCTAGATGGGTGGTGATCTTGCTTCTTAGGACCCTTTCAAAGATTTTTATGATATGGGATGTTAGTGCTATCGGTCTGTAGTTCTTTGCTGTTGCTTTACTGCCCCCTTTGTGGAGTGGGGCTATGTCTGTTGCTTTTAGTAACTGTGGGATGACCCCCGTGTCCATGCTCCCTCTCCATAGGATGGAAAAGGCTCGTGATAGGGGCTTCTTGCAGTTCTTGATGAACACGGAGTTCCATGAGTCTGGCCCTGGGGCAGAGTGCATGGGCATGTCATTTATCGCCTGTTCGAAGTCATTTGGCGTCAGGATAACATCGGATAGGCTTGTGTTAACCAAATTCTGTGGCTCTCTCATAAAAAATTCATTTTGATCTTCGACTCTCAGTCTGGTTAGCGGCTTGCTAAAAACTGAGTCATATTGGGACCTGAGTAGCTCACTCATTTCCTTGCTGTCATCTGTGTAGGACCCATCTTGTTTAAGTAGGGGCCCAATACTGGACGTTGTTCTCGACTTTGATTTGGCATAGGAGAAGAAATACTTTGGGTTTCTTTCGATTTCATTTATGGCTTTTAGTTCTTCCCACGATTCCTGACTCCTATAAGATTCCTTTAGCTTAAGTTCGATGCTTGCTATTTCTCTGACCAGTGTCTCCCTACGCATTTCAGATATATTGACCTCTTTTAGCCGCTCTGTTATTCTTTTCCGTCGCCTGTAAAGGGAGCGCCTGTCTCTTTCTATTTTACATCTACTCCTCCTTTTTCTTAGAGGAATAAGCCTTGTGCATACATCGAGTGCCACCAAGTTAATCTGTTCTAGGCATAAGTTGGGGTCTGTGTTCTGTGTTGCTTAGTATATCTTCCCAGCTTATATCGGTTAGGACTTGGTTTACTTGGTCCCACTTTATGTTTTTGTTATTTTAGTTGAATTTGGTGAATGCTCCCTCGTGACTAATCTCATTATGTCAGTCTGGGGCTCCGCGCATACATGTCTGAACCTCAATTATTTTGTGATTTGAGTATATTGTTTTTGATATGGTGACATTTCTTATCAGATCATCATTGTTAGTGAAGATGAGGTCTAGTGTATTCTCCAGTCTAGTAGGCTCTATTATTTGCTGGTTTAAATTGAATTTTGATCTTCGACTCTCAGTCTGGTTAGCGGCTTGCTAAAAACTGAGTCATATTGGGACTTGAGTAGCTCACTCATTTCCTTGCTGTCATCTGTGTAGGACCCATCATGCAACTTTCCCATTTTACTGAGCTGCATAGATCTTCTACTCCTCCTCTTCAATGATTCACCATCACTAACATTATGATGTTGATAACTAATTCTAAAGAGAGTGCAAAAATTATAGGGGGATAAGTCTGCTGAGTATACCTGGTAAAGTGTATGGTAGAGTTATTATTGAAAGAATTAAGAGTAAGACGGAGAATAGGATAGCAGATGAACAAGGAGGCTTTAGGAAAGGTAGGGGGTGTGGGGACCAGGTCTTTACAGTGAAACATACAAGTGAACAGTATTTAGATAAGGCTAAAGAGGTCTTTGTGGCATTTATGGATTTGGAAAAGGCGTATGATAGGGTGGATAGGGGGGTAATGTGGCAGATGTTGCAAGTGTATGGTGTAGGAGGTAGGTTACTGAAAGCAGTGAAGAGTTTTTACGAGGATAGTGAGGCTCAAGTTAGAGTATGTAGGAAAGAGGGAAATTATTTCCCAGTAAAAGTAGGCCTTAGACAAGGATGTGTGATGTCACCGTGGTTGTTTAATATATTTATAGATGGGGTTGTAAGAGAAGTAAATGCGAGGGTCTTGGCAAGAGGCATGGAGTTAAAAGATAAAGAATCACACACAAAGTGGGAGTTGTCACAGCTGCTCTGCTGATGATACTGTGCTCTTGGGAGATTCTGAAGAGAAGTTGCAGAGATTGGTGGATGAATTTGGTAGGGTGTGCAAAAGAAGAAAATTAAAGGTGAATACAGGAAAGAGTAAGGTTATGAGGATAACAAAAAGATTAGGTGATGAAAGATTGGATATCAGATTGGAGGGAGAGAGTATGGAGGAGGTGAACGTATTCAGATATTTGGGAGTGGACATGTCAGCGGATGGGTCTATGAAAGATGAGGTGAATCATAGAACTGATGAGGGGAAAAGAGTGAGTGGTGCACTTAGGAGTCTGTGGAGACAAAGAACTTTGTCCTTGGAGGCAAAGAGGGGAATGTATGAGAGTATAGTTTTACCAATGCTCTTATATGGGTGTGAAGCATGGGTGATGAATGTTGCAGCGAGGAGAAGGCTGGAGGCAGTGGAGATGTCATGTCTGAGAGCAATGTGTGGCGTGAATATAATGCAGAGAATTCGTAGTTTGGAAGTTAGGAGGAGGTGCGGGATTACCAAAACTGTTGTCCAGAGGGCTGAGGAAGGCTTGTTGAGGTGGTTCGGACATGTAGAGAGAATGGAGCGAAACAGAATGACTTCAAGAGTGTATCAGTCTGTAGTGGAGGGAAGGCGGGGTAGGGGTCGGCCTAGGTTGGAGAGAGGGGGTAAAGGAGGTTTTGTGTGCGAGGGGCTTGGACTTCCAGCAGGCATGCGTGAGCGTGTTTGATAGGAGTGAATGGAGACAAATGGTTTTTAATACTTGACGTGCTGTTGGAGTGTGAGCAAAGTAACATTTATGAAGGGATTCAGGGAAACCGGCAGGCCGGACTTGAGTCCTGGAGATGGGAAGTACAGTGCCTGCACTCTGAAGGAGGGGTGTTAATGTTGCAGTTTAAAAACTGTAGTGTAAAGCACCCTTCTGGCAAGACAGTGATGGAGTGAATGATGGTGAAAGTTTTTCTTTTTCGGGCCACCCTGCCTTGGTGGGAATCGGCCAGTGTGATAATAAAAAAAAAAAAAAAAAAAAAAAAACTAATTCTAACTTTGCTAATAAAGTATGTAGTTTACTTTACACTTAGTAACATTTATCAGTCGTACTGATGTGTAAAGCGCAGTACATATGGAAGGCTGAGTGATGACTGATATATTGATCACAAGTGGTCCCTTGCCATACATACTAATTAGTAATATCAAAGGGGTCTGCAGCAACAGTACCCCCCTCCATTCCCACCCCCCTATACACACACACACACACACACACACACACATTGTATAAATTGTTTAATCTTTCACTCTTCATAATTAACTATAGTGTCATGGTAAATAAGCAATGACAAGTCGAGAGGGTAGAGTTCAAAGCTGATTGGTACATTAAAACATTAAGATGAACAACTCTACAGGTAATGGGATGGCATGAATGAGGTGCAGGTGGATTCTTCAACAGGATCACAATATAGAACCGCTTTAATGTAAACATTCTTAAATTTTTTTGTTTCTTACATGTATCAACAGCATTATCATGAAACTGCAGTGCTATAAAATTATAGAGGGTTTTCAGTACTGTATAAACAAGTTAAAAAAAAAAAAAGCACCACAAAGGAGCTTACAGTAGACCCCCAATTTTTGTAATTAATCCGTTCCAGAAGGTCGGCCTAAATCCGAAATGGCAGAAAACCAAAGTAATATTTCCCATAAGAAATAATGTAAATCCAATTAATCCATTTCAGACACCCAAAAATATTAACAAAAAATTAAGTTTTATAGAGAATAACTATAGTGTTGCAGCTCTTCAGTGGTTAGTACATTCATTACTTACCTTAAAATATTTGTAGTCTTAATGCAGGGCGAGAGGCGAGTTGTATTTATTTGTAGGAAGTCAGTGTAGGTAGCCGGTAGATGTAGGTACATGTATGTAGTCCCTCTGCGCTACACCTACCGGCTACCTACACTGCAGAACACAGCCATATTATTACCACTGACAAACCATGTTCACTGAGTTTGTTTCTAACAACTACCTTTAGATGCCATCATAAACAAAGGGAGAATTAATGAATAGTTCATGCCGAGAATTGTAAACAAATGTGTGTCAAGGCCAGTGACTGGGCCAGATGCCAGATTCACAGTTTTCTCTAACGCTCGATCAGACAAAACAATGTTTACCCTCCACCCGACTCACCGCTCGATAGCATATAAACACTGCATGTTTATAGGCTATGTTTATATGCTATGTAACGTGTTTCTTATATAATTTTGAAGAAAATATCATAGATGGATTCATGAAAATATCTACATTAACTTAATACATTTAATGTGCCCAAGAGTAAGTCACGAATGTATGAGCGACCTTGGTGAATGCGTCTGGTACCAATGATTTCTGAGCAGATGCATGAAACCTGGGGGGAAGGGGGGAGGGATTTCACAGAAAAAAGTGCTCGATTTCCGAATAGGCCGATTTCCGCACCAGCCGAAAACCGGGGGTCCACTGTATATATATAGTTATTGCAAAAGTTTATGAAAATATCAAATAACTACAAGAAAATAAGCAGCAGTTTGGGATAATTTCAAGTCATTTTGTTAAGTCACTGGACTCAGACTTTCACAATGGTTTAAGGCAGACACTAATGTCATCCAGATTACATTTCTAATCTGTGAGTTTGTTGTGATTTGCCACAGCATTGCAGCTACAGTACAGTATTATGTATCTGTTAATACTTCCAAGAATCATCACCCCCACAACTTGGATTCAGATCAGTCTTCCTAAACTGGAAAGGAAATAATGGAAGAATAGGACTAATGCGAGTCATGTAGGAGATAAAGACAGTAAATACTGAATGTACATATGTGGAATTTTGTAAGATTTACCTAGCTTGTATATTCATGACAAAAAAAAAAAAAGTATTGTAAATACTGCACCAGCAAATCTGCTAGTATGCAACATTTTTAACAGGCTTCAATTTCACACTTGCATGACAGGATAGTAGTGCTTCTATGGGTAATTGTTGTTTACTAGCCTACTACTGTTTGTATGTTCTTTAACCCTTTGACTGTCGCGGCCGTATATATACGTTTGTGAGGTACCGTGTTTGACGTATATATACTCATAAATTCTAGCGGCTTCAAATCAGGCAGGAGAAAGCTAGTAGGCCCACATGTGAGAGAATGGGTCTGTGTGGTCAGTGTGCACCACATAAAAAAAATCCTGGAGCACGCAGTGCATAATGAGAAAAAAAAAACTCCGACCGTTTTTTTTAATTAAAATGCCGACTTTGTGGTCTATTTTCGTATAGTATTTGTGGTTGTATTCTCGTTTTCATGGTCTCATTTGATAGAATGGAAACTATATTATAGAAATGGAGGTGATTTTGATTAATTTTACTATAAAAAGAACCTGGAAATGGAGCACAAAGTACAGGAAATGTTTGATTTTTGCCGATGTTCAAAAGTAAACAAATGATGTCATTGTCCAATAAATGTCCAAATAGCCATTCTAATACGCAGTCATGAATGGGTTGATGTAATTTTTACAATTGTTACAGTATTGCAGTAGTCTGCATAACAGTAAATCTTCTATTTTTTGTTTGAATAAAATTTCAAAATAAAAAGCAAGAGTAATATCACAGGGACCTGGAGACATGACTGATGAACAAAGAAAATCTTATTTTAGAGCCAGGAATGTCTGCATTGTTCATTCTGGACCTTATTTTGAAATTGTCGTATTTTTTAATTTTCGTGAAATTGGCCAAATTGCAAATTTCTGACCATGTTATTGGGTAGTTGAAATCGGTAAATGGGCAGTTTCTTGTGCTCAATCGATAGAAAAAATAGAGTTCTGAAGAAATAGTTATGTGTTTGGTTGACTGGAATAACGGAATTAGCCGAAAATAGGGCTCAAAGTGGGCGAAATTGCCGATTTTTAAATATCGCCGAAGTCGCTAACTTCGCGAGAGCGTAATTCCGTCAGTTTTCCATCAAATTTCGTTTTTTTGGTGTCTTTACAATCGGGAAAAGATTCTCTATCATTTCATAAGAAAAAATAATTTTTTTTTTCGAATATTTTGCGACACCAGGAGCAACTTCAGGATTGGGCCCTTCGACAGTCAAAGGGTTAAAAATGAAGTGGGAAGTTTTCAGATTATGTTGTTTTACCATAAGACTGCAATGTTAAATAGCTGCCAAACTGTCATTTAATAAGTATAGTACAGAGGTCCCTCGTTTATCATCATTAATCCGTTCCTGGAAGTGCGATGATTATCAAAAAAGACTATTTTCAAATCAATTTTCCCCATAAGTAATAATGTAAATACAATTAATCTGTTCCTGACACCCAGAAGTATTAAAACAAAAAATTTTTTTTACATGAAATATAGATGTAGTACATAAACAATACAATGGGACATGATGAATAAAACATTAACAGCATAACACTTACCTTTATTGGCAATTCTTCTTAGTGTATGGAAGACTGGAGGAGGAGAGATGGGATTAGTTACTGTTTGGAAGGGGAAACCCCTTCCATCAACACCTTAGGTACCAAGTCCTTTTCTGGGGTTACTTTTCTCTTGTTTCTTAATGCCACTAGGACCAGCTTGAGTCACTGGAGTCCTGTCTCGCAAAGAAAGTGTCCAGAGAGCTCTGTTTCTGACGTCTCTTTAAAACTTCCCTAAAATGGGCCAAGACTCTGTCACTGTACAAGTTGCTGATATGGCTTGCAACATCCTTCTCAGGGTGATGTTTCTCCATAAATCTTTCTATCCTACTAGACAAGTATCTTCACCAGGTGCCAGATCAACCAGGCTGTGATGGATATGTGGGGCAGCGGGCCTCCAGCAGCAACAGCCTGGTTGACCAGACGAGCCTGGCCCATGGCCGGGCTCAGCGAGTTTACCTGGAGTTTACCTGGAGAGAGTTCCGGGGGTCAACGCCCCCGTGGCCCGGTCTGAGACCAGGCCTCCTGGTGGATCAGAGCCTGATCAACCAGGCTGTTGCTGCTGGCTGCACGCAAACCAACATACGAGCCACAGCCCGGCTGATCCTTAATTTAATTTCTGAAGAAGGCACCTTCTTCCATCTCTCTTCCTCCTTCTCGTTTATCAACACCAATAATAACTTCTCAACCTCTTCGAGTACTGGTGATCTCATTTTTGTCAGCATATTTACCCCCTTTGCAACAACAGCTTCCTTGATTTCCTTTTTCTTGGCCACGATGGAAGATATGGTTGTACGGGATTTGTTATACCTCCTGGCCAGTTCGCCACACGTACGCCACTTTCATATTATTCAATGATGTTTTTCTTAAATTCAATTGTATTTCTCACCTTCTTTACCAAAGGCTTGGCACTAGGAGCTTTCTTTGGAGCCATGGTAGCTTATTTAGCACTTGCAAGCACTAAAATGAATGGAACATTATGAAATATTTCGTATGAACACGTGAGGGGACTGTCGCTCACTGGTAAACAATGGCACACTGGCTGGGAAGGGAGACCAAGGCGGCTCAGAGCCGTGAGTACGCGTCCAGGACGAGCGACGATTAGCGAGTCAACTGACCATTTGCGAGCCAATGTTTGGACTAAAATAGCGCGACGATTTCCGAAAAGGACGACTATCGAGCCCGACTATTATTGAGGGACCACTGTACTTGGAGGATGTTCTAGGAGTCAATGTACCTGCAGCCCGGTCCACGACCAGGCCTCATGATGGATTGGGCCTGATCAACCAGGCTGCTACTGATGGCCACATACAAACCACAGCCTGGTTGGTCAGGTACCGACTTTAGGTGCTTGTCCAGCTCCCTCTTGACGACAGTCAGGGGTCTGTTCGTAATCCCCCGTTATGTATGTTGGGAGGCAGTTGAAAAATCTTGGGCCCCAGACAATGTGTTTTCTTAGTGTACTCAATGGCAATAAGTCACTGTCTGACTTTTTTTTGGATTTCCTAGGTTCTCTATACATATGCTGCTATGTATGATAATCTATGTAACTGTATTTGTGTATACCTGAATAAACTTACTTATACTGGGGGATGTAGCACTGCCTGCCAAGTTTATTTCTTTCATAGGAGTGATTTCTGTGTGCATATCTGGGACTAGTTCCTCTAGGATTTTCTAATGTACATTATCAAGCATCTTTCTCACCAGTGTTCCACGGAATACAGGTCAAGGGACTTCAACCGTTCCCAGTAATTTAGGTGTTTAATTGTACTTATACATGCAGTGAAAGTTCTCTGTATATTCTCCAGGTCTGCAATTTTGCCTGCCCTGGAAGAGGCCATTAGTGTACAGCAATGCTCCAGCCAAGAGAGAACAAGCAATCTGAAGTGAGTCATCACTGGCTTGGCATCCCTAGTTTTGAAAGTTCTCATTATCAATCCTATCATTTTACTAGCAGAGGTGGTAGATATACTGCTGTGATCTTTGAAAGTGAGATTCTATGACAATATCACTCCCACTTCCTTTACATTAGTTTTTTGCTCTATTTTGTGGTTGGAATTTGTTTTATACTCCGATCCGGTTTTTATTTCCTCGAGTTTTCCATAGAAGAGTAACTGAAATTTGCCTTCACTGAAATTCATATTGTTTTCCAAGGCCCATTTAATGACTTGGTTAATGTCCACTTGGAGATTTTGCAGGGTCCTCTAGGGATGGCACTGTTATGCAAATTCTGGTATCTTCAGGACACATTTCTGTATGTCAAATATGAGGACAAGGAAAAGGATGGGAGAGAGTACAGTAGAACTCCCATATTCACAGGTGTGAAGCAGCCTGTTAAAATTTTCTAGTAAGGTTTCTTTCAAATATGTACAGCAATACAACTTTGTAAACATTTGGGTGACACTCTATAAAGATATTTTACTAAAATTGGCCAGTGATTAAGTCGTCTTTTTAGTGGGATATTTTTGCTGGCAAGTTTTGGGCTAGCAAAGCGACTTTCAAAACCACATTGTCTATAAAAGAGTACTAAAATATATATTAAAAAAAAAATTCCTTTAATATGAAGAGTGCACAATTATTATGCAGTAACAGTAATAAAAAGAGAATAAACTACTTGAAGCTTACATCACGACAAGGATAATTATAGGTACAATATCACTATCGGGGGGTTGTGGAGGCTCTTTATCTTCCTGTTCTAGTACTTAATGAGACCTGGTATACTGAAGGTTAACTTCACTTGTGCTCTTACCACCTTATCACTACCATCAATATCTTCTCAAAGATTACACTTTCGGAATACTGTACAGGAGGGCCCTGCTCATACAGCAGGTTAGGTTCCAGGCTACTGCTGTAAAGCAAAAATAGTTGTCAAGTGAAACTGCTTTTTTTTTTTTTTTAACTTTCAAATGCATATACAAGCCTGATAACATGTTTGCAATATCATATATTAAGTGAGCAATAGAGCTGGGCCTAAAAAATGCACATACAGTACACCACATTACTTACTTTAAGATATTTTCATCCTTAGCTTAGAGTGGTGAATACATCTGTTGTAGGAAGGCTGAATAAATGAAGAATGGGTATAACTGAAGACCGTTGCATTAGTGAAATGCTGTAAAAGGGAAGCGCTGTAAATCTGGGCACTCCTGTGTATGCATTTTATACAAATCTGTTACTTTGCTCAAATTATTTATAAAGGAGGCTTCTGTAACATGCATGTCACTTCAAATTTGTTGTATCTGGTTGAGTTTTGTTATCAATGTACAGTACATAAAGTAGTGCTATCAAGTACAGTACAATATGCATTACACTTTACTCTGAAATTATATTTTATTTTCCTTTGAAGACATATTTTCATGAAAATAAAAATAAATTTTTATACATTTTCATTTACAGTATACACAAAAATTCTGGAGCTACAAATCAAGGGCAGAAATCTAAAATGCATTTTAAACCTTTATATACTTTGATATTTAAAGAGTGGATAATGTATTATTTTTACTTTATGATGGTGACATTTTTTGCCAGACTAAGTTATCAGCTTGTGATTGAATACTCTATGTTAAAGTTGATAAAGACACAAACAGCAATTGGAAATCTAATGAAGACTGTTCCATCTGCACAGAAATAAGTCACTTTGACTACTTTTGGGTTATCCTAGTTAATTTTCACATGTCACTTTGTATGATAATTGTACTTATGTGTACCTGTACCTAAACAGACTTACTTTCTTTCCTATCATGATTTGATAAAGCCTCCAGAACAGGCAAAACACAACCTTAACCCTTTCACTGTTGGGACTCCAAAAAAAAAAAATCTTTAAAAACAAGGCCTTAAAAAAAAAAAAAAAAAAACTTTTCAAGGGGGATTACCAACAGACCCCTGGCAGTCTTCAAGCTGGCACTGGACAAGCACCTAAAGTCGGTTCCTGACCAGCCGGGCTGTGGCTCGTAGTTAGTTTGCGTGCAGCCAGCAGTAACAGCCTGGTTGATCAGGCTCTGATCCACCAGGAGACTGGGCCGCGGGGGCATTGACCCCCGGAACTCTCTCCAGGTAAACTCCAGTGGTAATAAGAGAAAAGAAAAGATTTTTCCATTGTAATTACCACGGTATTGAGGCATGAAACTGAAGGTCATTGACCCGCTGATGGCAACATTTGGCAACTGCCGTATGCTCTATTAATTTATTATTATTTTTGCACTGTTGTCTGGATTTTTCTAATCCTTTTTACATTTTCCAGTAACTGTTATGCCCCATGATGCCCATATAACTTACAATAAATGTATGGCCACCCACTGTATTCATACAATGCAATACCCACACTAACAGTGTCATCAGTACATTGTTTACAAAACACACATACATGACAACAAAAACATACAGTAGGACCCTCATATCTGGGGGTCATGTATCCGCGGTTTCAGTTATCCATAAATAACCCTTAATCTTGCTTGATAATGGCCTCAAAGTGCAAAAATAGTGTTAGTGGAAATTCTTCAAAGCCTAAGAGAAGCTGTGTAGCACTTCCCATCAGTGAAAAAGTAATAATTCTCTACTTATTGTCAATAATTTTTCAATTAAATTTTATAAAAGGTACGTATAGGACTTATGTACAGGGTTTGCTACTACCCGCAGTTTCAGCATCTGTGGAAGGTCCCTGGAATGCATCCCACGTGAATACGGGGGTCCTACCATATGTCCAAAAGCTTCACAAAGGTACTGTTCTAATATATATTTTTTTCAACAAGCTAGCCATCTCCCACTGAGGTAGGGTGACCCAAAAAAGAAGAAACACTTTCACCCTCATTTGCACCATCACTGTCTTGCCAGAGCGGTGCCAATGCTCCAGTTCAAAACTGCAAATATCCCCACCCCAATGGTCACAGTCCCAAAACTGTTGCAGTCTGTGGAAGTCCATGAAACACAGCTTTATACACATCAATGTTTTACACCCTCTACACAAGGTGCATGCCTCTGAGATTTACTGGGTGCCTTGTGTAGGCACAGACATATCCCTTCTGAGCCCATTTCTTCTTGTGTGTAGCAGGAAGTGTTGTTAGGAGGTGGCTACCATGCTTCAAATAAGAGGGTATCTGGTGATCAGTACAGCAGTGCATGTCTCGATACTGAGGGTGTGACCACCTGAAAATGACTATGTCAATCTAACTTTTTTGTGTTTTCCAAGGTAATTTACACATGTTGTTATGTATAATAATTATACTTGTCTACCTATGCCTAAATAAACTTATTTGATAAAGATAAGATACATGACCAATAAACAGGTATCTTTGTTCTGTTTTCCCTACACGGTAACTTCATCAGTCGAGTACAAAGTTGATTAATATCCAGACAACAGAAGCAGTGACGAGGTAGTTTATGTAATTAGTAAGCAAGTTTATTTAGCCACAGCTACACGTGTGTGTAAGCACATGAAAGCACTCAGGTTTTATTTCCTATTTTCACTAATATTTTTTTTCATATTTGCAGTCATGCATTTTATTGTGATTTCTTCCACACATGTACAAATATCATACATAGTGTAAATTACTTTGAATCTTGGGTTATCCTAGGTAATTTATACTATGTATGATAACTGTACTTATGTGTATCTGTGCCTAAATAAACTTACTTTTGCCCCGAGGCCTGGTGGCTAAAGTTGTCGCTTCACATGGCGAGGGCCTGGGTTCGATTCCCAGCCAGGGCAGAAACATTGGGAGTGTTTCTTTACACCAGTTGTCTATGTTCACCCATCAGTAAAATGGGTACCTGGGTGTTAGTCGACTGGTGTGGGTCGCATCCTGGGACAAAACTGACATAATCTGCAGGAAATACTCTGCATAACAAGTGGCTTTCTATATGTCATTAATGTCTGCTAGGCTTGTATACCTTGTACAAGTACTTGTAGTAAATAAAGATATTATTATACTTGACAATCACATCTTTACCTCGCCACTGTTTCTGTCGTCTGTCTGTCACCTCTGTATTCGACTACCTGGAGTTAATGGTGCAGGACAAAAAGAATAGAGATATACCTAACTGTTGGCCATTAGAACAAATGGAATAGATACCTAACTGTTGGTGATTGGGACAAACGGAATAAAGATACCTAACTGTTGGTTACTGGGACAAATGGAATAAAGATACCTAACTGTTGATTACTGGGACAAACAGAATAAAGGTACCTAACTGTTGGTCAAAGGGACAAGCAGAATAAAGATACCTAACTGTTGGTCATTGGGACAAACGGAAAAAAGATACCTAACTGTTGGTTACTGGGACAGAATAAAGGCACCTAACTGTTGGTCATTGGGACAAACGGAATAAAGATACCTAACTGTTGGTCAATGGGACAAACGGAATAAAGATACCTAACTGTTGGTCACTGGGACAAACGGAATAAAGATACCTAACTGTTGGTCACTGGGACAAACAGAATAAAGATACTTAACTGTTGGTCACTGGGACAAACAAAATAAAGATACTTAACTGTTGGTCACTGGGACAAACGGAATAAAGATACCGAACTGTTGGTTACTGGGACAAACAAAATAAAGATACTTAACTGTTGGTCACTGGGACAAACGGAATAAAGATACCTAACTGTTGGTTACTGGGACAAACAGAATAATGGTACCTAACTGTTGGTCACTGGGACAAACAAAATAAAGATACTTAACTGTTGGTCACTGGGACAAACAGAATAAAGATACTTAACTGTTGGTTACGTATTTTATCTTCATTAAGTCTGCTTAACAGTACTTTATATCATTAGTAAATTAGTATTCTTAATTTAACCTTTGATAACCTACAGAAGAATGTAAGCTTAATTCAGATTATCTACACATTTTACAAATAGCATTATAAATACAAAGCCTCCAATAAGTAAATAAATGTTACATTCAAACACTGGTGTTAAATTATACACAATTTAACCCGGGACGAGAGGAGACATCCCCCCACCTCCCCCATTAACACTATTTACCTCGCTCATTTAACCTCAAGCCCACGTGCACCAACTCACACCACTTAAAACACGTCACCTGATCTTCGGAGACACGTCGTGTACGCGTTGAAATGACGTATTGGGATAAAAAAAATGGATATTAAGTTACCTTGAGGATAAATGAGCGTGTTGGAGATGATCATCTGCAACACTGTTTACACCGCCACGCTGCCACCAACACTAACACAAACTATCTTACAAACACTCGATTTTAATATCTAACATTACATTTTGTTAGGATTTTTTTTTTAATTCTGATGGTTAGCCACTCAGGATAATCCCCTTAAAGTGCGTCATCCGGGATTGTGCCAATATAGAGGAAGAATTAGGTTTAGTATGCCCGAAACGCCTAGGTATGCTAGTGGCCTAATTTGTAATTAATATTTTAGAATTTGTAAATCACACATTGTAAGCTTTACAAAGAAATAAACATGTTCATTTTCATTGGGGTCCTTTAAGTATCATCCCAAGGTTTCCAATGGAAATAAGTCACTGACCTTTTATTGGGTTATTCTAAACAATTTACACTATATATAACTGTACTTATGTGTACCTGTGCCTACATATACTTAATTCCCTGGATGCCGCTCCCTAAGTCCACTAAAACTCAGGTACCTACTTACTGTAACCAGACATTAACATATAAATAGTTCATTACTACTAACTTGCTTAGCTATCAAAACTTTGAGGCCCAGTACCTAGATCCACTACATGCCTCTAATATTTTGACCACCACCCATTAGATTAGTATTATGCTATTAAACTGATTTTATATGTACTCTCATTCAATTAATTTACAGTAAATGTGTACTTAATAATTGATAACCATTCCAAATGTATATGTGAATTGGCTTTCTCTTTCACATTTAGGAGTGGTGAGTTTACAGTAAGGTTTAAAGATTTTATTTCTTTGCATAGTTTACAATGTATAATTACAATTTTGATTTGCAAAGTACAAAGGAAGCCACTATCATGCAGGGGAATTTCGGGTATCTAACAGATAGGTCAATAGACATCGCAAGGACTCCAATGGAAGTGATTCACTTTGACTTTTGGGGTTATCCTAGGTAATTTACACATTTTATTATGGAAGACAACTGTAAAAATATAAAAATTGTGTATATATTCGTAAATAAACTGGCTTACAAAAAAGTAAACGAACACTCCTGCCAGACGTTAAATTAGATTTATCGCTTTCACAAACCCGATATTTAACTTCAATCATATTATGCGCAATTTTATTACAGGCATACGGTGATGACAAATTATTCCTACAAACTGAATTTATACATCGTGAAACTACTTTCACCTTCACGAACCATTGTTGAAGGTTAGAGCAAGACGTTGACGCTACACACATCACGCTCGATGGAGTATAGGTCATAGAGGAAGAACTATGAAAAAAAAAAAAATAAGTAGCAATGAAATCTTTCAGGGTGAGCTGGGAGGGAAGGGGAGACTTGAATCAGGTGATGAGGGTATGATTATATTACTGATAAACAATACCGTCAAATAGATGATAAAGATGTGTGCAACTGGAATGGAAATAAAGGACCAAAATGGAAACAAGTCACTCGGTGACTTTTTTGGGTTATCCTAGGTGTTTACACATATATAGATTATCATACATAGCAGCATAACTGTATTTGTGTATACCCGAATATACTTACTAATCAATGACTTTTATTTTGAGTTATCCAAGGTAATTTACACATATGCTAACAGTACAGAATGGGTCACATAACCAGAGACCAAACAAAACGTTACTCGTCAATCCTAACCAGCCTGATAAGAAGGGCAAAAAAATTGTATTATGAGAACAGATTATCCAACTTACGAGGTGATATAAAAAAGACCTGGAAAACACTATCTGAAATTCTGGGAACAAAAAAGATATCACGAATTAGCGAAATAAAATTAGCAAAATCAGATGAACCCCAACTCCCACCAACAGAAACAGCAAACAGACTCAATGATTTCTTCTCCACTATAGGACAAAACCTTGCCCATAAAATCCCAAGCTCAGATACCCCCCAAAAATAACTACCTCCCCGGCAACTACCCGAACACACTGTTCTAGCTCCGACTAACCCATACGAAGTCCCCCTTATTATCAATGCACTAAAAAACAAGGCAGGAGATTTAAGTACCTTACCACCCTTTATATTTTAAAAAAGTGTCACAAGTGCTATCTCCAATCATTGCAACACTCTTTAACAAATCCATTGAATCCTCCACCTTCCCTACAGTACTCAAAATAGCAAGGGTCACCCCGATCCACAAAGGAGGAGACCAAACAGAGTTGAATAACTATAGGCCAATATCCAACTTACACCCTCTCTCAAAAAAATCTTTGAAAAACTAATTCACAAACGAATCTACTCCTACCTTATCTCCCAAAACATACTCAACCCCTGCCAATTTGGATTCAGGCCTAATAAAAATACTAATGATGCTATTATACACATGCTAGAACATATATACACTGCAATAGAAAAAAAAGAAGTCCCACTGGGGATCTTCATTGACTTACGTAAAGCTTTTGATACAGTTGACCATGACTTGCTCCACGTAAAATTGTCACACTATGGTATAAGAGGGCACTCCCTCAATTACCTCAAGTCATACCTCAGCAACAGAAGCCAATATGTGTACGCAAATGGGGCAAACTCTTCTGCGAAAACCAATTACAGTTGGTTGTCCCACAGGGAAGTGTCCTTGGCCCTCTTCTCTTTCTCCTATACATAAATGACCTTCCAAATGCTTCGCAATTACTCAAACCCACACTATTTGCAGATGACACTACATACGTCTTCTCTCACCCGAGCCCAGTCACACTAGCCAATACTGTAAATACCGAATTACAAGAAAATATCTACCTGGATGAGGACTAACAAACTTACACTAAACATTGACAAAACCTACTTCATTCAGTTTGGTAACAGAGCTACAGATGTCCCTCTTAACATAATGATAAACGGATCACCTATCACAAAGCTAACAGAGGGAAATTCTTAGGAATCCACCTTGATAATAGACTCAAATTTCATACACATATACAACAAATTTCTAAGAAAATTTCCAAGACTGTAGGCATACTATCGAAGATACGGTACTATGTTCCACAGTCAGCCCTCCTGGCCCTATATCACTCTCTTATTTACCCCTATCTCACCTATGGAATTTGTGCATGGGGCTCAACAACAGTTAACCATCTCAGACCACTAATTACCCAACAAAAGGCTGCAGTTAGAATGATAACAAATTCTCACTACAGGCAGCACACTCCACCAATATTCAATACACTAAACCTACTCACCATACAAAACATCCATACTTATTACTGCACCTATTACATACATAGAACACTTAACTCTGATATTAACCCTCCCCTCAAACATCTCCTTGCCAACCTCAACAGAACACATGACCATAACACAAGGCACAGATCACTCTTTGATGTTCCTCGTGTTCATCTCACACTATGCAAAAACTCAATGCACATAAAAGGCCCTAAAATCTGGAATTCATTACCTGTAAATATAAAAGAAACACTACCTGTTTATAAATTCAAGTCTCTACTCAAAGATCACTTACTCACCCAAAACCAAATAAATACTGAATAACTGAACCTTATAAATTGTATATCTTAAATGTTTCTCACAATTATATCACATAAATGTTAAACCTAAAACCCAATCTAACTTTATTATTTTTTAAATACACTACCTAACAGAATCCTTCATATGACCTGTCTTTGTAATACTCACTTGTGCTTTATAGTAATCTGTTTACATTAATGTTTTATCACTGACTTCATCATTGCTTAGTTAATCTTAAGTTAATTTTAAGCCAGCCCGTAATGCTATGCATAGTATAAGTGGCTTTGGCATACTGCTCTTATCTGTATTTTTTTGTACCTCTGTATGTGTGCACAAATTTATAATAAAAAAATAAATAAATAAAAAACCATACCACGGTGTCATTACTATTTCCTGAGTCATGCGTTTCACATATGCTGCTATGTATGGTAATTTATGTAACTATTTATGTGCACCTGAATATACTCACTCACGTTCATTGTTCTAGCATTCCGCCTGCTCAGTAGGCTTCTTCAGGGGAATGTAAAAGTAAGTTTATTCAGGTATACACAAATACATTTACATAGATTATCATACACAGCAGCAGATGTGTAGAGAACCTGGGATAACCCAAACAAGTCAGAGTGACTTATTTCCATTGGGGTCGTTTATTTCCATCGGGGCCCTTTTATTTCCATTGGTGACAATCTCACCTTTGGATTCGATAAGATATTATTATAAAAAAGAAGCGCTAAACCTACTAGGGGTCATACGATAGGATAGGTCCACTGAGAGCCAGGGGTGGATCAAGGGAAAGGCCATGACCGCCATGGCTCACTCAGATTTTTTTTTTCTAACAAAAATCTTTTTGATTTGTACTGATTGTTATTACCAATTAATTTGTTTGGTCAGTAATATGAAAATGAACGTTTCTAGAAATTTAAAACCACCAGAATACATCACTTTTCGAAGCCTGGTGATGGACCGGGCCGCGCGGGTAGTGACCCCTGGACCACCCTCCAGGTGGCGACCCCTGGACCACCCTCCAGGTGGCGACCCCTGGACCACCCTCCAGGTGGCGACCCCTGGACCACCCTCCAGGTGGCGACCCCTGGGCCACCCTCCAGGTGGCGACCCCTGGACCACCCTCCAGGTGGCGACCCCTGGACCACCCTCCAGGTGGCGACCCCTGGACCACCCTCTAGGTGGCGACCCCTGGACCACCCTCCAGGTGGCGACCCCTGCACCACCCTCCAGGTGGCGACCCCTGGGCCACCCTCCAGATGGCAAGGATGGCCCTTCCCTTCCCCTGAACAATTCCTGGATCCATCCCTGTCAAGAGCCCCTCCTTGACGCCCGTAAAGCAATACCTGGGATGTCCTAAAATACAGTGAACTTTATTCAGGATCACTAAATGCGATTTTACAAATATACATCTATGCAATGGTAAGTATGTAAGTTTATTTAGGTACGGATACACACAAGTACAATTATCACACTGTAAATTGCCCAACACCCTTCACCCCCCCCCCCAAAAGTTACTTATTTCCATTGAGGGTCCTTGTAATATTATTTAAACCTTGAAAGTTAAAACGGCTAAGTAACTCAATGTGTGAAAATCAGTAACAATAAACAATTATTGTAGACAGATAAAGACATGCACAGTTTAATACACAAGCAACGTCGCCACGAGGAACTTCTTCAGGTCACTTATAACGAAACATTGTCCCAATAAGGGTCTTGAACTGCGTACCTGTCGGTCTACATACTGTCTGTACACCACACAGGTTCTCCAGCTCTGTTAGACACTCACACTGATAGCCAGTCACGGTGACAATGATTAGAATAACAAAAGAAAGTCTATGACTTACTTGTATTTAGGCTCTCTAGTGTTTGTCTCTTAATTAGACACTAATGTACACCATCTTTGTATTCAATACAATTATACTAAACGTGTTACAAAAAATGTAACAAGTTCATTTCTCTTTTAAGCAAATACTGTGTATACCTGGAATGTGCTGCTCCCTATTCTATATGATAGTTACACTGTGGTAACAAAAGCTAGCTAAGTTTCTTTGTCATATTCCATCAGGCAGGATGGGTTCATAAACGTTGAAGAAATCTGTCAGCCTGAGCTGGTAGTAGGACAATGAGGATATAGTCAAGTGTGTTACCATTTGGTCCAAGGCACATGTCGATTAGACACTAGGCCTGTTGTATGTGCATGCGTGTATATATATAATATATATATATATATATATATATATATATATATATATATATATATATATATATATATATATATATATATATCTTTTCTTTCAACACACCTGCCGTATCCCACCGAGGCAGGGTGGCCCAAAAGAAAAAACAAAAGTTTCTCCTTTTACATTTAGTAATATATACAGGAGAAGGGGTTACTAGCCCCTTGCTCCTGGCATTTTAGTCGCCTCTTACAACACGCATGGCTTACTGAGGAAGAATTCTGTTCCACTTCCCCATGGAGATAAGAGGAAATAAACAAGAACAAGAACTAGAAAGAAAAAAGAAAACCCAGAGGGGTATGTATATATATATGCTTGTACATGTATGTGTAGTGTGACCTAAGTGTAAGTAAAAGTAGCAAGACGTACCTGAAATCTTGCATGTTTATGAAACAGAAAAAAGGACACCAGCAATCCTACCATCATGTAAAACAATTACAGGCTTTCGTTTTACACTCACTTGGCAGGACGGTAGTACCTCCCTGGGCGGTTGCTGTTTACCAACCTACTACTATATTACACACACAGGTATATAGTGTGCGCTCTATGTGCTTGCAGTGCCCTCTATATGTTTATATGGTTACAGGGGTCGATTTGCAGAGCCTGGTTCCGCCTCTTCACGGTACTCACCTAGTTGAAGATTGAGACACTTATGCAGCATATGGGAATCTTTATTCAGGAAACGTTTCGCCACACAGTGGCTTCATCAGTCCAATACAAAGAGGAAGGCGTAAGGAAAGGAGGAGTATGAGGTAATCAGTCCCTCAGCCTGGAGTCGATGTGTTCAGTCCATCAATCTTGTAAAATGTACAGCATAAGGCCGTAGACGTGGCTTATATACTGTAGTGAGGTGACTTGAAGCAGACGGAGGCGGGATCCTTTCCTTACGCCTTCCTCTTTGTATTGGACTGATGAAGCCACTGTGTGGCGAAACGTTTCCTGAATAAAGATTCCCATATGCTGCATAAGTGTCTCAATCTTCAACTTGTCGGTTTTTCAAACCATTCATCACAACTGTCAGACACTGCAGCATCATGGGATCTTCTTACAAAGAATTCTTCAACGCTTGTTCAACCTTTGGACAAAGACCTACTTCGACTAGTGGATGATACCACTATGATCCCGCCTCCGTCTGCTTCAAGTCACCTCACTACAGTATATAAGCCACGTCTACGGCCTTATGCTGTACATTTTACAAGATTGATGGACTGAACACATCGACTCCAGGCTGAGGGACTGATTACCTCATACTCCTCCTTTCCTTACGCCTTCCTCTTTGTATTGGACTGATGAAGCCACTGTGTGGCGAAACGTTTCCTGAATAAAGATTCCCATATGCTGCATAAGTGTCTCAATCTTCAACTTGTCGGTTTTTCAAACCATTCATCACACTCGCCTAGTTGTTGAGGTTGCAGGGGTCGAGTCCTAGCTCCTGGCCCCGCCTCTTCACCGGTTGCTACTGGGTCCTCTCTCTCCCTTTGTGTGTGTACGCATTTCATGTGCATATAATACGCGTACTCTCAATTCTTAATACATGTACAAGCCTGGTGGCTAAAGCTCCCGCTTCACACACGGAGGGCCCGGGTTCGATTCCCGGCGGATGGAAACATTTCGACACGTTTTCTTACACCTGTTGTCCTGTTCACCTAGCAGCAAATAGGTACCTGGGTCTTAGTCGACTGGTGTGGGTCGCATCCTGGGGGACAAGATTGAGGACCCCAATGGAAATAAGTTAGACAGTCCTCTATGACGCACTGACTTTCTTGGGTTATCCTGGGTGGCTAACCCTCCGGGGTTAAAAATCCGAACGAAATTTTATCTTATCTTATCTTAAGCTTACTTGCATTCTAGATAGTATTGTTTCTCCTTAAAACTAAAATAAAAACATTCGTTTTCTATTTTCTATAATATAGTGCTTCATTTTCTTTTGATAAATATTGGCTAACTACAGCATTTGTAGATTGAGAATCATAAGTTTAATATCTTTATTATGCACCCCATACCCATCCTGTGGGTGGTAGTCAAAAGATTACAAAGGTACATAATGGGTCCAGTGACTGGACCCCAAAGCTATGATACCTGAACTAGTTACAAAGGTAATGAACTCCAGGTAGATCTGGTCACAATCATGGCAAGTTACAGAGGTAATAAATCAGCCTCACTCCTATACATGGTTACAGTCATGAACAAATTACAAAGTAATGAACCACTGATACGTCCACACCTGGTCACAACTGTAATGAGTTATAAATACAAATATTAAGTGGGTCATACACACACACTAGTGCGCGCGCACACATACACACACGAGGGCGCACGCACGGACATATGCACACGAGCGTACAAATATATGCATACACACAAGGACGCACCCCCCCCCCCACACACACACAACCCACCACAGAACTGCAGGAGGCCAAGAGAAGAATACGATGAGAGCAACAGAGCAATGGTCGACACACTAGCCGAGGTGGCCAGGAGAGCACACATGGGGGGAGCAAAGTTACTAGTTATGGGTGATTTCAATCACAAGGAGATTGACTGGGAAAATCTGGAGCCCCATGGGGGTCCCGAAACATGGAGAGCCAAGATGATGGATGTGGTACTGGAAAACCTCATGTATCAACATGTTAGACACACTACCAGAGAGAGAGAGGAGAGGATGAACCAGCTAGACTGGACCTTGTATTCACCTTGAGTTGTTCGGACATCGAGGAAATCATGTATGAAAGGCCCCTGGGAGCTAGTGATCATGTGGTTCTGTGCTTCGACTACATAGTTGAGCTCCAAGTGGAGAGAGTAGCAGGAATAGGGTGGGAAAAACCAAACTACAAAAGGGGGAACTACCCAGGCATGAGGAACTTCCTTCAAGACATTCAGTGGGAGAGGGAACTGACAGGAAAACCAGTACAAGAAATGATGGACTATGTGGCAACAAAATGCAAGGAGGCAGAGGAGAGGTTTGTTCCCAAGGGAAACAGTAATAATGGGAAGAACAGAACGAGTCCTTGGTTCACCCAAAGGTGTAGGGAGGCAAAAACTAGGTGTACTAGAGAATGGAAAAGGTACAGAAGACAGAGAACTCAAGAAAATAAAGAGATTAGCCGAAGAGCCAGAAACGAATATGCACAGATAAGAAGGGAGGCTCAGCGACAATATGAAAATGACATAGCATCAAAAGTCAAGACTGACCCGAAGCTGTTGTACAGCCACATCAGGAGGAAAACAACAGTCAAGGACCAGGTAATCAAACTGAGGAAGGGTGATGGGGAATTCACAAGAAACGACCGGGAGGTATGTCAGGAGCTCAACACGAGATTTAAAGAAGTATTTACAGTGGAAATCAGTAGGACTCCAGGAAATCAGAACAGGGGAGGGGGGGCACCAGCAAGTGCTGGATGAAATACATATAACCAAGGAGGAGGTGAAGAAGCTGCTGTGCGAACTTGACACCTCAAAGGCGGTGGGACCAGACAACATCTCTCCATGGGTCCTTAAAGAGGGAGCAGAGATATTGTGTGTACCATTAACAAAGATCTTCAACACATCATTTGAAACTGGGCAACTCCCCGAGGTATGGAAGATGGCAAATGTAGTCCCAATTTTTAAAAAGGGAGACAAACATGAGGCACTAAACTACAGACCTGTATCACTAACGTGTATAGTATGCAAGGTCATGGAGAAGATCATCAGGAGGAGAGTGGTGGAGCACCTGGGAAAGAAACAAGTGTATAATTGACAACCAGCACGGTTTCAGGGAAGGAAAATCCTGTGTCACAAACCTACTAGAATTTTATGACAAGGTGACAGAAGTAAGACAAGAGAGAGAGGGGTGGATCGACTGCATTTTTTTGGACTGCAAGAAGGCCTTCGACACAGTTCCTCACAAGAGGTTACTGCAAAAGCTAGAGGATCAGGCACACATAACAGGAAAGGCACTGCAATGGATTAGAGAATACCTGACAGGGAGGCAACAACAGTCATGGTACGTGACGAGGTGTCAGAGTGGGCGCCTGTGACAAGCGGGGTTCCACAGGGGTCAGTCCTAGGACCTGTGCTGTTCTTGGTATATGTGAACGACATAACGGAAGGGATAGACTCAGAAGTGTCCTTGTTTGCAGATAATGTGAAGTTAATGAGAAGAATCAAATCGGATGAGGATCAGGCAGGACTACAAAGAGACCTGGACAGGCTACAAGCCTGGTCCAATAAGTGGCTTCTTGAGTTTAACCCTGCCAAATGCAAAGTCATGAAGATTGGGGAAGGGCAAAGAAGACCGCAGACACAATATAGTTTAGATGGCCAAAGACTGCAAACTTCACTCAAGGAAAAAGATCTGGGGGTGAGTATAACACCGAGCATATCTCCTGAGGCGCACATCAATCAGATAACTGCTGCAGCATACGGGCGCCTGGCAAACCTACGGATAGCGTTCCGATACCTCAGCAAGGATTCGTTCAAGACTCTGTATACCATTTACGTCAGGCCCATACTGGAGTATGCAGCACTAGTTTGGAATCCACACCTAGTCAAGCACGTCAAGAAATTAGAGAAGGTGCAAAGGTTTGCAACAAGACTAGTCCCAGAGCTACGGGGATTGTCCTACGAAGAAAGGTCGAGGGAAATCCGCCTGACGACACTGGAGGACAGGAGGGTCAGGGGAGACATGATAACGACAAAATAAAATACTGCGCGGAATAGACAAGGTGACAAAGACGGGATGTTCCAGAGAATGGACACAGACACAAGAGGTCACAATTGGAAGTTGAAGACTCAGATGAATCAAAGGGATGTTAGAAAGTATTTCTTCAGTCATAGAGTAGTCAGGCCATGGAATAGCCTAGAAAGTGAAGTAGTGGAGGCGGGAACCATACATAGTTTTAAGGCGAGGTATGATAAAGCTCATGGGGCAGGAAGAGAGAGGACCTAGTAGCAATCAGTGAAGAGGCGGGGCCAGGAGCTATGAATCGACCCCTGCAACCACAAATAGGCGAGTACAAATAGGTGAGTACCCCCCCCCACCCACACAAAGGGAAACAGAATTAATAGGAAGACCAAAACGAGTCCTTGGTAAATAATACACAGCAAATGTCTCTTCTTTCTTTAAGAGGTGCTTACACACTTTTAGTTACTAAATATATTATCTTGCATTCTATTATATACAATTATTGCAACCATAGTATATAAAAGTATGCCAATATAATAATGACAATAATATATCTTTATTTCTACAAGTACATGTACATGGCTAGCTGACATCAATAAGATAAGATTTCGTTCGGATTTTTAACCCCGGAGGGTTAGCCACCCAGGATAGCCCAAGAAAGTCAGTGCGTCATCGAGGACTGTCTAACTTATTTCCATTGGGTCCTTAATCTTGTCCCCCAGGATGCGACCCACACCAGTCGACTAACACCCAGGTACCTGTTTGCTGCTAGGTGAACAGGACAACAGGTGTAAGGAAACGTATCGAAATGTTTCCACTCGCCGGGAATCGAACCCGGGCCCTCCGTGTGTGAAGCGGGAACTTTAGCCACCAGGCCACCAATGACATTCTATTAGGTCAATTTTGTCCCAGGATGCGACCCACACCATAGACACACAGACAACCTGTGTAAGGAAACACGCTCAATGTTTCAACCCTCGCTGGGAATCGAATCCGGATCCTCACCGTGTGAAGCGAAAGCTTTTGCTACCAGGCCACGGGCCTGGTGTTTGTCCGCACTGTGTTATGCAAGGTTACATATTTCGATATATAAAACCATTGCAAAATTTTCAAGTTATGTATGAGGCCTAAATAAAGTGTAACTTACGGTGCAGCCCACTGCCTATCCTGTGAACGGTAACCAAAACATTTCAGAGGTACATAATGGGTCCAGTCCCAGACCAGGCCTCCTGGTTGATGACCTGATCAAACAGGCTATTGGTGCTAGCCGCACGCAAAACAAAATAGGCACCACAACCCAGGTGACCGGGAGCGTCTTGAAAAAATATTCCACTGGGTCTCTGAATACGGAAATCATGCTTAAAATTGCAAATTGGCTCTATTTACAAAGATACGAACCCAGGCCGGTGGCTGTTATCTTAGACCTGGAAGGAGGGTAAATTAACTGTACAACAGAAAGGTTCTTACTGAAGCTCACAATACCATATATACAGTTTCCTACAGCCACAACAGAGGCGTCGTAAGAGGAGGGCGGGGCGCCCCGGGTGACACCATTTAGAGGGTGACACCATAGAGCCTCTAAAGAAGGTGACATTAATGCACAAAACTGTGCTGCACGAACATAAGAGAAGAATCCTTCGTTGATTTTGATCATTTGATAGATGATTTTGCATAACTGAAGGCAAGGAAATGTATGATCAGATTTACTGTGATGTTACCTGTACTCAAGGTCATATCGGAACTAGTGTTTCTATGATTAGTTAGTTTAATATGTTTATTATGCACCACATACCCATCCTGTGGGCGGTAGTCAAAAAATTACAGAGGTACATAATTGGTCCAGGGACTGGACTCCAAAGTTTTGATAGCTGAGCAAGTTACAGAGGTAATGAATTCACAATTTACAAAGGTAATGAAGTCCAGGTAGGTCTAGTCACAATCATGACAAGTTTCTATATATTGCAATGTTTTTCTTTATATTTCAAGTTTTTTTTGTTTTTTAGTTTTGGCATTGTTGAGGATGAATAAATGTAGGATCTGTTGGCTGTACTCAAATTGGTATTTGAGTTTATGTTTCCTCAGTATTACTACGATTATTTATTTTATCATTAATAAAGTTGAGAAGTATTCTCCTGTTCAGTTTATGGCCCTTAAACGTTCTCATTGTTAAACATTAGTCACTGGTCATGCAGTAGTGACGTAACTGGTCATGCAGTAGTGACGTAACTGGTCATGCAGTAGTGACGTAACTGGTCATACAGTAGTGACGTAACTGGTCATGCAGTAGTGACGTAACTGGTCATACAGTAGTGACGTAACTGGTCATGCAGTAGTGACGTAACTGGAGTTTACCCCCCCATCCCCCCGCCCTTGAATTTCATGGGGGTGACACCAAAGATGCTGCCCCGGGTGACACCAAAGATTCCGCCCCCGGGTGACATCAACTCTAGCGACGCCTCTGAGCCACAATGCATAATTGTTTAAAAAATGCATAATTGTTATAGTTTTTTTCTTTTTCAGCAGCTCAAAAACCATCAAGTGAAATGCCTTTTTCTTCTCTGAAGCAGGAAACTAAGATTCGCAGACAGTGTTATCAAGTGAAGACAACTAGGGGTCTATTTTTAGTCCCTTTACACTTTGTGAGTTGTTTATTAATTTACTCATTCAGTTAAAATAGAGGCGATTAATATATAGAAAATCACTGGAAAAGAAGATTTTGAAGTGTTCAGTCCCTCAGCCTGGATGAAAGGTGTTAAGTTCCATAGTGTGTTAATGTGTGCGCGCGATCGCACGCACGCACACACACACACACACACACACGCACCTACCTACTTACCTTTCTGGCAAGGTGAGAGCCCCTAAGAGCTGAAAAACATGCCTAAAATGAATTCTATGAGCTCTCTAATTTATGATATAATCAATAAAAAGGCATTTAACTGTCAATGGGACCTGGCAAGTTTCAAAGGGAGGTGTGGGCGCCTCCCTGCGATATGGGTAGCTCGTGTTGTCGATGTGCAGTCGTACGAACACGGGTTTCCCCAAACGCGACAGCGATGAAAAAAAAAACAAGTCGACCAGGAATACGACTATGGTTTTATCAAGAATAGCTTCTCCTGAATGCTCTTGGACAAAACTGGCAAACAGTCTGGACTGCGGAAAGTGCAGAAGAGTCTGCAAGTTTGTTGCCCTGGACACTAGAATGGCCAGGGACCCAGCAAAATGCCATGTAATTATGCTTGTTGAAAAGGAGACAGCCAACGCTGAAAGAAAAGGACGATATAATGAGTCTTGAAGAATTTCAATGAAATTTAAGTCGAGACACAATAAAAGAAGAAGGAAGGAAGAAATTTGGGGGATTTGGCTGCAACAACTGCATCAACCCAACGTGAAAATAACCAAACAGATCCAGGTTTTTTGAGGCAAAGCTTATAACTTTTCTAGTGTTGACGTGAAGTTCCTGGACCTCTTAGGGAAAGGGGTTTGGGGTTAAACTCCTAGGGGCCCCAAGAGAAAATGGATGTGTCCCCTGTCACATAACCCCAAAACCCCCCCTAACCCCTTTCCCCCCTTTAAAAAATAAAGGGGAGGGTTTTGTTAAAGGGGGGTACGTCGATACATTTTTAATTCGAGGTTTTCATCATACAAACCACATTCCCGCAACTATTAAATTTCCGTTTAAGCACGGGAGTTTGTTCATGAGTGCACCATTAGGATGTGTGCTGGGTCTTCGTCGCATGAGGTGGGGATGAGCACCCGTGTGGTTTCCTTACGTGAGAGACAGCATGCAGCTTCTGTTTTTCCAAGCCTCGGGTGGTTAAAAACCCTAGAAGCCCTTCTCTGTAGGGTGTTTAAAGCTGAAACAATGAGTTTTTTTTTTTTATTTAAGGTCTTCTCAAACCCACAACGTGCACAGTGTAAACTTTATAAATAAGCTAAATCTGGTGTACATTTTATTCCTCATTTTTTGTACTGCCACTGACGCGGTATTGCTGGTAGGTTTCAACAGATCTTTTAAAAGTACACTTTCATGATTTTTTATAATATATAATATATAATAAATATAATATATATATTATATATATTATAAATATATTATTAAAATACACAATGCAAAATAAAAAAAAAAACAGGCGATGCAGGTGTTTCAGGAGAAAGATAAAACGAAAAAATTTAACACGAAAAAATGTTTCATTAAGGCCAGAAAGGTTTAAGGTCTCCCAGGAGTTTTTGATAAAGGGAGCTGGGAAAAAATGCAATTGTAAAACAAACCGAGGGAACCTGACTCAACAGCGCTGGATTTATTAGGGGATGAAAAATGCTGCAAATGATGTGCTTTCTGCAATGTTCCGCGCGCGTGCACACACACAAATATATATTATATATATATTATATATATATATATATATATATATATATATATATATATATATATATATATATATATAATCTCGTGCCGAATAGGCAGAAACTTGCGATCTTGGCTTAAATAGCAACGCTCATCTTGCAATATAGGACAAGTGAAAATTTGTGTATGCAATAATTTCGCCAAAATCATTCTGAACCTAACGAAAAAAATATATTTCACTGTTTGTTTAGTATTAAATTATTGTAAACAAATCTAAAATATATTTAGTTGGGTTAGGCTAAAATAAATTGGGCTTGTTATAATAAGGTTAGGTAAGTTTCCTAAGATTCTTTTGGTGCAAAATTAAAATTTTTTATATTAACATTAATGAAAAAAATATATCTTTAAACGTATAAGAGAAAATTTTAGAAAGGACTTAATTTTAAGTGAGGTCTTGCTAATTGACCAGTTTTACACCATACCCCCGGCCGGGATTGAACCCGCGGTCATAGAGTCTCAAAACTCCAGCCCGTCGCGCTAGCCACTAGACCAGCTAGCCACAATAAGATTCATCCAACTAGGTATATTTCTACACCATAGGAAAGTTAGCACAGGCACCTCTGTGACCACAAATGCAAGTTTTTACAGACGAATCTCCAGCTAGCGTGGCCGTGACGAACTCTAGCTCAAGTCCCGGCCGGGGGTATGGTTTATTTGCAATCGTGTCATTACGATTTCTTAAGTCAGTTTTACACATTCGGCACGACACACACACACACATTATATATTAATATATATATATAATATTATATATATATATATATATATATATATATATATATATATATAAAATATGCAAAACAACCACTCTGAAAGAATAAGAAATTCCAAGCGCTTTCGTGACTACTCACATTATCAAGGAACTATGAAAGTAAAGCATCCAAGGAAGCTATATAAGGGGTCTGGCCGGCACCTCACTATCAGATCCCACAACGGTTTAAACACCTGACGCGCGCCGACCCAACTTGGATAGGTCCTTGGCACAACTCACCTCACAAACTATTCTACCCAAGAAATAAGAAATTTTAAAGATTATTTGTCCAGTGTATTATTAAATTCTTCCCAAATTCTATTAATTATAAATGGATCTAATTTATATAAACCAAAGGAAATATTCATATTATTGTCAAAACTGCTTTTTATGAAACAAGATTCAATTATATTCCTGTCGACCATGGACTTGCTTGATACTACTTTCTCAACTTTTTGAAAATCAATTGGATGGTTAAAATCTCTTACATGAATAAATAGAGCATTGGAATCTTGTCCAGTTCTAATGCTATATTTATGTTGTTTTAATCTTAGTTCGAGATTTTTACCAGTTTGACCGTAATAAACTTTATCGCAAATTTTACAAGGAATCTTATAGACACATCCATCAGCATTTTGGGGGGAATTCTTTATCAAAAGTTTTTTTACTGTATCAAGATTTTTGAATACAACTCTAATATTAAAAGTCTTAAGAAGAGAAGGCATATCAACCAAGTTTTCATGGTAAGGGAGAACCAACATATTTTTAGATGAATAAGGCTGGTTGTCCCTTTTTGGATTGTAAAAAGTATTTCTAGCAACTTTAAAAGATTTATCAATTACATTTCTTGGGTATTTTAAATCATTACCTATTTCATAAATTTTGGATATTTCCTCATCTATGAACTCAGGACTACAAATTCGTAAAGCTCTCAAAAACATTGATGAGAAAACAGACAGTTTGACTCTATCTTGATGCGAGGAATAATAGTGGACATAGGAACAGTTATTTGTAGGTTTTCTGTAAATTTTAAATTTGAATTCATTATTACCCTTAATAATTAAAACATCTAGAAAAGGCAATGAGTTATTTTCTTCAAACTCAACAGTAAAGTTTATAGAATGGGCTAAGCTATTCTAATAAATCATCAACAGGAACTTTCGTAAACAAGGAAGTAACATCAAAACTAACCATGTTAAAATCATTTAAGTTTTGATGTTACTTCCTTGTTTACGAAAGTTCCTGTTGATGATTTATTAAGTTTCTTATCTGAAGAACTCGTTAACTATGATTTACCATTACCAGTTTCTACTATCATTAAACTTATTAAACTTTGCATTGCTGATGCAAAATTTGTATTTAATGATAAGTTTTACACTCAGAAGTTTGGTATGGCAATGGGAAATCCTCTTTCACCTGTTCTTAGTAACCTATACATAGAATTTTTTGAAACAAGGTTACTTAACACAATCCTCCCTAATAGAGCTAAATGGTTCAGATATGTTGATGATATTTTGTGTCTTATGCCCAAAAATGTAGATATACACCATTTCCTAGGAAAATTAAATAGCTTAGCCCATTCTATAAACTTTACTGTTGAGTTTGAAGAAAATAACTCATTGCCTTTTCTAGATGTTTTAATTATTAAGGGTAATAATGAATTCAAATTTAAAATTTACAGAAAACCTACAAATAACTGTTCCTATGTCCACTATTATTCCTCGCATCAAGATAGTCAAACTGTCTGTTTTCTCATCAATGTTTTTGAGAGCTTTACGAATTTGTAGTCCTGAGTTCATAGATGAGGAAATATCCAAAATTTATGAAATAGGTAATGATTTAAAATACACAAGAAATGTAATTGATAAATCTTTTAAAGTTGCTAGAAATACTTTTTACAATCCAAAAAGGGACAACCAGCCTTATTCATCTAAAAATATGTTGGTTCTCCCTTACCATGAAAACTTGGTTGATATGCCTTCTCTTCTTAAGACTTTTAATATTAAAGTTGTATTCAAAAATCTTGATACAGTAAAAAAACTTTTGATAAAGAATCTCCCCCAAAAATGCTGATGGATGTGTCTATAAGATTCCTTGTAAAATTTGCGATAAAGTTATTACGGTCAAACTGGTAAAAATCTCGAACTAAGATTAAAACAACATAAATATAGCATTAGAACTGACAAGATTCCAATGCTCTATTTATTCAGTAAGAGATTTTAACCATCCAATTGATTTTCAAAAAGTTGAGAAAGTAGTATCAAGCAAGTCCATGGTCGACAGGAATATAATTAATTTGTTTCATAAAAAGCAGTTTTGACAAAAATATGAATATTCCTTGGTTTATATAAATTAGATCCATTTAATATTTAATAGAATTTGGGAAGAATTTAATAATACCACTGAACAAATTATTCTTTAAAATTCTTATTTCTTGGGTAGAATATTTGTGAGGTGTTTGTGCCAAGGACCTATCCAATTGGGTCGGCGCGGTCAGTGTTAAACCGTTGTGGGATTGATAGTGAGTGCCGGCCAGACCCCTTATATAGTTTTCCTTGGATGCTTTACTTTCATAGTTTCCTTGATAATGTGAGTAGTCACGAAAGCGCTTGGAATTTCTTATTCTTTCAGAGTGGTTGTTTTGCATATTCTGAAATCACCTGTTTAACTGTGATCTTATTGCATAATATATATATTTTATATATACATATATATATATATATATATATATATATATATATATATATATTATATATATATATATATATATATATATATATATAAATTATATATATAATATAAATATATATAATATATATATAATATAAAATATATATAATATAAAATATTTATATATATATATATATATATATATATTTTATATATATAATATATATATATATAAAATATATATATATATATATATATTAGTCTTACAGTGATACGTTGGAGGGAGTATGTACTTAGGGTTTAGACAATTTGAGGATTAGGGTTCTACACATGTCATATCTGTTGTAATAGCTTAGTTTTAGTTATAAAAGTTAGAATGGGTCTACATTACAGGTGGTAACTGCTGAGAAACTGTAGTTAAAGTGAGTGCGTCAAGGTGTGGAAGATCGATAGGACAGTCTATTATATGGTTAATTGATAGTGCCACCTGGCAGTCAGCAGTGAGAAGCGCCAGGCGACTGTTCACTCGTGCTTCAACTAATCCTGTTAAGAGATGGAAGAAGAGGACCAGGAACTCAACTGTCGTTCGAGTGAAAACGGCCTGTTGCTCAGTAACTCGAACCAACGCTCTTGTCAGGAGTCGCTGATATAGTGCTGGAAAAATAGTCCGGGGAAAAAAAAAGTCGAAGTTTCAGTCCCTCATGGAGCATTGTCAAGTTATAACTGCATGAAGAACTACAATATTGTCATGAGTTTCTTCTTAGTATACGTTATTTATGGATTGCACCAATCGTGGAATTTGTAGTGATAATAGTTTGTAACATTTACGTAACACTTCGACCACGTAGCTCATTCAGCCCTCAGAGGCATACAAAAATACACATACAAAAAGATAGAATCAACAAACAAAAGCATCGAGCAAGCACTCAAATACCGCCAAGGTGAACTAGCCAGCATCAGATAACAGCCCTATTAATTATAAATATCAAGACCCCTAAAAAGGCCACAATATTTTGACTCTTCCTCTAAATAAAAAGGAGGGCGGGGGAGGGGCAAGCCTGTGGGAGACTAGTAGGTCGTTAATAACTGAATGAGCAGATGAGTCTTCGAGGTTACTGCCCTGAACATTACTTTCCAAAGATGCAGAAACAAAAAATTCCTGCCTGGTGGACATGCCAAGCATGATGGGATGTACGGATAACACTTCTGGCAGTCTGAAACAACGACATAACTGTATTCTGTATGATGGCGGTGAGCACTACATATAACTCTGCCGTGAAAATATTTGCAGACACTAGTAAATGACCTTGGATTATTCTGACTGGAAAACAGCCGAATGCCCTGCTATTTTTAGGGTTTGGAACCCTTGGTGAACACTGCAGTGGCATGCAAATGTTGTTCAAGAAAGAGCACAAGGTCGTAGTCGACATGTGAGCCTTCGGCATGAGAAGATGAGCAAACCTGAATCACCGAGACTTCCGCAAGAGGGAAGAAAAAATTAAAGTATTTGGCGAATGTTAAAGGGGAAGAGGGTAAACGTAGCTGTTGTGCACTCAAAACCTCTGTATAATAAAGCCAGAGATGAGGCATGGTGTACCTTCTTTCGTGAACCCCTCACTATGTCTTGATATGACCTGGAGCCCTTCCCAAATTTCTGTCGGATGTAAGTGTTGAAGAATGTGAACATGAACATCATGCCCAGCGGGTGTAGGTTGGCCTCAGCGGCGATGCTTGAGTAATGTAAAGACAGAAAAGGATCCCAGAATTGTCCAGAGGAGTGGCCATCCTCGCCTTTACCACAGATGGATAGGTGATAGACGGCTGTGTGCACCCTGCGCGCGATGCATGTCGCACACGTAGTAGTGCACTACATAAGCTGTGGAGCACTTCACCGATGCGTGTGCAGTGCACATTGATTAATGCATTAGAAGGGACAAGGTCTAGATCAACCATAAGGTACTGGTGGGGCGAGGAAACCCTCCTTGAAAACCTGTGTCTAGAGTGGCAGCAGCGACTGACACTAACCTCTCCGTGTAAAGTATTTCCTGGTTGGGTCAGACTGTACACACACGATGGTGCACTGCAGAATCCATAGGTTGTATATGTCAAGAAAGTGATTCTTTTTAGTTATAGTAACAACTTAATGAGAAACAGTAACGCAAATTAAAGTGATTTTTATATCACAATTAAATGGGCACACATTGTTTCAGTTGTAATTAGGCTAAAGTAATTTTTCATAATTACGTCTCTTAACAAAACGTGATTGAAAAAGTATTAAATAATTTTAGTAAATTAATTTTTATTCGTAGTCTTCAGAGTTGCTGACAGTGTCGGGTGACAGCCTCAGGACTATATACTTTCCTAGCTTCAGACATCTGCTATACATTAACAGCCCCAGGTTAGAAAATAAGCAGATCGTCCCGTGACATTGTCCACGTCAACTAAAATGCCACAGTAAATGTGAAGCATGATAATTCGGATAAACAACTCCGATCTTCAGTAATGCCAGCCTGCCGGCAGGTATCAACCCGCCAGTCCAGCACCTGCTGCACTGACAGCCAGGTTATCAACCTGTCAGTCCGGCACCTGCTGCACTGACAGCCAGGTTATCAACCTGTCAGTCCGGCACCTGCTGCACTGACAGCCAGGTTATCAACCTGCCAGTCCAGCACCTGCTGCACTGAGTTATAGATATTTCCAGCAAAATATTTGATCACATTCATTAAACACTCGTAATGCACAATTTGGTAGAGTTTAATATTTTTAGACGGTTAGACCGAGACACTTTACTTATCAGAGATGGACAGCAGCACGACACTCCATTTCAGTACCAGGACTCTTCTCCAGGTTGAGGAACTGACCACCTCAAGACTACATCTTCGAAGGTGATGGACTGATTTCGTCTGTACTACTTCTGCTGCCTCTATTCGACTGAAGAAACCTACTGTGTAGGCGAAAAGCTTCGGAATGAGACATCTAAATGTTGCACTTGTGTCTTAATAATGACAATGGATGACGGAGGATCATTCCCGTCTGTATAAAATAGATTCACTTAAAATTAATAAATAAAAAAAACTGTACAACCATGAGAACTTTTAGTTTTAAGTAGTCAGTACGTCATTAAATTAAGTCGGCCCATAATGCATAGGCATAATAGAGGCTCTTTGTACTGCAACCCATTATTGTAAAAACAATCTCAATATATTACTTGCAAAGAAATAAATAAATTTAAATTTGAATTGTCCTGCTGACATTCAAAAAATTTCATTTTAAATAATGAACATCTCACTGAGAGTATAATCAATTACTACTTCACTATTTTCTTTGTTTTTACAACAAAGTAGAAAAAAAACTATCAACCAAATTATTTTGAAAAACTGAGATTCACTGATTCAAACGGAAAAACCTTTTTTTTTTTTTTGCCTGGGTTTCAATATCTTGCTTTTATGTTTTAAAGTGATTCGCTACGTGAGTTGTGACGGGTAGCAGATAACTGTTTCAGTGTCCCAAGGGAGGATCTGGTCTCCTGATGTCCCCTGGAGCCGCCCCTGTGGGAAGAAAATATTGTGAAGTTCATCAAACCGGTTGGTGACGCCAGCACCGCTCAACCTGGTGACGCCAGCACCGCTCACAGCCCGGTGACGCCAGCACCGCTCACAGCCCGGTGACGCCAGCACCGCTCACAGCCCGGTGACGCCAGC
>NC_069453.1:11480100-11511450 GCF_026875155.1 Cherax quadricarinatus
GAATATATCCGGTGGCTGTATCGTTGAATATATCCGGTGGCTGTATCGTTGAATATATCCGGTAGCTGTATCGTTGAATATATTCGGTGGCTGTATCGTTGAATATATCCGGTAGCTGTATCGTTGATATATTATCCGGTGGCTGTATCGTTGAATATATCCGGTAGCTGTATCGTTGAATATATCCGGTGGCTGTATCGTTGAATATATTCGGTGGCTGTATCGTTGAATATATCCGGTAGCTGTATCGTTGAATATATCCGGTAGCTGTATCGTTGAATATATCCGGTAGCTGTATCGTTGAATATATCCGGTAGCTGTATCGTTGAATATATCCCGTGGCTGTATCGTTGAATATATCCGGTAGCTGTATCATTGAATATATCCGGTAGCTGTATCGTTGAATATATCCCGTGGCTGTATCGTTGAATATATCCGGTAGCTGTATCATTGAATATATCCGGTAGCTGTATCATTGAATATATCCGGTAGCTGTATCATTGAATATATCCGGTAGCTGTATCATTGAATATATCCGGTAGCTGTATCATTGAATATATCCGGTAGCTGTATCATTGAATATATCCGGTAGTTCTATCGTCGTATTTATTCATGTTTGTTCTGTATTTTTTTTTCAGTTTCAACATTTTTGCTGGACATTTGAGTAGACGATGGAGGTAAAAAAAAAAAAAAAAAAAAAAAAAGGTGGAAAGGTAAATGGAAAAAAGAAAAACAAAGACAAAGAAACACTAGGCTGTGTTTTAGTGAGTAAAAAAAATTATATGTATATTTAATAGATTCGTCTATTGAGAGTTTGAACGACTTTAATTATGAATACGTTAATGTATAGTTGGGTATTTTTCTGTACATTATGTTACTGTAGGGAAATGCCAGGGGATATATCCTAGCCTGCCAGGGGATATATCCTAGCCTGCCAGGGGATATATCCTAGTCTGCCAGGGGATATATCGTAGCCTGCCAGGGGATATATCCTAGTCTCACAGGTCGTTTTTAATCTGTTGCACCCACTTATATACCCAATTCCACCTTAACCGTTCATTAATTCTTTGAGACATTCCAACCTTTTAAAAGGTTATTTTTGTGCTAAAATGCGAGTGGGGTGAAAAATAAGACGAGAGTACTAACCACAGAGTATGTCATGTACAGCTATGTTGACAACCACAGTGTATAATGTACGGATATATTGACAACTACATCATGTTTCTCCTCAACAAGTCATTTCCCACACATCTGACAGTAAATCCTTAATTACTAGTTACATCTATTACAGCTATAGCAAACAAACACTTGCATCCTCAGTAAGGAGCATCTCCAACATGTTCCCTGCTATAGGAACACTTACCACAACTTAGACAAGTTCCCACTAACACTGAATTACCGTCACTTTAAATGGCTGCCATGTGCCCGGCATATCTGCCACTGATACTTCTTAGTCCTCCCATCCCGCACTCTAGTGTACAGCACTGACAGACAGACGTCACAGACCTCTCTCCAACCATTCTCAGTACGTTTATTTAGGCACAGGTACACAAGTACAATTATCATAGTGTAAATTAACTAGGATAACCCACAAGAATCGGACAAATTGACTTACTTCCATTTAGGTCCTGTGGAAATAAATGGTATAAAATACCGACACAATGGAAATATAAACACTTAAGCAGTATAATGTGATCCTTTATTGACAACGTTTCGCCCACGCAGTGGGCTTTATCAAGTCACAAGCAGATCTGTTTGTGACTTGATAAAGCCCACTGTGTGGGCGAAACGTTGTCAATAAAGGATCACATTATACTGCTTAAGTGTTTATATTTCCATTAGGTCCTTCTGTGTTGGACTGAGGAAGCCACCGACTGGCTGGCGAAACTTTTCCACAATAAACACACCCAAGTGTTGCAGTTGTCTAATTCATAGCTTGTCGGTGCTCTGAACCATTTATTTATCTACATTCTTTCCGGGTGACTTGTTAGTTAAAAGCCCATGGATTACACGAACTGTCATTAAAACTTCATGTCACCTGTGTACCTATACCTGGAGAGGGTTCCGGGGGTCGACGCCCCCGCTGTCCGGTCTTGACCAGAATAAGTCACAACCTTCTTCTAGGAAGGAGGCACTAGTATTGAAATTTTAAAGCCTATCAGAAAAGGTTTTCAAAACTTATAGTACAGTAGACAAAACAATAATAGCCTATATGAAATATTAACTAGATGGCACCCGCTCACTAATAGTTCCATGAAACTTAACTTTGTTATGGTTCGCCAGCGATGAAAATTTGGAGCCATAATTTATTTTTATTATTATTACAATCATTACTACAGGGTTAAACCCAGAAAGGTGATAGGAGTCGATCATAAGAGACATTCAGGCAATGAATGAAAAATCTTTTGAGGATGACAACAATAAATGCTTTATTTCAGGGATCATCAAAATCATGTCACCTTAAATTAACGAGTTCTTAATATTTCTCATTTTTTCATCTATGTTCTATTTCAAATTTCCTACAATTTTTTTTTTCAAGAAAATACAATTTCCATACTTTCCATGATCTACAAGAACAACCGAGAGGTAAGAATTGCCAGGAAACAGGACGAGTGTTTCCAGACGCGGGTGTTATTCATATCATGACCCGCCACTGGAGCTTTAGGTCATCTGACAGAGGCCTTCCACTGGTTTATCCCTCCACCCCTTTAAAAATCAAAATCAGTAAGAACATTTAATACGGAGAGCTTGAAGAAAAATGTAAATACTAGCACCTAAACAATCTAGTATCATTCCAAAGCTTTCTGTAAGTTAGTACAGCAGCGCTGTATAACCTAAGTACAATCTAAGTAAGTTTAGAAACTGATCAACTGCACATTCAAAAAATATCGCATCGAAAGGAAAATTTTTATTTTCACAATTTCTTCAGTAACGTTCTCGAAAATGGTCAAAACATTTCTGAGACCGGTTTTCCAAATTGTCTCTAAAAATGTTTCACGACACACTAGAGAAAGTACACTCACCTTATATACACATATATATGTATATATGTTGTAGATGAATGGTATACAACACCTACAAGATGAAGAATTAGACATGCGCAGCACCTGGGTGTCTTTACTGTAGACTTTTCGCCATCCAGTGGCTTTATCAATACAAGGACATAATGCGACTGTAGAACTTCATAAATGAGACGAGGTAATCAGTCCCTCAGCCTTGGAGTTGGTGAAGGGCACCGTAGTCTTAAAGACCGCTTTTTTTTTTTAAGGCCTAACTCGCCGGTGGAGGTGGTGGAAAGGGCAGATAAGAGGATGTTAGAAGGACGAGGCAGAGGAGGGGTAGGATGAAGAGTAGAGCCAGGAAGATAAAAGGAACGGGTCAAGGAATATGAAAAGGAATAGGATGATGAGGTGTAAGAAGTATAGGAGGTGTGGGAGGTGGTGGTGTAGGCACAGGAAGATTTGCAGGAGGATAACAGGAGGAGAACAGGAGGAGGAAGAGGAGGAGGAGGAAGAACGTGCAAATTATTAATTCTTTGATTTCCTTCTTTCTTTCATCGTCACCTCTTACTTCTTTCACCATCTTAGCCTTCACACTTCTTCCTTGTTTACCCATCATCTTCTCCAGTACCTTTCTTTCCCTTCACGCCTATTACATGTTGAGTTCCCTTTCCATCACTGGAGATTCTTCACAACTTTTCCAGACGAAAACCTGTTTTCTCCTGTTGCTTTCTGTTCAAGTTTTCTGCCTTGTCTAATGTGGCTTTCCATTTGTTTTTCCGGTTGCTCTGCTCTGTTTTTCTGTTGCTCTAACTTTTTTGAGTTATCCCAGGTTCTTTACATATATGCTGCTATGTATGATAATCTACGTGACTGTATTTGTGTATACCTGAATAAAAGTATTTATTCTGCACTGTTTACTCTGTTTTCATCTGTTTCTCTCTCCTGTTTAGATTCCTTCCTTCATGGCACTATCGTCTCTATTTTGCCGTGTCCGTTGTTTCTGTTTCGACGTGTCTACGTTTACCGTTGCTCTGCTATCTCTATCTTCCTACATTTCTCTTCATTGTCCGTTTTTTTCCCGTTCCTGTTTTTTTCCTGTTACTGTTTTCTTTTTTATTCTCGTTCCATTTTTTCAGTATTACTTTCTCCACTGTTTTGAAATATCTCTTATTCCCTGTTGCTTTTATTTCTGTTATACTGTTTTTTCCGTTTCTTTAGCTGTATAATTGTTAAAAAAATTGCATTTCAATTAAAACTGCAAATTGCATTTGCTAGTGGCAAGAGAAAAGGTCAATGAGATCAGGCAAAGGTCAAGGGGGACTTACACGACAGGTTAAGGTCAAAGGGGAAAATAATAGGTCAACAAGGTCAAAGAGGACCTTTAAAACCAGTTGAAAATGTCAAGAAAAAGATAAAGAAAGCTAACAGCAGGTCAGAAGGTTCAAGGGACCTACACAGCAGGTCAGGAAGGACAAGGGACCTACACAGCAGGTCAGGAAGGTTAAGGGACTTACACAACAGGTCAGGAAGGACAAGGGACCTACACAGCAGGTCAGGAAGGACAAGGGACCTACACAGCAGGTCAGGAAGGACAAGGGACCTACACAACAGGCCAGGAAGGTTAAGGGACTTACACAACAGGTCAGGAAGGACAAGGGACCTACACAACAGGTCAGGAAAGTTAAGGACTTACGCAACAGGTCAGGAAAGTTAAGGACTTACGCAACAGGTCAGGAAAGTTAAGGACTTACGCAACAGGTCAGGAAAGTTAAGGACTTACGCAACAGGTCAGGAAAGTTAAGGACTTACGCAACAGGTCAGGAAAGCCTACACAACATATTTTTAGGTATTTTTAGAATTTAAAGAGTTTTTTTTTTTTATCTTGTAGACCATTCAATATTCTTGGCAAACAAATATATACTACACACAAGAAAAAATTACCGACATAAATAAAAGAAATACCATCATGCCAAGATAACCAGCAACAATTAAAAACTTCATTAAATGATCTTTTAATATCAAAAGTATCTTTTAAAACTTCCTCGAGATCTCTACAGGTATCTCGGTAATTATAAAAACCATGGTGAAAGTGAAAGGCCCAAGTTGAGGGCAAACTGCTAAACTGTGTTCCACAGTGCTCCGTGGCCTGGTGGCAAAAGCTCTCGCTTCACACGGTGATGGTTAGGGCTCGATTCCCGGCGAGGGTAGAAACACTGGGCGTGATTCCTTACACCGGTTGTCTATGTTCACCCATCAGTAAAATGGGCACTTGGGTGTTATTCGACTGGTGTGGGTCACATCTCGGGACAAAACTGACCTAATTTGCCCGAAATGCTCTGCATAACAAGATGTTTTCAGTAGTAGTGATGTCATCTGATCGTAGGCCGTATACCTTGTACATGTAGAAAGAAGTATATAGTTATTATTACATCAGTGTATTTCACCAGTACACGAGAAACACAACACTTGTACACATGTGTCACCTGTTTGAACTGAGGCGACAGATTCATCTAGGTGACGATTCCTGTTAAGGAAGGGCAAACACCAGGTCTGCACTAACTCTTAATCTTGCTGCGAGCTCACCACTTCTAAGGACATATCTATAGTACTGAGTCCATGACAGTGAGACACAGGACATCTTGTTAACAAAGTACACAACAGCCTTAGCCTCGCATCTTCCATTCATTCCAGACATGGAATCTACACATCTTCAAAGTACACGTCACACACAAGCAACTTATGGACACAGAATGCGACAGAAGCAACATGACCAAACAGATCCAACACTGGGATCAAACACAATACACATACTAGTACCTAGCAACTTACAGCTATAGAACGACTGGATATTGCACGAATAGAACATAGTTTACTGGCACACATAGCATCACTGATACGTAACGAGAGATGAACTATCACAGACGAAAGGTATACTGAAAACCACAGGATACACTAGGCGAAGTAGGAGGGAACTGATAGATGGACACCAGTCGACACTATACACAATTAGCACACAAGTACTACACTGAATAGAAGACATCTAACTTACAATGACACTATATGAGAACAGTATGCATACACATATACAACAGCACAACACTATACTACACACAATACGCAACACTATACTACACCAATACGCAACACCTATACACCAATAGCAACCACTATACTACACACAATACGCAACACTTTACTACACCAATACGCAACACTATATACAACCAATACCAAACACATATACTACACAATACGCAACACTATACTACACAATACGCAACACTATACTACACAATACGCAACACTATACTACACAATAGCAACACTATACTACACACAATACGCAACACTATACTACACACAATACGCAACACTATACTACACACAATACGACATCCACTATACTACACACAATACGCAACACTATACTACACACATACGCACACTATACACACAAACGCAACACTATACTACACAATACGCAACACTATACTACACACAATACGCAACACTATACTACAACACATACGCAACACTAACTACACACAATACGCAACACTATACTACACAATACGCAACACTATACTACACAATACGCAACACTATACTACACAATACGCAACACTATACTACACAATACGCAACACTATACTACACACAATACGCAACACTATACTACACAATACGCAACACTATACTCTACACAATACGCAACACTATACTACACAATACGCAACACTATACTACACACAATACGCAACACTATACTACACACAATACGCAACACTATACTACACAATACGCAACACTATACTACACAATACGCAACACTATATACATACACAACCAATACGCAACACTATACTACACACAATACGCAACACTATACTACACACATACGCAACACTATACACACAATACGCAACACTTACTACACAATACGCAACACTATACACACAATACGCAACACTATACTACACACAATACGCAACACTATACTACACACAATACGCAAACACTATACTACACAATACGCAACACATAACTAACACAATACGCAACACTATACTACACAATACGCAACACTATACTACACAATACGCAACACTATACTACACAATACGCAACACTATACTAACACAATACGCAACACTATACTACACAATACGCAACACTATACTACACAATACGCAACACTATACTACACACATACGCAACACTATACTACACAATACGCAACACTATACTACACAATACGCAACACTATACTACACACAATACGCAACACTATACTACACAATACGCAACACTATACTACACAATACGCAACACTATACTACAACAATACGCAACACTATACTACACACAATACGCAACACTATACTACACAATACGCAACCTATACTACACAATACGCCAACACAATACTACACACAATACCAACACTATACACACAATAGCAACACTAACTACAATACGCACACTATACACAACCACACTATACTACACATCATACGCAACACTATATACACAATACGCAACACTATACTACACAATACGCAACACTATACTACACACAATACGCAACACTATACTACACAATACGCAACACTATAACAATACAACACTTACACACAATCGCACACTATACTACACAATACGCAACACTATACTACACAATACGCAACACTATACTACACCAATACGCAACACTAACTAACATAGCAACACTAATACCACAATACGCAACACTAAACTAACACACAATACGCAACACTATACTACACACAATACGCAACACTATACTACACCAATACGCAACACTATACTACACACATACGCAACACTATACTACACAATACGCAACACTATACTACACACAATACGCAACACTATACTACACAATACGCAACACTATACTACACACAATACGCAACACTATACTACACAATACGCAACACTATACTACACACAATACGCAACACTATACTACACAATACGCAACACTATACTACACACAATACCAACACTATACTACACAATACGCAAAACACATAAACTAACACACAATACGCAACACTATACTACACAAATACGCAACACTATACTACACACATACGCAACACTATACTACACAATACGACATAACAACTATACAACACTATACACATACGCAAACACTTATACTCCATGCCACTAATACAAGCAACACTATACTACACAATACGCAACACTATACTACACAATACGCAACACTATACTACACAATACGCAACACTATACTACACAATACGCAACACTATACTACACAATACGCATACACATTACTGACAATACAAATATTTAGCTAACTAATATCGGTAACATTCGTACACTAAATATTCGTGTAACATTCGTCAATATCGCGTAACATTCGTGTATACACATCGTGTAATATTCGTGTAACATCTGACTGATCAAAACAAATTCGTGTATCATTCGTGTAAATTCGGAAAATATTCGTGTAAATATCGTGTAACATTCGTGTAATATTCGTGTAACATTCGTGTAATATTCGTGTAATATTCGTGTAATATTCGTGTAATATTCGTGTAATATTCGTGTAATATTCGTGTAATATTCGTGTAATATTCGTGTAACATTCGTGTAATATTCGTGTAATATTCGTGTAACATTCGTGTAACCAACCACACACCTGTTGATGTTTATGTTGGTGGGTCTCGTTAATCGTAAGTTATTGTGCCCTTATGCAAAACAGATACTTATAATAATAATAAATAATAATAATAATATCTTTATTTCTACATGTACAAGGTATACAGGTTTAGCTAACATCGATGACATACTACTATATAGAAACCGCTTGTTAAACGGAGCATTTCGGGCAAATTTGGTTAATTCTGTCCCAAGATGCGACCCACACCAGTCGATTAACATCCAGGTACCCATTTTACTGTTGGATGAACAGGGACAGGAGGTGCCTCATCTTCTGGAAATGCGTCATAATGTTTTCTAGCCGTACCGGGGGATCGATCCCCGGACCTCAGTGTGTGAGGTGAGTGCGCTAGCGATCGAGCTACGGGACACCTAAAGATAGACGAAGATAGACATTCACAAGATGCTCCACCATGCATCACACGTTCCGTAATAATCAATCGCTCGGTGATTAAGAAACGCCAGAGATAGTTTCGGAGCTTCGTCCCCAACTATGGGGGAGTTGGGAGAGGGTGCGTGAGCGCGGGCGCGTGTGAATGACTCCAGCCTAACAAGCATCAACCCGGGTATCGGGTACTCCAGGGCACATTGAACACATCTCTAGCAAACTAATTAACTCAGACTCCCACGGAATACCAAAGTTTGATGGGAATGAGATCGTGTCTTGGAATCCACTCCTTGCCCCGGCGAATTCCAAGAATTAACGAGCTAAGAGTGAGATGGTGCTTCGGTTTGGCTTCGTTGCAACCGCCATGGTTTATAGACGTCATTTTTACCTGATAGCCTCCCATTCCGCAAGTAGCAATGGAGGGTGCATCTCCAGGCACTATCTTTCACTAGAAACACTGTATGTATCCAATTTATTGCTTAGCAGAAGAGAGATAAACTGTAAATGGACTTAATGAAATTAGATTAGCAGAGAAAGAGAAAGAGAAAGAGAAGAGAGAGAGAAAGAGAAAGAGAAAGAGAGAGAGAGAGAGAGAGAGAGAGAGAGAGAGAGAGAGAGAGAGAGAGAGAGAGAGAGAGAGAGAGAGAGAGAGAGAGAGAGAGACTGAGACTTCAACATAGGAGGGATGTGTGTGGCCTTACTGTTATGTACAAGGCCAATACTGTCAAAGTACCACACCTGCCTCCACTTCGAGAACAGCGTGAAGCAAGTTTCTATACCACAAGACGGGCAGAAAGCAGCAACTTCACTCTGGCTGTACCGTTCTCCAGAGCATCACTTCATCTGAGATCATTTATCCCCAGGATGACTCGAGTCTGGGACACATTCGTACAGCATTATGATGTCAAAGAGATAAAGCCAGTTGATCTCATGAAAATGCTAGCCCACACATGGCTCCAACTTCATCCTGTTCCCTACTTGTATGTTTCATAACAAAAAATGCTTTTAACTGAGCTGATGTAGGTAACAGCTCTTAGCTAGTCAACAAAGTTAGGAATCCTTAACTTGTAAATAGCTTGTCAAAGCTAGTGATCCTTAGCCTAACCTTGTCAAACCATGTGTAAACAAAAAGAGATAGAAAGAGAAAGTGAAAGAAAGTGAGAAAGACATTATTGGTGCTTTCGACCGGGTGTGGCAACAGGACCTCTTAAGCAAAACTAAGCTCTGAGAATCGCAGGCTCTACGCTATGTCTCCTCAGTGACTACCTTCATGGTAGATCTCTAAGGGTAGTTATCAATGGAACAGAATCGGCAAGACATCCTATTGGGGCAAGTGTTCCACAAGGAAGCGTGGTGCTGGGACCATTGTTATAGAATGTCTACTTCAATGACCTTCATCTCATCCCAGAATTCCATGCATATGCAGAAGACTGTACACTGACATTCACTTATCCAAGAGAAGAAATGCCAGCTGCTCTAAGCTACATCAATCACCAGCTAAGAGTAATATCAGATTGGGGAAACCGGTGGCAAGTAACATTTGCACCTGAGAAAACACAAATGATGATGGTCTCTAGGCACCATGATGGTAATGCCCGTGAAGTAGTAAGTATGAATGGGAGGGTGTTGACACGTGGGGAAGAAGTTAATATCCTTGGGGTGAAATTTGACTCCAAACTGACCATGAAGAACCACATTGTAAATCTTGCAAACAAGGCAGCCAGGAAGCTTACAGCACTTCGCTGTATCTCGCATCTCCTTGACAGTAGGGGTTGCAAGATTCTGTACGAGGCACAAGTACGCTCACACCTTGAATATGCTCCGCTTTCTTGGTTTGCCTGCCCCCCCCCCCCCCCCGTCTCATCTGTGACTGCTTGACAGTAGAGAACAGAGCAAGACGTCTCATCTCTCGCTGGGACCAATCCTGGGTAGATCTGTCATTTCAGCAAAGCCTTCAACACAGGAGGAATGTGGGTGACCTTACTGTTATATACAAGGCCAATATTGTCAAAGTACCACACTTGGATCCACTTCGAGGACAGCGTGAAACAAGCTTTTATGCCACAAGACGGGCAGAAAGCAGCAACTTCACTCTGGCTGTACCCTTCTCCAGAACATCACTCCATCTGAGATCATATATACCCAGGATGACTCGAGTATGGAACACATTCGTACAGCATAATGATGTCAACGAGATAAAGTCAGTTGATCAAATGAAAATGCTGGCCTACAGATGGCTCCAACTTCATCCTGTTCCCTACTTGTATGTCTCATAACAATAAAAATGCTTTCAAATGAGCTGATGTGGGTAACAGCTCTTAGCTTGCCAATAAAGGTAGGAATCCTTTAACCTGTAAACAGCTTGTCAATAAAGCCAAAGGATTCTTAACCTTGTCAAACCCTGTGTAGAGAGAGAGAGAAGAGAGAGAGAGAGAGAGAGAGAGAGAGAGAGAGAGAGAGAGAGAGCGCTAGAGCTTGTAAGCTGTGCTATCATGCTAAGTAATAATTACATCCATCACATTCTCCCTGTGCTAATAGGTAGATTTGATATTTGAAGAATATTTTTACCTCATCCTCATATCTGACAGACAGAGATGTAAGTCATAGCTCCGTTGCTTCCTTTGCGGATGACACCCGGATTGCCATGGCAGTGACCTCCATTGAAGACACAACAAGACTCCAAGCGGACGTAAACTAAATCTTCAAATGGGCCACTCAAAACAATATGAAGTTCAACGAGGAGAAATTTCAACTACTCAAATACGGAAAACTTGAGGAAATTAAAAATGTATCGTGGTATACGACAAATTCTAGCCATACAATAGAGCGAAAAATTAATGTGAATGCCCTGGGAGTGATAATGTCAAAGGATCTCGCCATCCAAGACCACAACAATGTATCTACTGCATCTGCTAGGAAAGTGATAGGATAGATAATGAGAACCTTCAAAACTTGGGATGCCAAGCCCATGATGATTCTCTTCAAATCGCTTATCCCTAGGCTGGAATACATACTAGGCTGGCGACATTGCTGGCCTGGAGAGTGTACGAAGAACTTTCACGGCACACAAGTACGACAAGGCACCTGAATTACTGGGAACGGTTGAAGGTCCTTGATTTGTATTCTCTGGAACGCAGGCGAGAGAGATGCATGGTAACATACACTTGGAAGGTCCTGGACGGATTGGTACCAGACCTGCACACGAAAATCACTCCATATGAAACCAAAATACTCGACAGGAGATTGGTACCAAACGATTCTCCTCGCACAATCAGAAAAGCAGGGCGCCACGAGTACACTAGAGACAACACAATAAGTGTCCGGGGCCCAAGATTGTTCAACTGCCTCCCAGCATACATAACGGGGATTACCAATAGACCCCTGACTGTCTTCAAGAAGGCGCTGGACAGGCACCTTAAGTTAGTACCTGACCAACCGAGCTGTGGTTTGTACGTCGGGTTACGTGCGGCCAACAGTAACAACCTGGTTGATCAGGACCTGCTCCACCATGAGGCCTGGTCACAGACCGGGACGCAGGAGCGTTAACCCCGAAACCCTCTCCAGGTATACTCAGGTCGAAATAACCAGGTACAGTTAAAAATCCCAATAAATTATTAATGTTGAAAAACTCTTGTAAAAGTTCCCCACACCAAGTTAAAATAACTAGCATTAATTAAAATCCCATTAAATTGCTAATATCAACAGACTGAAAAGTTCCCAGATCCCCACAGGTACCTCAGTAAGTATAAAAACCACGGCCAAAGCGACAAGAACTAAACCGTGACACAGAAAATGTACTGCAGTTATTTACAAAGCACAAGCTATACAGAGGGCAAGAACACTTTCTAAACATGTTGCACTGATGTGCGCACCAGATCCTCAAGCGACAGATTCAACTCGGATGATGATACCTGTTGGAGGAGAAAAAGACAATTTGAAGAGAATAACTTGATTGAGACACTGCCTGTGGATATGCTTCTTCAATCACTAGTGAAGAAGCCTGCCTAGAGCAGTGGTGTCTTTCATCGCTTGTCTGCTTTAAGGTAGTTCTTTCCACCTGTTGGAGGAGGAGGTCCAAACACTCAAGTCCTGAAGAACTCGCTGATTTTCTGACTGACTGTAGTGACCAACAGGTCCATCACTTCAAGGATGTATCTGTGTATGAGGTTCACGAAATCACTACCCACGTATTTCACGGGATATCAACATGGCTTAGGCACCTTGTGCCATGCATGTGGGAAAAACTCCCACAAGTAGTCAAAAACTGTTGGAGAAACCCGAACAGACGACCCCACTTTACCAGTCTTTAGACTGCTTACGACGACCAACCTCCCTATAGTCTCAGGTTTTTTTCCAGGTCTAGGAATTCTGCCAAAGCATGAAGGTATCTGGCGATACTCGTTGGATATCACCAGGAAGTCGAACCAAAGATTTAGTCGTCGACAGGAACTTACGGAAACCAAAGTGGAGAAAGACAGCCTCAAGGACTTCATCTCTTTACACATGGTCTGGCTATGATAGATATCTTTATCGTTATACAAAGACACTTCGATCTCACTTAATTAAAAAAAAAGTAAGCTTAACATACAATTCACCTTTGAGGATAAGAAGGATGACTCCTTACGTTTCTTTCGTGTGTTGTTCTGTAAGGATTTTTAATTAAAGAAAAAAGGACCCACATGAAACCAACTAATAAGGATGACTTTATACATTAGGCACACCATGACCTCAAACTGATAAAAGGCTTCTTACTTCACCTACTCAGGATTTATATTAAATTTATACATGAACAATAATATATTGAATATGCTTTTTCTGTCCTAAGCTTAGAGCTCTTCACACTAGAGTTAGAAATGACATTAATCGACATCCAATTCTCCTCACGGAACTTACTCCAGGCATGATCACCCCTCACCTCCCTAGACCCAACACGAATGTACTAGTTCTCACAACAAAAACCATTAAAGAATTTTCCAAAACTTTAAGCGCACACAAAACCACAGCCACAGCGGGAGTTAATAGCATTCCACGTAGGGGATGTAACAAATTCCATATAGGTGAGACAATCCGAGATTTACAGGAACCCAAGTATGCATGCACTGCTAACACCTCTGTGGTCCATCATAACCTGCATTCCCAGCTAACGGACTGTCATGGAAAAAAGAGGGGGGACCACGACTTATATCATGTTAACTGAGCTAAATGATGTATCGGGTCAGCTACCATCCGCCTCACCAAAAAAGTGGAACAAAACAGAGGAATGTATAAACATTTTCCAAGATCAATACATAAAACTCGACCTGACGCCCAGATTCGGGAACCTCCCTCTACCGGTATCCCTTGACTTTTGTCGCCAGTCACCTCTCCACCACCTAACTTGATTTGGGTCGCCAGTCACCTCTCCACCACCTAACTTGATTTGGGTCGCCAGTCACCTCTCCACCACCTAACTTGATTTGGGTCGCCAGTCACCTCTCCACCACCTAACTTGATTTGGGTCGCCAGTCACCTCTCCACCACCTAACTTGATTTGGGTCGCCAGTCACCTCTCCACCACCTAACTTGATTTGGGTCGCCAGTCACCTCTCCACAACCTAACTTGACTTAGGATGTTTGTTCCTTTGCACTTCATGACGCTCAACTGTGCCTCCCTCAGTGTACTCAACCGAGAGACAGTAAGTATGTTCGCCTAGAATGGAAGGCCTGTGTATATACGCCGAGAGCTGTACCTTTTTTTGTATATATACAGAGATGTGCATCTTTATATTATATATATATATATATATATATATATATATATATATATATATATATATATATATATATATATATATATTATATATATATTATATATACACACACACACAACTACAGATTACTTTAATCCTGATTTTAGGGATTAAGCATTCCTAACAATGCATTTCCAAATTTAGAACTAACGAAAAGCCTTAAAAGGCATCGGCCTACTAACAGATGTCCTTTTTTCCCCCACAGAGTTTCCACTTATGTGCCAACTGAACGTTCCACATTAATGTTTCATAAGTTCACTCATTTTATTTCAGTTTCTCCTGCTCATAAAAACTTGGCAATTTAATCCGTTTAGAAAACGGTTGGAAGTGAAAACTGTCAGAAGATAAGGAATGGATTGGAGAGGAAGGTGGGGGGGGGGGGAGAAAGAAGGAGAGAGAAAGAAATAGAAAGAGGGAGAGAGATAAAGTTTAAAAGATCGATGAAGTAGAGGAAAGGAACGCTTTCCTTCCCAGACGTTTAATTAAATTCACGGGATTTATGTGAGGCAATGTTGCAAGTCGAGAATGTTATTGCTACTGCAAGTGATTTTTCCCCACAAGGCGGTTCTTTTAAAGGAGTAATATCTGTGAAAAGTGTGAGTGAGCGCTTACTGTACCCGCCAGCACACCCATGTGAGCACTTACTGTACCCGCCAGCAAACCCATGTGAGCACTTACTGTACCCGCCAGCAAACCCACGTGAGCACTTACTGTACCCGCCAGCACACCCACGTGAGCACTTACTGTACCCGCCAGCACACCCATGTGAGCACTTACTGTACCCGCCAGCACACCCATGTGAGCATTACTGTACCCGCCAGCACACCCATGTGAGCACTTACTGTACCCGCCAGCACACCCATGTGAGCACTTACTGTACCCGCCAGCACACCCATGTGAGCACTTACTGTACCCGCCAGCACACCCATGTGAGCACTTACTGTACCCGCCAGCATACCCATGTGAGCACTTACTGTACCCGCCAGCACACACATGTGAGCACTTACTGTACCCGCCAGCACACACATGTGAGCACTTACTGTACCCGCCAGCACACACATGTGAGCACTTACTGTACCCGCCAGCACACCATGTTAGGCTTTCATATATAGTTTCATCACAGGTTATCCTACCCGAAATACTGAGCAGTACGCGGTTTTTTTTTCTATTTTTTCCTAAGACTATTTCCAAAAAAATCAAACAGTAGTAGAACTATTTATTAACCACGGGATAACCCAAGAAATCCTAAGTCTTATGCCCTCTCCACTAGAATGCAACCCACAATCTACGAACTACTAAGTGAACCGGGGCAGTAAGTGGAAGATTTGTCCATACATTTCGTCACCCCCAAGATTGAACCCCGCCATTTTTTTTTCCGAGAATAACACTACTATTGAAAGGCATATAACGCAGGTGTAAATGAGGGAGTAGCGTGAGGGAACAAATGTAGGCGGAATGATGGTGAGGTTGTTGATTATTATAATCAAGGGGAGCGCTAAACCCGTAGGATTATGCAGCGCCGGTGGGGTTACTTTGCTGAGAACACCCACTGTGAGAAGTGCTTGCCTCTGCTTCCAAAGCAGCGCCTATTGTACGAAACCATCACATTGTTTTGAACCTAGAAATCCTACTTTTCACCAATCGAGGGTTTCGATAAATTAGTTTAAAAGGTACGTGTCTTTGCTGAATAAAGGCATCTCATGCAAATTTACAGCCTACATGACTGTCAGACATAAATCCTAAGTGAAGTAATACTTGGTAAATTTGTCACCAGTATGCCTAATGTAATTTAAATCAACGCACAACAGATAATCGAAATGTAACACCAGATTAACCATACTAACCATACCACACTAGTCCATACTAACCATACCACACTAGTCACACGATGTCCAACTCAGTAGCACACGACCTCATGTTCACACAGTGTATGTACATATACCATCTACAAAGATGTTGAGAAATACTTTGTGAAGACACCAACAAGGCAATCGGAGAAAATTAGCGTCAGGTCAATCCTAGCCTAGCCGAAGTCCATAAAATCGGGTAAATACTAAGTTTCAGGAAGAGGCTTGCTTCTCCATAGAGTCCACGCCAGACAATGCAAAATAAAGTCCAATATACCAAAGAGAAGTAAAGAGTAACACCACCCACAAGTCAGAGTTACTCAAAACAGTGTTACACTTACCAGGCTCACAGGTTTGTCCACAAAATAAAGTGCATAAAGTAAATCTGCCATGACATGAGCAAACACTAGGATATATTTATCAAATAAAGTTTCATTTCTGGAACCTTTATCACCTAGAATCAGAAACTATCAAGGTTCCAGAACGAAAATGTTTTGTAATAAGTATGTCCTTGTGTTTGCTCATGTATTTTTTTTAAACTACTGGTTGGTACCCATTACCAAGGTTAATATGGCGATAACACTGCTAGATTTGGGTTCATGAAAGTGCAGCAGTTCTATGGATACCCTGAACAAAGTCCAGAGTACGACCCTTCAACAATAATGTAGCAAAGCGATGAGTCCACACAATGGACATAAGTTGCAGATGCAACTCAATCCTCAGGAATTATTAATTCTCCCCACCCCACAAAAAAAAAAAAGACTAAGGTGTTCGCCTGTGAGGCTACGTAAACGGAGACTGAGTAACCACTCAAGACTTTCCCTGTGGCGACAAAATGAAATAATATTTGTGTGGAAGGCTGCGCCTGTAGTTACGCTCCATCTGTGCTCGTGTAAGTAGTATTAATTAAGACGGATCATCATCCACCAGCCCACTCAATGTTACAGATATCAGATCAATCATGCATTATAAAAATCTGAGAAAATATTGATCATTATAATAAAAGGCCTGGGCATTATCTCAGCTGTTGGACAATGATGTATATCCATTGTTACAAATAATTCTAACCTTAAATATTAAAAACAAAACATCTACTAACAGACAAGAAGCAAATAATGTAGAAATGCACATTACGGCTCCGCATTATTCAGAAGCAACATTAACATGACAGTCATCACTTTCACTACCATCAAGGACTTTATTCATCAAAAATTTTAAAAACCATTATCACGTGTCTTAAATATTGTATATTGAAGCCTGCATACTGGTGCCATCCCAGTCATTACAAATGACTGATACTGCTCCGCTCCACAAAGGTGGCAATACAGCAATTGCAAAAAACTGCAGACTAATATCCCTAACATCTCACAGCATTGCTATTTTTTAAAGGGTTTTAAGAAGCAAGATTACCAATCACATGGAATCGCAACAGTTGCACAACCCAGGTCAACTTGGGTTCAGAACTGGCCTCTCCTGCCTTTTGCAGCTGCTAGACCACTAACATAGTCTTAAATTCACCTGAAAACGAACAAAACGCAGATGCAGTATACAGACTTTGCAAATGCCTTTGGCAAGTGCGACCATTGTGTAACTGAAAACAGGAATATGTACAGATTGATATTTAACTTCCTAACAAACAGAACTCAAAGAGTAACAGTCAAGAGTGAAACCAAGAGTGAAACCAGGGGTATATATATATATATATATATATATATATATATATATATATATATATATATATATATATATATATATATATGCAAAACAACCACTCTGAAAGAATAGAGAAATTCCAAGCGCTTTCGTGACTACTCACATTATCAAGGAACTATGAAAGTGAAGCATCCAAGGAAGCTATATAAGGGGTCGGCCAGCACCTCACTATCAGATCCCACAACGGTTAAACACGTGACGCGCGGCGAGCCAACTTGAACAGGTCCTTTGCAAAACTCACCCCCAAGCTATTTATTTGTCCAGTGTATTATTAAATTCTACCCAAATTCTATTAATTATAAATGGATCTAATTTATATAAACCAAAGGAAATATTCATATTATTGTCAAAACTGCTTTTTATGAAACAAGATTCAATTATATTCCTGTCGACCATGGACTTGCTTGATACTACTTTCTCAACTTTTTGAAAATCAATTGGATGGTTAAAATCTCTTACATGAATAAATAGAGCATTGGAATCTTGTCCAGTTCTAATGCTATATTTATGTTGTTTTAATCTTAGTTCGAGATTTTTACCAGTTTGACCGTAATAAACTTTATCGCAAATTTTACAAGGAATCTTATAGACACATCCATCAGCATTTTGGGGGGAATTCTTAATCAAAAGTTTTTTACTGTATCACGATTTTTGAATACAACTTTAATATTAAAAGTCTTAAGAAGAGAAGGCATATCAACCAAGTTTTCATGGTAAGGGAGAACCAACATATTTTTAGTTGAATAAGGCTGGTTGCCCTTTTTTGGATTATAAAAAGTGTTCCTAGCAACTTTAAAAGATTTATCAATTACATTTCTTGGGTATTTTAAATCATTACCTATTTCATAAATTTTGGATATTTCCTCATCTATGAACTCAGGACTACAAATTCGTAAAGCTCTCAAAAACATTGATGAGAAAACAGACAGTTTGACTCTATCTTGATGCGAGGAATAATAGTGGACATAGGAACAGTTATTTGTAGGTTTTCTGTAAATTTTAAATTTGAATTCATTATTACCCTTAATAATTAAAACATCTAGAAAAGGCAATGAGTTATTTTCTTCAAACTCAACAGTAAAGTTTATAGAATGGGCTAAGCTATTTAATTTTCCAAGAAAATGGTGTATATCTACATTTTTGGGCATAAGACACAAAATATCATCAACATATCTGAACCATTTAGCTCTATTAGGGAGGATTGTGTTAAGCAACCTTGTTTCAAAAAATTCCATGTATAGGTTACTAAGAACAGGTGAAAGAGGATTTGCGATAAAGTTTATTACGGTCAAACTGGTAAAAATCTCGAACTAAGATTAAAACAACATAAATATAGAGTATATGGGAAGAGTATATGGAGAAAAAGAGAGAAGTTAAGAGAGTGGTGAAGCAATGTAAAAAGAGAGCAAATGAGAGAGTGGGTGAGATGTTATCAACAAATTTTGTTGAAAATAAGAAAAAGTTTTGGAGTGAGATTAACAAGTTAAGAAAGCCTAGAGAACAAATGGATTTGTCAGTTAAAAATAGGAGAGGAGAGTTATTAAATGGAGAGTTAGAGGTATTGGGAAGATGGAAGGAATATTTTGAGGAATTGTTAAATGTTGATGAAGATAGGGAAGCTGTGATTTCGTGTATAGGGCAAGGAGGAATAACATCTTGTAGGAGTGAGGAAGAGCCAGTTGTGAGTTTGGGGGAAGTTCGTGAGGCAGTAGGTAAAATGAAAGGGGGTAAGGCAGCCGGGATTGATGGGATAAAGATAGAAATGTTAAAAGCAGGTGGGGATATAGTTTTGGAGTGGTTGGTGCAATTATTTAATAAATGTATGGAAGAGGGTAAGGTACCTAGGGATTGGCAGAGAGCATGCATAGTTCCTTTGTATAAAGGCAAAGGGGATAAAAGAGAGTGCAAAAATTATAGGGGGATAAGTCTGTTGAGTGTACCTGGTAAAGTGTATGGTAGAGTTATAATTGAAAGAATTAAGAGTAAAACGGAGAATAGGATAGCAGATGAACAAGGAGGCTTTAGGAAAGGTAGGGGGTGTGTGGACCAGGTGTTTACAGTGAAACATATAAGTGAACAGTATTTAGATAAGGCTAAAGAGGTCTTTGTGGCATTTATGGATTTGGAAAAGGCGTATGACAGGGTGGATAGGGGGGCAATGTGGCAGATGTTGCAAGTGTATGGTGTAGGAGGTAGGTTACTGAAAGCAGTGAAGAGTTTTTACGAGGATAGTGAGGCTCAAGTTAGAGTATGTAGGAAAGAGGGAAATTTTTTTCCCAGTAAAAGTAGGCCTTAAGACAAGGATGTGTGATGTCACCGTGGTTGTTTAATATATTTATAGATGGGGTTGTAAGAGAAGTAAATGCGAGGGTCTTGGCAAGAGGCGTGGAGTTAAAAGATAAAGAATCACACACAAAGTGGGAGTTGTCACAGCTGCTCTTTGCTGATGACACTGTGCTCTTGGGAGATTCTGAAGAGAAGTTGCAGAGATTGGTGGATGAATTTGGTAGGGTTTGTGCAAAAGAAGAAAATTAAAGGTGAATACAGGAAAGAGTAAGGTTATGAGGATAACAAAAAGATTAGGTGATGAAAGATTGAATATCAGATTGGAGGGAGAGAGTATGGAGGAGGTGAACGTATTCAGATATTTGGGAGTGGACGTGTCAGCGGATGGGTCTATGAAAGATGAGGTGAATCATAGAATTGATGAGGGAAAAAAGAGTGAGTGGTGCACTTAGGAGTCTGTGGAGACAAAGAACTTTGTCCTTGGAGGCAAAGAGGGGAATGTATGAGAGTATAGTTTTACCAACGCTCTTAAAATGGGTGTGAAGCGTGGGTGATGAATGTTGCAGCGAGGAGAAGGCTGGAGGCAGTGGAGATGTCATGTCTGAGGGCAATGTGTGGTGTGAATATAATGCAGAGAATTCGTAGTTTGGAAGTTAGGAGGAGGTGCGGGATTACCAAAACTGTTGTCCAGAGGGCTGAGGAAGGGTTGTTGAGGTGGTTCGGACATGTAGAGAGAATGGAGCGAAACAGAATGACTTCAAGAGTGTATCAGTCTGTAGTGGAAGGAAGGCGGGGTAGGGGTCGGCCTAGGAAGGTTGGAGGGAGGGGGTAAAGGAGGTTTTGTGTGCGAGGGGCTTGGACTTCCAGCAGGCATGCGTGAGCGTGTTTGATAGGAGTGAATGGAGACAAATGGTTTTTAATACTTGACGTGCTGTTGGAGTGTGAGCAAAGTAACATTTATGAAGGGATTCAGGGAAACCGGCAGGCCGGACTTGAGTCCTGGAGATGGGAAGTACAGTGCCTGCACTCTGAAGGAGGGGTGTTAATGTTGCAGTTTAAAAACTGTAGTGTAAAGCACCCTTCTGGCAAGACAGTGATGGAGTGAATGATGGTGAAAGTTTTTCTTTTTCGGGCCACCCTGCCTTGGTGGGAATTGGCCGGTGTGATAATAATAAAATAAAAATATAGCATTAGAACTGGACAAGATTCCAATGCTCTATTTATTCATGTAAGAGATTTTAACCATCCAATTGATTTTCAAAAAGTTGAGAAAGTAGTATCAAGCAAGTCCATGGTCGACAGGAATATAATTGAATCTTGTTTCATAAAAAGCAGTTTTGACAATAATATGAATATTTCCTTTGGTTTATATAAATTAGATCCATTTATAATTAATAGAATTTGGGTAGAATTTAATAATACACTGGACAAATAAATAGCTTGGGGGTGAGTTTTGCAAAGGACCTGTTCAAGTTGGCTCGCCGCGCGTCACGTGTTTAACCGTTGTGGGATCTGATAGTGAGGTGCTGGCCGACCCTTATATAGCTTCCTTGGATGCTTCACTTTCATAGTTCCTTGATAATGTGAGTAGTCACGAAAGCGCTTGGAATTTCTCTATTCTTTCAGAGTGGTTGTTTTGCATATTTTGAAATCACCTGTTTACTGTGATCTTATTGCATTATATATATATATATATATATATATATATATATATATATATATATATATATATATATATATATATATATATATATATATATATATATTACACACACACACTCAACTTTTCTTATGTATGATGTACCGATTTAATGAAACAACAATGTATATGTTATTTACTTTACCGTGTTGGTGTTTGCATACAATTTCAGTTCCAAAATGAATAACTCGAAGCACTCACAGCTGGTCGCAATACAATTTATCAGAAAATTCCTTCTTGGAGCAGAGAAGTGTCAAAATTTTGTGGTGACAAGAAAATGCCCTCCTGGGAGAGAGACCATCTTAGAGCCCAGCCCTTTAGAAAGTGTAGGAACTCCTTCCCTAGGTAGCATTACATATCTTGGTAAGCAGATAATGTTGCTGTCATGTTCGGGAAATTCTTCTCAATCGTACTTGAAACAGAGACAAAGAATACGTGAGTGATTTAATGACATGAAAACACCATCCTCATTATCCCCTTAACATCGACTCATCCCATACTTGCGTTGCTTTATAGCCATGACCTTTATATTCCTGTGCCTCGGCTATCCTCTCGCCTCCCTCCCTACGAGGTGTCCCAATTAACACCCGTCAGCGACCTAGAAAAGGAACTGGTTCTTGTCCTCTAATAGGGGACAACCTATTCCCCCTCCCCTCAAAAAAAAAAAGAAAGAAAAAAAAAAACACCTTGTTAAGAGGCCATGGGCAACAAGTTTCCAGCAGAGTGGAAAGACTTAGGGAGGAAAGGAGGATGCGGGAAGGAAGGAGAGGGAGAGTGGAGCCAGGAATGATAGAGAGGATGTAGGAACCAGGATGGAAGAAAAGAGGATGCAAGAGGCAGAATGGAAGAAGCAAAGAGATAGAGGGAGGACGTAGAATGGAAGGCAGGAGGGCGTGAGGGAAGGAAGATGCAGGAAACAGAAGAAATAGTGACGGAGGATGTAGGAAGCATGAAGAGGAAGGAAAGAATGAGGCGTCACTTTCGCCTAATGTAAGTGTCATGTTCGTCACAGATGAACATGACATACGAGTCGATGACCAACGTGTTTCTCTTCATAAAGGGTTTTTCCCAGAACACAGCAGCTGTCTCCCACTAGCGCTGGAGGATCTAAAGGTGAACACACACGCACTATCATTCACTCCCTAGCTGTCTTTGTACAGGTGTACTGACAGCACAATACAATGTCCTACAAATCATCATCCCCGCCCGTTTCGGAGAACCGGGCACTATTTCCCACATCCAGAATTCCTATCCTATCCGGGATAGTTCTCCAACCGCAAGTCAAATCCTTAAAACCCACTCCCCACAAACTCCGAATTAACACGCTTACACAGAGATACAAGTGGCGTACTGCCAACAACAGTGAGGAAAAGACACTGGGACAAGGTTTCAATGAAAAGTTTTATGAGTCTTGATAAAGCTCTACAAGGAGAGAAACGATGTCCCAATTAAATCTTGTTCTGCAACTTATTTTACATTCACGCTCGCATACGACTGATGGATGCTGAAGTCTCTACTATGCAAAACTTCCTTGATGACCCCCCTCCTCCACCCTCTAAGCTCCTCCCTCCAACCCTACCTAGGGCATCCCGTATACCTCCCCTCCATCCACTATTTACATACACTGCCAACCTTTCTTGCTGCAGCGTTTTTGAATAATTAGACCAGTGGTTTCTGAACTTTTTCAGGCTGCCGTCACCTTGGTTCACAGGCTACGTCTCTAGCGCCTCTCCTTCTCTACACACATACACACCTCTTTCTTGGTATTAGGTTTACTGCAAATTAAAAAGAATTTAATACTATAAACAAGCGTATTTCACAAACACAAATTAACCTAGTTTTAATGAGGTGGATGTGCTTGGTGCAGGAACACAGCTTCTCAACATCAGGCTTGAAGGAGGAGTCTTAGATCATCGCGTTCAGTAATTTTCAGTCTGTTTCTTTAATTGGAAAGAAGTTTGGTATATACGTATGTCTATATGTGACTCATTATGTGTAGGTCCTGTCAACAAGAATGACAGTAGGCCTACTGAAGCCTCGCTCTATTAAATATGATGTTGGGAAGGCAATAAAGTACATCTTGATTTTGTTCCACACTTCAGGGTAGTCAGAATTTTTTTTTTAACGAAAAACCTTTAAATGTTTTATTTGAACTCTGGCCTGAGCTCAGTGTCATTTTGGAGTGAAATCGGTTCTTCCTCCACCATTCCTGTTTCCTCATTGCTGATATCTAAGAATGGACTGATTACCCAGTCTGGTATTTTAAGCCAAAAAAATCCTGAAATCTGTCAGACATGTCTCAATGCAGCTCGTTCAGGTGTACACAATACACTTGAAGGTCATCATCTGGTATGCTTTTCATCTCCAGTTCAGAGAGGCTTGAAAACAGAGCTCATGATGGACGATGTTACGTTTGAATAACTGTGTTAAGTGTACGTAACTTAGATTTTGTCATACAGATTTTGCAAAACAAACGTTCCCTTGGTTCTGATGCCACCCTGCCGCCCCCTTTTTCCTCAACACCCTCCCTGGATATTTTCACTGCCCACAGGAGGGGGGCGGTACCGCCCACTCTGGGAATTACTGGATTAGATCACTTATATTTAAAACATACTGTAGCACCAGCACCATTATTTTTTCATAGATAAATTTTATAGGCTAAGAATTATCTTATTTCACCTAATATCAAAACCGAGCCCTAAGGAGCTATTACCCCCTAGGAAAGCCACCCACAACAGTAGACTGACACCCAGGCACCTATTTACTGCTAGGTGAACAGGGGTAACAGGTGTAAGGAAACCAATAGCTGATTGCTCAACAAGTAAAACACAAACCTGTTTAAAGTGAAACATTTATATAAAACAATACTGACATTAGCAGATCAAAACCGATTAATCAATAAAACTAAAATAAATTAGAAAAGCGATACTTATTACATACGAATTTTAGTATTAAAAACTGAATAGCTCATCCTTAGTGTTCACCTTGCAGAATATCAGTTTCCAAATTACTTCCATTGTCGTTAGTGATACAAGAATCTTGAATTAATATTCATCCATTCCTCATCAGGATACGTTTGATTTGGACGTGTGTGGTAATACATATTGGTGAAGTATGTATCATCTGGTCACTGTATTGTTAGCAAGAGCGGTGTTAACACTATTACCCTGGAGACTAGTACTGAAAGCAGCAGCAATGAGAAGCAGCTGTTAGAAGTGAAGAGGCCCCGGGGAGGGTCCCTGGGGTAGGCTTAAGTCAGCGAATGTTTGGCAATAACACTCAGGATCATTCAGTTCAAGGAGTGGTGGAGCCTGTATCCTGCGTCCCAATTGTACTCGCTTGACTACCTATTCAGAACCTTCGACAGCATTGAACACGGTATCTGATTAAGCATACGAGGAAAATGGAAATGATCCAAAGATCGGAAACGAGTTTAGTGTTAGAGATGAGGTGGATGGACTACAAAGAGACTTATGATCTCAACAACACTAGCAGAGGACGACTAGGGAGGACCTGACCACGACTTACAATATGAGGATTAGAGAAAGCAAATAAAGACGATGTTTGAGATAGGATATTAGTTTTGATGTGATAACTTGTGAATGCCTCTTTTCATCCACTTCATGAGAAACCTAAGCCGTACTCCGTGCTATTCCTTTAGCGTGTGCTGAAGCACTGGAGGATGGGGTGTAGCGCTCCTACAGAAATACACCGAACTGTTATATTTGTTTGGGATTGCACGCTTGCCACAATACAACATAGTATGAATAAGTCTGCAGCATTTAAAACCGCGAGAGTAAGGACTGCAACGTTCTGAGGGGCTACAAAAAGTCCCGCACTACCAGACGTAAGCCTCACCGGTTACTTTACGATAACCCAACTAATATAAATATTTAAATTTGGGTAAAGGCGTGTTAAAACACACTTCCTATTTGTGGGACTGGACGTGTGTGTACCTGTAGTAGACTAGTCATTAAAACATTTTGTTTAACCTAATTTTAAGGCTACCCAAAGTTTTATCTTCAACGATTACTGGGCCATCGTGGCTTGGTAGGTAGTGTCCTCAGCGCATCAAGGATCGATCCCCGATACGGATGAACGTTGGACATGTTTCCTTATACCTGCTGTTCCTATTCACTTAACAGTAAATAGGTACCAGGGCGTTAGACGACTGTTGTGGGTCGCAGCCTGGGGGACAAGATTAACCTAAGTTGCCAGAAATGTTCTGCATAACCAAGGGCTTTCTATATAGTAATATGTCAATGATGTCAGCTATGGTCTGTAATAGATGCATCATATACTTGTAGAAATATTGTTATTAATAACTGATGCTAACAAGCGAATATATATATATATATATATATATATATATATATATATATATAATATATATATATATATATATATATATATATATATATATTTGGACCACACCCTGCCACCGAGGCAGGGTGGTCCAAAAAGAAAAACAAAAGTTTATCTTTTTAACTCCAGTAATGTGTACAGGAGAAGAGGTTACTAGCCCCTTGCTCCCGGCATTTTAGTCGCCTCTTACCACACGCATGGCTTACGGAGGAAGAATTCTGTTCCACTTCCCCATGGAGATGAACAAGAACTAGTAAGGAAATAGAAGGAAATCCAGGGGGCTGTGTATATGTATGCTGGTACATGAATATGTGTGTGTGTGTGTGTGTGTGTGTGTGTGTGTGTGTGTGTGTGTGTGTGTGTGTGTATATATATATATATAATATATATATATATATAATATATATATATATATATATATATATATATATATATATATATATATATATATATATACATACATATATACATATATATGCAAAACAACCACTCTGAAAGAATAGAGAAATTCCAAGCGCTTTCGTGACTACTCACATTATCATTTCCTTGATAATGTGAGTAGTCACGAAAGCGCTTGGAATTTCTCTATTCTTTCAGAGTGGTTGTTTTGCATATTCTGAAATCACCTGTTTACTGTGATCTTATTGCATATATATATATATATATATATATATAATATATATATATATATATATATATATATATATATATATATATATATATAAAGATTTAAGAGATACATTGTTAATATAAAGGTGGCATATAAGGTACATGTTGTTACGTGTGTATCACCGATTATAAGGCGAAAATCTCATCCAGCTCCTCAGAGCTGGGGCGTGTGCCCAAAATACAGCAGGCATTACCCCTTTGAACAGCCGCACTGAGCCGCTGGAACAGAAAACTAGCTGCCCTGGGATCCCTAGTTACCCTGATGAGTCTTTTTCCCAGCTCCTTAAGGAATTTAGATGCACTCTTTCCCCATGAGCCAAGGGTCTCTGAGCCTATGGGAACAAACATATAATGATGGGCAAGTTCTCCATATTTTCTAGACTTTTGGGACTCCCTGAAGCTGGCAGCTGCCCCTCCTTCCTCCCTGGTATCAGCCAAGGTAGATGCACATGTATAGTCCCACACCACCTGTTTCCCATCTGTCCATGCTTGAAGGGTGATACCATCTGGACGCTTCTGGCTGCCATCAGATCTGCATAGTTGGGGTGGCTCCCTTACTGCTGGGCATCCAGCTGTTGTGAGGCTCCTCTTGATAATGTTATTAACCTCATGTTTTGCAATTTTTCCCTCGGATTTACGGCACACAAGACCATGGTACCCGAATCGGTCTGCTGCTTCACTGCCACAAATACACCTGTGTTCGGCGAGAATAGGGGCGGCATGTCGAAGGGCAACACCGATGCGGATGGTCTGTGGGTCGAGGCGTGTGCCAAGGCTGGAGTTGGGAACAGCCAACAGAAAGTCCCGAGCATGAGGGGCTCTCACTGCCAGGAGGCGGGCTCTATCCTTCCCTGACACACAGTGAAGCATTGTTGAGGCTATATTTTCCACTATTGGACCATCCCAGTGCGACTGTTTGTAGTTGTTGGGGGGAGCAGGTCTGGTTTTAGAGCCCGTTAGATTATCCCAGATCATTGATCCGTCAATGAATTTTTGGTCCTGGACTCCAATCTTGTCCCTAAGATTTTTCAGGGAATCGCGCTACAACCCTTCGGGATCCCCAATACACGAGGACAAAAAAGAGGTAACGAATCTGTGATGACTTGGGCACCAATGCCTCCTAGTCTGACTGGAATTTAGCGGGGTTCCACTCCCCCTTTTTCTAGGTAAGGTTAAACTTTCGTAAAAATCTGCCTCAGAAACTGTCTATTCGTGCAGTATAGAGTTTCATATGAAGGTGCACATCTTAAGAAATATGTATTGTAATAAATATATAATTATTATATTATATAAAAAAAAATTATATATAAAATATAAAAAATATATATATATTATTATAATGCATGTATATATAAAAATATATATTATATATATATATATATATATATTTTTAAAATGCATTATATTAATATATATAATAAATATTTTATAAATATAATATATATATATATAATATATATTTTAATATCATGCAGCAAGGAATTCGCGAGATGGCGAAATATACCAAACACTGATCTCGGGCTCCCTTTGGTAACGTCTAACTGACCTAGGCGAAAAGGTATTGTCCAGTGTGGTGAAAGGTAAAGCACTGCGTCCCTTTGTTCCAAGGTCCGTGGGTTTCAGTCTCCTTCGGCCCAGAATCAGGCTTTAAATATATATATAGTAATATATTATAATATATAATATATATATATAATATATATTATATAATGTATAATTATATATATATATATATATAAAATATAGAAATACACACACAATTACACTATATAATTTTTAAAAAAAATCCAAAAAACAGGTGATATCACAATATGCAAAACCACTGTAAAAAAAAGCAAAAATTCCAACCCTTTCGTGATTTCCGTTTTATCAAGGCATGATATCACCTTTTTTACTGTGATTTTATTTTTCGAGCGTTGTGCGCGCCGCGTGTGTGTGTGTGTTGTGTGTGTGTGTGTGTGTGTGGTGTGTGTGTGTGTGTGTGTGTGTGTGTGTACTCACCTAGTTGAGGTTGCAGGGGTCGAGTCCTAGCTCCTGGCCCCGCCTCTTCACCACACACACACACACACACACACACACACACACACACACACATTGTGTGTGTGTGTGTTTACTCACGTCACTTTAATGATTGAGACACTTGTACAAATCTTGCGTATCTTTACTGTGGATACATTTTGCCAGCAAGTAGCTTCCTTTGTCCAGTGCTGAGATGAATGGCGCAGGATGAGGAGTTTGTCTCAGTGTGGATGTGGTCTTGGTCAAAGTACGCCATATACACGAAGCAGCAGCTTGTATACTGCAACCAGCAGTCTAAGATGATGTCACCGTGGAAAATATCACAGGTGGAAGTAGGTCATGACTAGGTTAGGCAAGCGTTTAATTCCTTGTATCAAGCTTCCAAGATGTTGCTGTGTCTGACAGGAACTGCAGAAAATGGTTCAGAGAACCGACAAGTTGATGACGGTGGTTCTCTGAACCAATTATCTACAACACTTGTCAGTTTGCTTAAGGTGGCTAGTGTCACTAAGGACTACCTAGATGTCTCTTCCATGAACATATTTACAAATCATTAATGTCTGGATAATGAAAGCATCAAGTATCCCCCCAAACTGGGGATACCTATCAAGGGTGTTGAAAGTTCTGTTTCTTCCTCAAAGGGTATCGAGCGAGTTTGAAAACCTCCTCGTCTGATCGGCTTCAAATTTTAAACGCTTGTGTAACTTAGGAGGAGGCTGCGAATCGTTATTGGATTGTTTACGTTCATTATTTCACGAGTGAGCGCTAAACCCTAAGTTATGAAGTGCCTTGGTGAGCAGTAAGCAGATTCGATCCAAAGGAGGTCGGCTCCATTTCCTTGGATCAACAGCCTTTCATCGACGAGGTCTGGTGGTTCCTGTAGGTGCCACTCCAATTTTAAAAGGCGAGTGGTAGTACTTTCCATATCAAAACCTGAAAATGCCTCTTCCGAATGACTTCAAACTTGCAACAATTATGCATCATATCGGAAGGAAAGGTAATTTTTCTTTGAGCAAACGAGGATGCATGTTTTTCAATTTTATTACATAACTCAAAATAAATCGCAATGAATGTAATGAATAAACAGAAAAAAACTGGAAGGGGGCTAATACTATTGTCCTTGCGTATACCAGGCCCCTACTTTATTACTGTTTTCCGTGTGATAGCTGGAGAATACTACTACTGATCGGCCTCAAACTTTCAACACTGGTGTATTTTGTTCAAAAGCATAGTCTGCATTATTACCGGGATGTGCAAGTCCCAGTTTGCCAATTATATTAATGACTGGTTTCCCAAAGGTAACTGAAGAACGCCTCGTCTTATCGGCCTCAAACCCTCAACACAAGTGTCTTGTAGGAAAGTTTGCACAGGAATTAAGCTAAAATTTGCTAATCCTGATAAACAAAATTGGGATATTGGGTCTCGCTTGATTACTGTAAAACAAAACGCTAAATTTAAGGCCTTCCAAGTTTTAACTAGTGTGAAAGTTGACCAGTGTTATTGGGTTCAGTCTTAATTACTACACGAGGTTCATTATTCATATGGAAGCCCTAAACTCGTAGGGATCCTGCAGTGCCTGGGGAATGGGAGGTAATCCTGCTTGATTAGAGAAAGGGGAGACAAGAGTAGCTGCAATTAATTTGATCAAAAGCCCTTGACCAACATAAAGGCATCCACCTTGGATCAAGAGCCCTTGATCAGTATCAAGGCAATATCAAGGATCAAGAACCCTTGGCCAACATCAAGGCACCCACCCTGGAAACAAAAAGCCCTGTACTGGAAGAGACGAGGTCATTAAACTGCAGTCACCAGTACCAAAACAAGGAAAAAAAACCCCCCAAAAAAAAAAACCCCCCAC
>NC_069453.1:11511950-11536504 GCF_026875155.1 Cherax quadricarinatus
GGGGGGCCCAAAGGGAGCTATGACTCGACCCCTCCCAACCACAAATAGGTGAGTACAAACAGGTGATTACACACAACCACACACACACATACATACTTTACACAACACCCACACACCCCACACACCACACACACATACACAAACACAAACAAACACACTCACACATACACACGCACACACATACACACACACATACACACCACACACACATACACACACACACACACACACACACACACATACACACACACACACACATTACACACACACACACACACACATACACACACACACAGGTATCACAGTGGGCGCCTGTTACGAGCGGGGTCCCACAGGGGTCAGTTCTAGGACCAGTGCTATTTTTGATATATGTGAACGACATGATGGAAGGAATAGACTCTGAAGTGTCCCTGTTCGCAGATGACGTGAAGTTGATGAGAAGAATTAAATCGGACGAGGATGAGGCAGGACTGCAAAGAGACCGGGACAGGTTGGACATGTGGTCCAGTAACTGGCTTCTCGAATTCAATACAGCCAAATGCAAAGTCATGAAGATTGGGGAGGGGCAAAGAAGACCGCAGACAGAGTATAGGCTAGGTGGACAAAGAGCTCACTCAGGGAGAAAGACCTTGGGGTGACCATAACACCGAGCACATCACCGGAGGCACACATCAACCAAATAACTGCTGCAGCATACGGGCGCCTGGCAAACCTGAGAATAGCGTTCCGATACCTTAATAAGGAATCGTTCAAGACACTGTACACTGTGTATGTTAGGCCCATACTGGAGTATGCAGCACCAGTCTGGAACCCACACCTGGTCAAGCACGTCAAGAAGTTAGAGAAAGTACAAAGGTTTGCAACAAGGCTAGTCCCAGAGCTCAAGGGAATGTCGTACGAGGAAAGGTTAAGGGAAATCGGACTGACGACACTGGAGGACAGAAGGGTCAGGGGAGACATGATAACGACATACAAGATACTGCGGGGAATAGACAAGGTGGACGGAGATAGGATGTTCCAGAGAGGGGACACAGAAACAAGGGGTCACAACTGGAAGCTGAAGACTCAGACGAGTCACAGGGACGTTAGGAAGTATTTCTTCAGTCATAGAGTCGTCAGGAAGTGCATTAGCCTAGCAAGTGAAGTAGTGGATGCAGGAACCATACATAGTTTTAAGAAGAGGTATGACAAAGCTCAGGAAGCAGAGAGGGAGAGGACCTAGTAGCGATCAGTGAAGAGGCGGGGCCAGGAGCTGAGTCTCGACCCCTGCAACCACAATTAGGTGAGTACAATTAGGTGAGTATACACACTCACACACATACACACACACACACACACACACACAACACACACACACACACCACACACACACACACACACACCCACACACACCCACACACACACACACACACACCAAACCCCACACACACACACCACACACACACACCACACAAAAACCTGCCACACTAAAGGGGGGATTAAACAAACACAAATTTTCCCAGGAGATATACTCTGCCCCTTTCCGCACTTCCCTTTAAAAGTTATTACCCCGAGAGAGGATGCCTTCAAGATTTGACCAGCCTGTAAAAAGGAGAGAGAGGGGAGAGAAGAAAGAAAAAGAGAGAAGAGAGAGAGAAGAGAGAGAAGAGAGGAGGGGAGAGAGGAGAGAGAGAGAGATAGGAGAAGTTAGAGTTGGGGAAGAGAGCGAGGGGGGGGGTCGAGCTCTTTTACTGAGCCCGTGAATAGTTCCAAAACCCCCCAGTCCCTATTTTCGTGTTTCAGCTCCATGATAATCACGTTCCACAGTGTACCATCGGGGCTCCTGGTTCATCATCCGTGTCCAGGTATACCATGCCCACCAGCGTAACCATGTCCATCCAGCAGTGTGGCCATGTCCGGCCAGTGGTCATTCCTCCTACTTTGCGTTGTCATTCCTTAACTCCGGGACATCTAGTTGAAAACCCTTTTGGAACTTGTCTAGATTCTAGATAAGCTTGCTGAGGTCACTCAAGGGCTGTTCATTTTTTAATATCTGGAGTCCCCTTGCTGACCTCTCCTGTTGTATTCTTGCTTGATTTACTTGCCCCCTTTCCTTGGCCTGCCTTCCTTGCCTCCCTTCTTGCATTGATTGCTTTACCCTCTTTGACCTCCCTTCTTGCCCTTACCTTCCTTCTTGACTTTGACCTTCCTTGTTTGCCTTTTGACCTACCTTCTACCGTCCCATTTTTCCCGGGACTCATTCTTGGTGACCGTCCGTAGTTCATGAGCGTAACTTATTGCCCTATTTCCCCTCCATCTCCCGTTTTTATCCTTTCCTGTTACTATTTTTCCCTTTGCTACCCTTCCTGTTATTATCCCCCCGTTGCTATCCTTCCTTTTACTATTTTTTCCTGTTGCTACCCTTTCCCTGTTACTACCCTTTCCCGTTGCTACCCTTTCCGTTCTATCTTTCCTTTTGCAAATCCTTCCTTTACTATTTTTACCGTTGCTATCCTCCTTTTTCTATCCTTCCGTTGCTATCCTTCCTGTTACAAATCTTTCCTGTTGCTATCCTTCCCTGTTACTATCCTTCCCTTGCTATCCTTCCTTTTACTATCTTTCCCGTTCTACCCTTTCCCGTTACTTCCTTCCTTGCTATCCTTCCCGCTATCTTTTTTGTTGCACCCTTCCCTTTTTACAAATCCTTCCCGTTGCATCCTTCCGTTAATCTTTCTTTTTTCTATCCTTCCTGTTACTACCCTTTCCCCCGTTGTACTTCCTGTTACTATTTTTCCTGTTGCTATCCTTCCTTTCTATCCTTCCCGTTGCTTCCCTTTCCGTTACTATCTTTCCTGTTCTATCCTTCCTTTACTTCCTTCCCGTTCCCCTTTCCTTCCGTTACTATCTTTCCTTTGCATCCTTTGTTATATTTTTTCCCTTGTTTTCCTTTTTCCTGTTAACATCCTCCCGTTTATTCGTCATCGAAAATTCACGCAAGATCCAATGCCCACTGGCAAAAATTTACTCTTATAAATAAATGAAAAACTAACCCTTTTGGGGAACCCCCCATCACTACCCTTTTTCCCCTTTCCCTGATACCTGTGAATGGTGGTGTGTGTGTGTGTGTGTGTGTTGTGTGTGTGGTGTGTGTGTTGGTGTGTGTGTGTGACTCAATGTTGTGGTTGAAGGGGCATTCAACTCCTCCCCCGCCCTTCTCTGATTTTGTGTACTTACCTAGTTGGGGTTGAAAGGGTCGATTCATAGCCCCTGGCCCCCGTCTTTCACTTTGCGTGTGTAGTGGTGCGTGACAGCCAGGTGCAGGACACGTGTCGTTTTGTGGGTGTTTTGTGTACATATCAGGGTTAAGTAATTTAGAGGAAGAAGCATGTTGTCAAACACGCCCAGTGGGTAGAGATGGAGGGCTGGATAATCTTGGGATCAATAAACGGCTGTTAAATTTGCCAGCAGCCTTCGTGAAAATTTTAAAAGGGAGCGTAAACACACACCACCACCACACACACACACCACACACACCACCAACACACACCACACACACAAACACCCACACACAACACCCCACACACCACAACACACACAAAGAGTGTACACGCACAAAAGCGTGTACACACAATAAGGGTAATGATACACACACACACAAGGGATAGTGTACCCCACAGTGAAATGTACACATACACCACACAGGGTGAGCTACATCACGGGATGTCGTACATATAATAGGGTGACACACATGGAGAATGTACCACACAGTGTACACACACAGTGACACACACATGTCACAACAGTGTAACCCCCAGGGACACACACATGTACATACACACACTACACACGTTTTCACGCAGTGTACACACCCGTGCACGCGTGAACACGCAGGGGGAAAGCGTGTACACCGCAGTGTACAACACAGTTTACAAAACACTAAAACAGGGACCGAGTGGTACAACAAGGTTCAGCAGTGACCCGCAGTGTACACAAAGTGTAATACAAACAGCATCAACATGTCCGCAGTTCACACAAGTTTTAAAAGTGAACCAGCAAATTAACCAGGTTCCACCAAGGGGAGGGGTAAAAAATATTGATTCCCAAAAAATTCCGTCACATGTTTGTATGTTGGCTTCCTCTGATTTAGCTTCAAGGGAAACTCGTTCTGAAAAGTTGTTTCTTCCCGGTTTTAAGGGATTTCTTTGAGGGTTTGCCACCATTTTTCCCCCCTGTTTCACAACCTTTTCCCACCGTGTTTCCCCAAGCATTTTGGCCCCAAGTGTTTTTAAAAAATTTGACGTGCCCCACCCCCTTTTTTCCCCACATGTTTCGTCCTTTTTCTTCCTTGTATTTCACTACATTTCGCCCACAGGTTCGATCATTTCTCCCCCGTTTTACTCCTGTTTCCCCACCTGTTTCATTTTCATACATTTTTGCCCACGGTTTTCAAAATACATTTCCCACCGTGTTTTCCTCTTATTTTGCCACCCTTTTTCACTACATTTGCCCCCCGTGTTTCCCCACTCATTTTCCCCCCCTGTTTCCTTTACTAATTTTTTCCATGTTTCACTACATTTCGCCCACCGGTTTCGCTCAACCATTTTTTCCCCCTTTTCCCAAACCCTTTTCCTCACTAATTTCCCCACCTGTTTCCTCACTACATTTAGCCCACCCTGTTTTTACACATTTCGTCCCGTTTTTCCTACTAATTTTGCTACCTTTTTTCGCCCACCGTGTTTCCCTATCATTTCGCACCTGTTTTATTCACACATTTTGTCACCGTGTTTCACCAATTTTGCCCCCTGTTTTCCCCCACTTTTTTCCCCCCCCCCGTGTTCCCCTCATATTTTTCCCACCCTGTTTCCTCACTACCATTTTTGCCCACCGTTTTTCGCTCATACATTTCTCCAATTTTTTTTATCATACATTTTCCCCCCCGTTTTTACTCACTACATTTCTCCCCCTTGTTTTCTCACTACATTCTTTCCCCGTGTTTTCTCAAATTTTTTTCCCCCTGTTTTACTCACTACATTTGCCCCGTTTTCACCCAATTTCGCCCCCGTGTTTTCACTCACTACATTTGCCCACCCTTTTTTTGCTCACTACTTTCCCCCCATGTTTGTACACAAACCTTTTTCCCAAAAAAGGGGTTTTTCCCCACTACATTTCCCCACCTGTTTTTTCCATACATTTTTCACCCACTTGTTTGCTCAAAAATTTTTCCCCCTTTTCCCAAGTTTTCCCACTACTTTTTCCCCCGGGGTTTCCTACTACATTTCGCCCCATGTTTCCTACTCATTTTGGGGCCCACCGTGTTTGCCCCCACTACTTTCCCACCGGGTTTTGCCCAGGGCAACACATTTTTTTTAATGTTTTTTCCCCCTTTTGAAGGTTTCAAAATTTTGTCCCGGTTTTACCCAACATTTCGCCCCGTGTTTCCCTCACATTTGGTGGGGTTATACTACAATTTTCCCACCGTTTTTTTTCCACCACAATTTCTGGAAAGGCTTTTATATCTTTCTCCCACTATGTTTTGCCACCTTTTTTTCCCCGTGTTTCGCTCCTAAATTCCTCCCACGTGTTTCGCTCCACTACATTTTGCCCATTTTTCGCTCACTACTTTTCCCCCCGTGTTTTTCACCACAAAATTTTCTCCCACGTGTTTCCTCACTAAATTTCCACGTGTTTCCCCACTACATTTGCCAAGTGTTTTTCCCTCACTAATTTCTCCCCTGTTTCCCCCCATACATTTCCTCCCCGTGTTTCACTCCATTTCTCCCACCGTGTTTTCCTCACTACATTTTTTTTCCCCCCGTTTTTTCCTCACTTCATTTCTCCCGACGACCAACACTAAAATTCCTATTAGGATTACAGTTTCCCATAATCACTCTCTCGTAGTACAATTATTTTCGTGATGTATGCCAAAGTGAAACAGTTAATTGATACTCTGACTTTGTCTGAGTTAAGTACATTAAAACTTCAGACTTGTTGGCAAGTAGCCAAATATCTGGGTGTGACGTATAACAGGAATTACACAGCTGAAACTGCCAGAGCGTTAATTAAAGATATGTTGTTTCCTGCTCATACAGAGATGTCTGATTATGATTCAGATTCAGAAAGCCTAGTGTCACAACTATTTGATTACTATTTGATTACTATTTGATTGCTTAGAAGAAAGAGCAACTATGGCAGAAGTATCTGAGCCTAGTGAAATTTTGTTCTCGCTCACGCCTTCCCGCTTCACTGACACAATAGTACAGAGTGTAGCTGGTAGTATGACTCAGCCTCATACTAGTACCGTGTATACTACACCTGCATCTACTTATCCTAGAACAGATCTAGACTCTCTAGGTACACAAATAACCCGCACATAAAAGACAGAAGCTTACGACGACGTTTCGGTCCGACTTGGACCATTGACAAAGTCACACTAACAGGGGAGGAGCAGGACGGCTATATATAGGCAGGAAGAGGTGGAGGTAGTAGTAGTGGTAGTAGTAGTAGTAGTAGTAGTACAAGAATTGTGTATAATACCGACAGGATGAAATGACACACGCACAACACCCGGCATCCTCACCGTAGACGCTTCGCCATCCAGCCAGCCACCATCCAGCTGGCTGGATGGCGAAGCGTCTATGGTGAGGATGCCCGGGTGTTGTGCGTGTGTCATTTCATCCTGTCGGTATTATACACAATTCTTGTACTACTACTACTACTACTACTACTACCACTACTACTACCTCCACCTCTTCCTGCCTATATATAGCCGTCCTGCTCCTCCCCTGTTAGTGTGACTTTGTCAATGGTCCAAGTCGGACCGAAACGTCGTCGTAAGCTTCTGTCTTTTATGTGCGGGTTATTTGTGTATCGTTCCAGTCACGGTATTGTGCCTTTTTGTTATTTATTTTAGACTCTCTAGGGATGGCTGGACGAGGTGCCCGACCTAAGGGCCATCCAGAAAGACATGTTAATTTCCCTACTCCTCTGTTACCTACTGGTCCTATCTCTCAGGAACAGTTTGAGAGGTTTGACCGCCCCATTATGTTGCAGACTGCACAAATAGAGGCACAGAGGAAATTGAACGAAGAAGATTTCCAGAGAGAAAATATTTGTCTTGGAAGACAGCAGACTGATAGATCACAGGACACATTTAATGTGCAGAAAGCTGCCTCAATGGTTCCTAAGTTTTTTGAAAGCGACTTAGACACCTATTTTGATGTGTTTGAGAACCAGGCACGTGCTATGAACTGGCCACGTAAGCACTGGGCTACCTTGTTGCACACAGCTTTGACAGGAAGAGCTCAAACTTGTACTGCTGCTTTACCATTTGCCAAGTACATTAGTTATGACACTGTCAACATAACTATTCTAGAGACATATAACTTGTTACCTGTAAGTTATCAACGTGCATTTCGTACATTACAACGAGGACAAGATCAAACTTGTCACTGGAAAGACTGAGAGATATAGCAGTTACTGAGAGTGAAGCAAAGGATCTCGATAATTGTTACTTTTATAGTAACGGTGTACTGATGGAGAAAAATACATGTAAGTTGTCAGCTGATAGTGTTTCCATCACAGTCAAGCATCTCGTAGTGTTACCAGTTACATTTTGTGAACAAGCCATTGATATGCTCACAATAGTCCCATAGGAGGACATTTGGGTGTCAAGAAGTGTTACAAAAAACGCGATTCTAAAAGCTTAGAGATCTCCAGTGAATATTAGAAAGGACTGCCCTTCTAGCATCCATCCTGTTACTGGGTTTTCGTAACAATTAGTCAGTATCCTTGTCCAATTATCCATTAGAATTCAGTATGATTCAATAGTGCTTCAGGATTACAACTGGTAGGCTACTAACTAGAGAAATTAAAATTTAATAAATTTATTAATAATTAAGTTGTCTAGGCATATCTCAAATTACATTAAATTAAATTAATCACAGTAATCAAAATAATATTAATCACTTCTCTCGTGTACAGTAGTATTGTGTTGAAAGCACATATCACATTTATAATTCTTAAGTACCGTCTGGTACATTAACATTTAATAAGATATTACAAATATATACAAGTAAGATTGTGTGTATGTGTGTAAGTGCTCTAAGTAGTTCGCTATGTCTCAAGACTCGACTAGGATTAAACAAGTGACTGACAAAGTCCTCAAATAAACTAACTTCTTGACCAACTGGCAATCAGAACAGTCTGCTTGAACAATACAAAGAATGCTTAGCCCAAAAGCAATATAACAAGCAACTGTGACACAGAATCAGGAACAAGGAGATAATATAACGACACTAAGTAGGGACCATCAGCAGATCCTCCACAAGAGTCACCAGGCTCCTATAATACTGAATCTAAGTTCAGCATAAGAAAATCATCGACTGTGATAGTACACAGATACCAATACAAATTAGGTCAGAAGCTACAGCTCAGGACCTGAGTTGCTCAGAGTGTCTAAGCGACACTACCTCAGTACAACGTCGAAAATTACTAAATCTCGACAGTGTTCTGTGAACAGAATTCTACAGAACATACAACAATAATGAGACAAGAGACGATCTTCCAACAAGGGCCAACAAGGGAGATTTAGGCTCGTCTTGTCAAGAATACGTCCAACCACCAAGAGAGTCTAGACCAGACTGAATACTTCAGGTGAGGTGAGAACACCCACCCCTCTATCACGTGATAGCTCCGTGGACAGTTGCTGCCCAGCAACAGAAGCCGGCAGAGTAACGAGCAAAGAGCGATAATTACAGTAGTTAGACAATCAAGACTTGAACTATGAGCACATAATAATATATTACATCCTACCTAACAAAAGTAACTAAGTCAAATAATAATATAAAGTCATATATTTACGATTTAGCTATTATCGCAAATATAAACTATATAAAATTATATGAAAAGGTAATATACATTATATTATATATCATATACATTGTAACCCATTCAAGGGTTGCAACACGCTCACTACATTTCTCCCACAGTGTTTTGCTCACTACATTACTCCCACAGTGTTTCACTCACTACATTTCTCCCACAGTGTTTTGCTCGCTACATTTCTCCCACAGTGTTTCACTCACTACATTTCTCCCACCATGTCTCGCTCACTACATTTCTCCCACAGTGTTTCGCTCACTACATTTCTCCCACAGTGTTTCGCTCACTACATTACTCCCACAGTGTTTTGCTCACTACATTTCTCCCACAGTATTTTGCTCACTACATTTCTCCCACAGTCTTTCACTCACTAAATTTCTCCCACCATGTCTCGCTCACTACATTTCTCCCACAGTGCTTCGCTTACTACATTTCTCCCAGTGTTTCACTTACTACATTTCTCCCACAGTGTTTCGCTCACTACATTTCTCCCACAGTGTTTCGCTCAATGTTCTTCTCTTTATAAAATTAAAAAAAATTCGTAACAAAGAAAATTTTGGTAATGGTCAAAATATTTTTTTTATGATGACTTAGAAGAATTTTTTTTATTTGGAATATAATTATTTACTTATTAAAAAATTATGAATTGTCTTTATTCTCTTCTTCAAGCATTGGTTCTCTTCTTTATTCTCTTCTTCAAGCATTGGTTCTCTTCTTTATTCTCTTCTTCAAGCATTGGTTCTCTTCTTTATTCTCTTCTTCAAGCATTAGTTCTCTTCTTTAATTCTCTCTTCAAGCATTGGTTCTCTTCTTTATTCTCTTCTTCAAGCATTCGTTCTCTTCATTATTCTCTTCTTCAAGCATTGGTTCTCTTCTTTATTCTCTTCTTCAAGCATTAGTTCTCTTCTTTTATTCTCTCTTCAAGCATTGGTTCTCTTCTTTATTCTCTTCTTCAAGCATTAGTTCTCTTCTTTATTCTCTTCTTCAAGCATTGGTTCTCTTCTTTATTCTCTTCTTCAAGCATTGGTTCTCTTCTTTATTCTCTTCTTCAAGCATTGGTTCTCTTCTTTATTCCTTCTTCAAGCATTAGTTCTCTTCTTTATTCTCTTCTTCAAGCATTGGTTCTTCTCTTTATTCTCTTCTTCAAGCATTGGTTCTCTTCTTTATTCTCTTCTTCAAGCATTGGTACTCTTCTTTATTCTCTTCTTCAAGCATTGGTTCTCTTCTTTATTCTCTTCTTCAAGCATTGGTTCTCTTCTTTATTCTCTTCTTCAAGCATTGGTTCTCTTCTTTATTCTCTTCTTCAAGCATTGGTACTCTTCTTTATTCTCTTCTTCAAGCTTTGGTTCTCTTCTTTTATTCTCTTCTTCAAGCATTGGTTCTCTTCTTTATTCTCTTCTTCAAGCATTGGTTCTCTTTTTTTATTCTCTTCTTCAAGCATTCGTTTTCTTCATTATTCTCTTCTTCAAGCATTGGTTCTCTTCTTTATTCTCTTCTTCAAGCATTGGTTCTCTTCTTTATTCTCTTCTTCAAGCATTGGTTCTCTTCTTTATTCTCTTCTTCAAGCATTGGTTCTCTTCTTTATTCTCTTCTTCAAGCATTGGTACTCTTCTTATTCTCTTCTTCAAGCATTGGTTCTCTTCTTTATTCTCTTTTGCAAGCATGGTTCTCTTCTTTATTCTCTTCTTCAAGCATTGGTTCTCTTCTTTATTCTCTTCTTCAAGGGATTGGTTCTCTTCTTTATTCTCTTCTTCAAGCATTGGTTCTCTTCTTTATTCTCTTCTTCAAGCATTGGTTCTCTTCTTTATTCTCTTCTTCAAGCATTGGTTCTCTTCTTTATTCTCTTCTTCAAGCATTCGTTCTCTTCATTATTCTCTTTTTCAAGCATTGGTTCTCTTCTTTTTCTCTTCTTCGAGCATTGGTTCTCTTCTTTATTCTCTTCTTTTAAGCATTGGTTCTCTTCTTTATTCTCTTCTTCAAGCATTGGTTCTCTTCTTTATTCTCTTCTTCAAGAATTGGTTCTCTTCTTTATTCTCTTCTTCAAGCATTGGTTCTCTTCTTTATTCTCTTCTTCAAGCACTGGTTCTCTTCTTTATTCACCTCTTCAAGCACTGGTTCTCTTCTTTATTCACCTCTTCAAGCACTGGTTCTCTTCTTTATTCACCTCTTCAAGCACTGGTTCTCTTCTTTATTCACCTCTTCAAGCATTGGTTCTCTTCTTTATTCTCTTCTTCAAGCATTGGTTCTCTTCTTTATTCTCTTCTTCAAGCATTGGTTCTCTTCTTTATTCTCTTCTTCAAGCATTGGTTTCTTCTTTATTCTCTTCTTCAAGCATTGGTTCTTTCTTTATTCTCTTCTTCAAGAATTGGGTTTTCTCTTTATTCTCTTCTTCAAGCATTGGTTCTCTTCTTTATTCTCTTCTTCAAGCACTGGTTCTCTTCTTTATTCACCTCTTCAAGTACTGGTTCTCTTCTTTATTCACCTCTTCAAGCACTGGTTCTCTTCTTTATTCACCTCTTCAAGCACTGGTTCTCTTCTTTACTCACTTCTTCAAGCACTGGTTCTCTTCTTTATTCTCTTCTTCAAGCATTGGTTCTCTTCTTAATTCTCTTCTTCAAGCATTGGTTCTCTTCTTTATTCTCTTCTTCAAGCATTGGTTCTCTTCTTTATCTCTTCTTCAAGCATTGGATCTCTTCTTTATTCTGTTCTTCAAGCATTGGTTCTTGTGGCATGCAAAGAGAAGTAACCTTTTTTATTCGGCGCAGGGACACACCCTCATTTAACAGGCTATCCCCCCCAACCAGCAAACCCCGGGTTGCTAAGAGTTGATGAGGGGCCCCCATCGTTCAACTAGTGCCCAGGTTCTACCCAAATAAGGGGGATTGACATCGCAAGGGTTTTTGGATACCGCCTCCTGTTGCCCTGCTTTCCCCCCATTGAGCGGGTTGAAAGAAAGTTTTGCATCTTGTGGTTCTATTTTGCCTTGCTTACCGTGGATGCACTATATTTATCACTGTAAATAGGTACATATTGCTGTTATAATTGGTGAAGGAAAATAAAAGTCTAAACTTTTTCTACGTGTTTATTTCCCCTCCCATTAAAACCCCGGGGAAAAACGGGGCCCATTTGAAATCCTAGGTTGTAATATGGGAGCCTGTCCGAGGCTGGACTTAAGAAAGGTTGAGCTTAGGGGAAGTTGTAGCAGAACATTGTTATTGTGTTTCGCTTGCTTTACAAATTTTGCGTGTCTTGTTATGACAGCCTTGCTATTGTGTGACGTTCAACACTCGCTACTGTTTGTTCAGTGTCCGCTTCGCTGGGCCCAATCTTGGGCAGTGGGTTTTGTTGTATGCGTATTCTGCAATCGAACTGTGAATAGCAAAGCGGTTCTGCAAATTAAGTGTTACGGGGGGGTTTATTCGTACTGTGATAGCGAATAAAACTTATCCCACCTAGACGGTCAGCGCCTGGTTCGGCATATATTTGCATAACCTACCTAAATTGCCCTTACAGTTTTTGTTGGAAAATTGCTCGTTCCATTGGCATTCCCTATAAACGCACTCTCCAGCTCGAAAACTGCGTTCCTTATTGCGACATACTTATTGAAAAGGGTGGCACAAAATCCCCCCTCTAGGGGTAGGGAAAAATTTTATGTTCTCCATGGGGAAAGAGATACACCTAGGGAGCAAAATGGCATTGGTGCAGGGGGTTGTTCAAGGTAATCAGGCTTTGGGCCTTGAGGGCAAAAATCACGTGGAGCAAACTAGGGAAAGAAAATTGCAAGGGAAAAATTTGATAGGGAAAGAAAAGGGGAGGCGTTTTCGCATTCTGTAAACGTTTTCTTTTACAAAAAGCGACAGCTTGTTCCCCGCTTTTCAATGAGGGGCCAAACCCAGAAAAAATTTTTCAAAAGTTTTCAAAAATCGGCTCGAGCCTGAGGTGGCCAAACAGACGGGGCAGCGTTGGTTTTTTACAGCATTATTGGGTAAGGCCGGGAATTTTACGTCGGTATTAACTGAGCTAAAATTCTCTGATTACAAGTAGTGAAGACACAGGGTGGGAGCATATACATGATCCCACAAAATATCGAAAGGACCTTCAAATTGAACAGGGGGGCAGCTTGTCAATCCCGGGGGCTTTGTGAGACAGCAACCCAAAGCTTTTACCAGCGGGGATAAAGCGAGTGGTTCTCTAACTTTGAGGAGCTGGGCGCTTATTTGATTGTAACCTCTGGGGCTGGGGGCCAGGGGGTTCGTGTCTTTCTCAGGATCGTGTTAAAACCACTGCATTGGAGCGGCCGGGTTGGTGATACCTTCAAACGAACCGCTCCTTTCCCCGAGGGGGTCCTGTCCTTTTTTTCAAACAGTCTGGCGTGAGCAGAATCGACAACTTGGGAATAAGTGCCAGCCGGAGGGGAGAGCGTCTACGTATCCAACCCAAGTCACCTGGTGAGAAAACCCTTCTCAACAATTTTCCCCCCGGGGAGAGGAAAATATTTTGGAGCATCTCGAAAAAATATCCAGAGAGGAACCAGCCAAACGACACCACTTGCAACGCATCAGGGAGAAAGGGGAACCCTGTCGTCTGTTTTGGTGCAATAAAGTAGGTCACTCACCCAACTCCCCCCAAAAACCTCAAACCCCCTTCGGAAAATCTCTTAATATCCCTTAACATGTCCCCTAGAAAAGTAGAAAAAAGGTATGGCCCTTATTATGCGAAAGTTTATTTCCCTTCGGGAAAAACTCAAAACCCAACTAAAGTAAATACCTTTGAGATACGGGGCAATTGCCACTTTGTCAGAGAAGGAATTTTCCCCCCTTTCAGGATATTTCCTTGAATTCCTATTTTTTTTGGAAGCCTAGGGGAGTAATTTTCAGTTCCCCTTTTGCTAAAATTTTATGTCAGTGCAAATATTACACTGGTATTGATGTAGTTCTAAAAAGGTTTTCCCATAAAAAAAATGCAGTTATTATGGGTAAAAAATTCTTTACAACTGTTATTTCGTGTCCTAAACCTTTTTAAAAAATGATTAATGTTCCCCCCCCGGTGTTGGCCATAACCGGCAATTTCCCCAAGGGTTGTCTGGAGAGAAGTTGACCTATCCTTGGACGACTCCATCTCGGAAATAGCCACATTGTTTTAAACGGGGGAAACTGGCCAGAGCCTCGTAATCAAGTGAACAGCCCCCGTAAAGCCTTCCTATTCCCGGGTTCAGGATTCCCAGATGTCTCTTTTTTCCATGCCCGGGGACTGCCCCTTGGGGGAAAACGAAAGGACCCTTTTAAAATTCGTTTTTAAGGCACCCTGGGTAAATCCCTTGGGGTCACCCAGTCAAGAAAGAATTAAAAAGTTTTTTTTAGTTTGCACTGAATGAAAGGGAAGAAAAGGGCCGGAAATTTATGACAGGTTATTGGTTCCCCAAGTAAAGACCCCCAGATATTAAATAAGCTCTAATACGTCTCAGGGGGCATTTTTTTAGGAATTAAAAAAACCTTGTAAGAATCACAAAAGAATTTATTGGCCAAAAATTTAAAGAAAGATGGAAAATATTTTTAGGTTTCCGAGAATGTCAGAAAGTTGGAAAACCCGGGGAAATTCCCTTAAACCCTTTAAACCTCCCCAACCCCTACCTGCTGATGGAAACCTTTTGCAGTTTAATTATAGTTTTGGTAGTCCACTCCCTAAGCAAGTCGGAAATCAGTATTTTCAATTAGGAAAAAAGTAACCAGATACCTGAAGCATCCCAAGCGAGTATCAATAAAAAGCTATTTAAAAGCTTAAAAAAACAAAATTCATTTCTGTTTTGGCATTCCAAAAACTATAAAAAGTGATCGGGGACTAACTTCACTGCCCAAAAATTTAGGGAAGTAAAAGGTAGGGATAATTTACAACTTATCCCCTGCCCTATCACCCTCGTCCCCCAAGGGGGGGGAAAATTTTCCCCCAAACATTAAAAAAAAAAAATAAGAGAAATTTTTTTCATCACTTTTTTACAGATGGGATGAACACTACCCTTTGTTGCTGTTCTCAGTAAGGGGACGGTGCAAAAAAGTCTACGGGATAGTCCGTTTGAGCGATCTTTGGGGACAAGTAAAGAGGTCCCCTTCGGGGGCTCAAAGAAGGATGGATGGGGGAAGATGAAAATTTACACTCAAACCCCTTTTTTAAGGTTTTCAGGGCACGGGGGTTGGCCACTGCTAAACCAAAGATAGCTCAAAAAAAGATGAAACAAGGTATGAAAAAAGTGCACAATTTCCCCCCTTCCATCCAGGAGAAAGGTTTTTGGGGCAGGAACCATACCCGGGCCCCCCCCCCTTTAAAGCTGATTTAAAGGGACCTATGCAGATAGTAATAGATTATCTGATTTAATTATGTTGGTAGCTCCCCTTTATAAACCTCAAAAAAAAAAAACTTAAACCCCATTATCAATCAAGGCCTTTCATACACAAAATAAAATCCCGTAAGACTTTGTCCTCTCCTCTAGGACGGACCTGCTCTTTGCACCTTTTCTCTGAAATTAATAAAACTTTCAAATTTTGGTTTCCCCCTCAAGGATCCTGCCCTTAATATGGATTATCTAAATACAAGCAAACCCAAATTTTTTGACTTTTTACAGCATTCCTAAATTTTTTGGTGGAAAAAAATGTACGTTTGGGTTTTCCTGATTTGAGTGGGAAAATCTAAAAAACCCCAAATTTTCCCCCTTCCCCCCCAGAGCCAAAACCTGAAAAGCAAAGGCTACCAGCAGGGAAATAGACTTTTTTGTTAGAACTGGTTTAGTGGAGGGTCACTGTCCCCGGGCTTACCGTGCATCCCATAAAAAAGGCTGAGGAGGTTTCGATGTGCACAACACCGTAAAATGAACGGGTCACAATCACAGATGCTTACCCTCTTCCTCGGTCTGGGGACGTAATTGACTTTGTGGGTGGTAAGGGGTTACTTTTTTTCCAAATTAGTTTCCTTTTTGGTTCTATAGGGACCCTTTTACAGATAAAGGGGAAGGGAAATCTTTTTGCCTTGTGATTCCCGAGGTCATTTTCGTATACAGTTACCCCCCTTCGGAATGAAAAATTCCCCCTCTTTTTTCCAGAAATCATCCATCAGGCTATTAAAAACTTGAAGGCACGGCGCATCCAGAGATATTGTGGGTGTTGATATGGGATCAACACCTACTTGATTAAAGCCTTTTTTTGGGAGACCTTTAAGAATTCCCAATTAAAAAGTTTAAATTTTTCTAAATTTCCTTTGGCCAGGCCACTACACTTTCTAGGCATGAATAGGTAGTGGTAATGTTGCACCCCAAAAAAAATTGTAAAGTTCTTTCAATTAAAGATTTTCCCGTTCCCCATGATAGGAAATCTCTTCAACGTTTTTCCCAGGCATGATAGGATTTTACAGAAGATTCTGTAAAAATTTTCAATATTGTACCCCTCTTAAATCTCTTACCAGTCATAAAGTTCCCTTTATTTGGACGTCAGATTTTAACACTGTTTTAATAAAGCAAAAAGATTATTGTGCTCTGCACCCTTCCCCCTTTCCAGGACTTCTCCAAACCTTTTTCATTACTTTTATGCTTGTGGTTGGGGTTGGGGCGGTATAATACAAATCGGAACCGGAGCTGCAGCCCAAACCATACTTTTTCAGCTAAGTTCAGCCCATCAAGAGTTTTCTCTAAACCAATAAAAAGAAGCCCCCGCGCGGTAAGGCTTTTTGGAGCATTTCATGTTTTTGTGGGCCAAAATCAAGGGGGTCACAGTCACAGTGATCCCAAAACCCCTTTTGTCACTCCCAAACCATGAAGAAACCAACACAAGGGTTATTTTCTTTTGGGCGCCCGGGTGCAGCCCACAAACCCAAAAAAAAATAATTGCCGGCAAAGAAAAATGGTTTTGGCAACTCTTTTTCAAAAGTCTATTTTATTTTTAATTTAGGTTAGGGGGTTTTGTGGTAAACCCCCCCTTTTAAGCTCTTTTTTTTTATCCCCCCGATGGGGGGTTTTTTTTTTTTTTTTTGGGGGAAAAAAGGCACCGTCCCCCTTTATCTTTAAACCTAATTTGGCCTATCTGACTGCTGGGCTCACTTGATTTAGAGTTTTGGGTTTTTTGGGCCTAGGAAGTGAGCTCTACTAAAGTTTGGATGGGGGAGAGGATAGGCGGTCCCATTATTTTTTTTCCATGGGGCACGGTTCCCCCTGGGAGGTGGGGCCCAAACCCTGAGCCCCTCTCGGGGGGGGGGTGTGGATGCAAAGAGTACTAACCTTTTTTTTCGGCGCATTGGACACCCCCATTTACAGGCTACTCCCCCCAACCAGCGAACCTTGCTAAGAGTTTTATGATGGGGCCCCTCGTTCAAAATATGACCAGGTTCTAGCCAATAAGGTGGGATTGACAATCGCAGAGGTTATGTGGATACCGCTTCCTGTCTGCCCTTGTCATTCCCACTTAGAGCTGGTTGAAGCACGGTCTGCTATCTTGTGGCTTCTATTTCTGCCTTGCTTACCGTGGAGTGCACTATATTTATCACTGTACATAGTGTACATATTGCTGTTATAATTGGTGAAGGATAATATAAGTCTAAACTTTTTCTACTGTGTTTATTTGCTCCCATTACACCTGGGATAACAGGCCATTTGAAATCCTAGGTTGTAATAGTTCTCCTCTTTATTCTCTTCTTCAAGCATTGGTTCTCTTCTTTATTCTGTTCTTCAAGCATTGGTTCTCTTCTTTATTCTCTTCTTCAAGCTTTGGTTCTCTTCTTTATTCTCTTCCTCAAGCATTGGTTCTCTTCTTTATTCTCTTCTTCAAGCATTGGTTCTCTTCTTTATTCTCTTCTTCAAGCATTGGTTCTCTTCTTTATTCTTCTTCAAACATTGGTTCTCTTCTTTATTTTCTACTTCAAAAGCATTGGTTCTCTTCTTTATTCTCTTCTTCAAGCATTGGTTCTCTTCTTTATTCTCTTCTTCAAGCATTGGTTCTCTTTTTATTTCTTCTTCAAACATTGGTCTCTTCTTTTTTTTCTCTTCTTCAAAAATTGGTTCTCTTCTTTATTCTCTTCTTCAAGCATTGGTTCTCTTTTTTATTCTCTTCTTCAAGCATTTTTCCTTCTTTGTTCTCTTCTTCAAGCATTGGTTTTCTTCTTTATTTCTTCTTCAAGCATTGGTTTCTCTTCTTTATTTCTTCTTCAAGCATTGGTTTTCTTCTTTATTCTCTTCTTCAAGCATTGGTTCTCTTCTTTATTTTTTTCTTCAAGCATTGGTTCTCTTCTTTATTCTCTTCTTCAGCATTGGTTCTCTTCTTTATTTCTTTTTCAAGCATTTGGGTTTTTTTTTATTCTCTTCTTCAGCATAGGTTCTCTTCTTTATTCTCTTCTTCAAGCATTGGTTCTCTTCTTTATTCTTTCTTCAAACATTGGTTCTCTTTTTTTATTCTCTTCTTCAAGCTTGGTTCCCCTTTTTTTTTTCTCTTCTTCAAGCACTGGTTCTCTTTTTTATTTTCTTCAAGCATTGGTTCTTCTTTATTTTCTTCTTCAAGCATTGGTTCTTTTCTTTATTCTCTTCTTCAGCATTTGGTTTCTTCTTTATTCTCTTCTTCAAGCATTGGTTCTCTTGTTTATTCTCTTCTTCAAGCATTGGTTCTCTTCTTTATTCTCTTCTTCAAACATTGGTTCTCTTCTTTATTTCTCTTCTCAAGCATTGGTTCTCTTCTTTATTCTTTCTTCAAGATTGGTTTTTCTTCTTTATTCCCCTTCTTCAAACATTGGTTCTCTTCTTTTTTTCTCTTTCTTCAAGCATTGGTTCTCTTGCTTATTTCTTCTTCTAGCATTGGTTCTCTGCTTATTTCTTCTTCAAGCATTGGCTCTCTTCTTTATTCTCTTCTTCAAACACTGGTTCTCTTTTTCATTCACCTCTTCAAGTACTTGTTCTCTTTTTTATTCTCTTCTTCAAGCACTGGTTCTCACTTACTTATTATCTTCTTCAAGTACTGGTTCTCTTTTTTATTCTCTTCTTCAAGCACTGGTTCTCACTTCCTTATTCTCTTCTTCAAGCACTTGTTCTCTTCTTTATTCACCTCTTCAAGCATGGTTCTCTTCTTTATTCACCTCTTCAAGCATGGTTCTCTTTCTTTACTCACCTCTTCAAGCACTGGTTCTCTTCTTACTCACCTCTTCAAGCACTGGTTCTCTTCTTTACTCACCTCTTCAAGCACTGGTTCTCTTCTTTATTCACCTCTTCAAGCACTGGTTCTCTTCTTTATTCACCTCTTCAAGCACTGGCTCTCTTCCGTATTCTCTTCTTCCCACCACACATTTTATCAATGTCTGGGAGGAGAAGAATTTCCTGTTGTGTTCTGCCTTGTGTCAGTCAGGTTGTGACCTCTCTCTCCCTCCCCTCTCTCTCTCTCTCTCTCTCTCTCTCTCTCTCTACTCTCTCTCTCTCTCTCTCTCTCTCTTCTCTCTCCCCTCTCTCTCTCTCTCTACATAAGCAAGTTTATTCAGGTATACACAAATACAGTTACATAAATTATCATACACAGCAACATATGTGTGGAGGACACCTCCAGGATAACCCAAAAAAGTCAGTCGAAGGGACTTATTGCCTTTGGGGTCCTTTTAATACCTTATTATTACACTATAAAGGAGTTAATACCTTATTATTATGCTCTGAAGGAATAAGGTAAAATGAGTTATTTATATTTACAAGTGTGTTAAGTAAAAAAAAATAAAAATCGTTCTCCTCCGTTTCTGTCGCTACATTCATTAGGTACCTTATGGATCTCTTCTTCAACTGGTTTATGTTGTAATTGGCTTTGACATGTGCAGGCAGTCGTGCTTAATTATTATTATTATTATTATTATTATTATTATTATTATTAGTAGTAGTAGTAGTAGTAGTAGTAGTAGTAGTAGTAGTAGTAGTAGTAGTAGTATTGTATTGAAGTGGACGCGCTAAACCCGTGAGGTTGTCACGGCGCCTGGGGAGGGAGAGACAATCAAGTGTGATGGAGGAGCTCCAGAAATGAACCCATTTTTCTTGTTGTTGCCGCAGTATTTAAATACCTTAAATATTCCTCAGAGGCAAGACAAGCTTGACGCGGGTTCTGAACCCAGGCTTGGGTTCTAGACTGTTAACCAGTCACGGTTGTAATAAACACGGACGGTCCTTACCAGTGGTTAGAGCCGTGGTAAATATATCTAACAAGGACAGCCATGGTGTAATGTTTGATCAATTTTGGTTGAGAATGGTTGACGGGATGAAGTAGGTTAAGCTGTAGTGTTGAGTGGAGGAAAGTGCTTGGTTGCCTCGGTGAAGTCAGGAGCACTGTAAAGGCGTGAAGGTAGGAGTTACCCGAGTGTAAATGATTGGGAGGGATTAGGACCTGCCTAGTATGGGCCAGTAAGACCTTCCTAGCCTGGGTTAGTAAGACCTTCCTAGCATGGGCCAGTAAGACCTTCCTAGCTGGGTTAGTAAGACTTCCTAGATGGGCCAGTAAGGCCTTCTAGCCCGGGTTAGTAAGACCTTCCTAGCATGGGCCAGTAAAACCTTCCTAGCCTGGGTTAGTAAGACCTTCCTAGCATGGGCCAGTAAGGCCTTCCTAGCCTGGGTTAGTAAGACCTTCCTAGCATGGGCCAGTAAAACCTTCTAGCCGGGTTAGTAAGACCTCCTAGTATGGGCCCGTAAAACCTTCCTAGTGGGTTAGTAAGACCTTCCTAGCATGGGCCAGTAAGGGCCCTTTCCCAGCCTGGGTTAGTAAGAACCTTCCTAGCATGGGCCAGTAAAACCTTCCTAGCCTGGGTTAGTAAGACCTTCTAGCATGGGCCAGTAAGGCCTTCCTAGCCTGGGTTAGTAAGACCTTCCTAGCATGGGCCAGTAAACCTTCCTAGCCTGGGTTTTGTAAGACCTTCCTAGCATGGGCCAGTAAAACCTTCCTAGCCTGGGTTAGTAAGACTTCCTAGCATGGGCCGTAAGACCTTCCTAGCCTGGGTTAGTAAGGACCTTCCTAGCATGGGCTTTAAGCCTTCCTAGCCTGGGTTAGTAAGACCTTCCTAGCAGGGCCAGAAAAAACCTTCCTAGCCTGGGTTAGTAAGCCCTTCCTAGCATGGGCCCAGTAAGGCCTTCCTAGCCGGGTTAGTAAGACCTTCCTAGCATGGGCCAGTAAAACCTTCCTACCCTGGGTTAGTAAGACCTTCCTAGTATGGGCCAGAAAAACCTTTCCCTTTGCCTGGGTTAGTAAGACCTTCCTAGCATGGGCCAGTAAGACCTTCCTACCCTGGGTTAGTTAAGACCTTCCTAGCAGGGGCCCAGTAAAACCTTCTTAGCCTGGGTCAGTAAAGACCTTCCTAGCATGGGCCAGTAAGGCCTTCCTACCCTGGGTTAGAAAGACCTTCCAAAGCTGGGTCAGTAAGCCCTTCCTAGCATGGACCAGTAAGACCTTCTAGCCTGGGTCAGTAAGCCCTTTTCCTAGCATGGGCAGTAAGGCCTTCCTACCCTGGGTTAGTAAGACCTTCCTAGCCTGGGTCAGTAAAGCCCTTTCCTAGCAGGGGGCCAGTAAGGCCCTTTCCCTAGCCTGGGTTAGTAAGACCTTCCTACCCTGGGTCAGTAAGACCTTCCTAGCATGAGTCAGTAAGACCTTCCTAGCCGGGGTTAGTAAGACCTTCCTAGCATGGGCCAGTAAGCCCTTCTACCCTGGGTCAGTAAGCCCTTCCTAGCATGGGCCAGAAAGGCCTTCCTAGCCTGGGTTAGTAAAGACCTTCCTTGCCGGGTCAGTAAGCCCTTCTAGCATGGGCAGAAAGGGCCCTTTCCCTACCCTGGGTTAAGTAAGACCTTCCTAGCCTGGGTCAGTAAGACCTTCCTAGCATGGGCCAGTAAGACCTTCCTAGCCTGGGTTAGTAAGACCTTCCTAGCATGGGCCAGTAAGACCTTCCTAGCATGGGTCAGTAAGACCTGCCTAGTATGGACCAGGAGGACCTGCTTAGCATTGGTCAGTAGCACCTGCCTAGCCTGGGTCAGTATGACCTTCCTAGCATGGGTCAGGAGGACCTGCCTAGCATGGGCCAGAGACACCTGTCTAGCAGTTATTGTGTCTAGCAGTTATCATGTCTTGGTTATCGCACCAGCCATCTTTTATCTGCCTTGGTATTCGAAGCTGAACAATTTCCTGGTTGACTTCCGCTACGATACCTTGAAGAATATTCCAGTGACGTCACGTACGTAGAAACGTACACGGGTGATAATACGTTCAGGCCACCGACACGGAACACGTACATACACGGACAGGGGAACACTGAGTTGAGGTATGTGGGGCCCTAACCAGGTGAGGAAGGTGGGGGGCAGCAGGCCAGGTTTTATTGTGAGGCGGTGCTGGCTTGGGGAGGTGTTGACTTGGGAAGGTGCTGGCTTGGGGAGGTGCTGGCTTGGGGAGGTGTTGGCTTGGGGAGGTGCTGGCTTGGGGAGGTGCTGGATTGGGGAGGTGCTAGCTTGGGGAGATGCTGGCTTGGGAGATGCTGGTTTGGGGGAGGTGCTGGTTGGGAGATGCTGGCTTGAGGAGATGCTGGCTTGGGGAGTGCTGGCTTGGGGAGATGCTGGTTAGGGGGGTGTTGGTTTGGGGGAGGTGCTGGTTTGGGGAGGTGCTGGCTTGGGAGGTGATGGCTTGGGGAGATGCTGGCTTGGGGAGGTGTTGGCTTGGGAGGTGCTGGTTTGGGGGGTGCTGGCTTGGGGAGGTGCTGGTTGGGAGGTGCTGGCTTGGAACGGGCCCAGCGGATGCCGGGGCAGATGTAGGGGCTGGGCGGGGCGAGATGGGGCATGGCGAAAGGGTTGGGCGAGGAGGGGGCTCGGGTAGGGGTGAGGCGGGGCAGGGAGGGGCAGGCAGACACCTTGCCCCCAACAACCGTTATTGACTCACAAAAAAAAGTTCAACATTGTTCCTGCAAACCACCATCCACCATACAACACACACTACACCAACCCACCCCCCACCACCATCCAATCCACACACACCATTACCCCCCCCACTACCACCACTACCACCACTACCACCACAACCCCACTCACCCTCAATACCACCACTACCCCACTACCACCTACCCCCATAACCCATACCACACTACACCACTACCCACTACCAACCATACCCCACTACCACCACACCCCAAACCACCACCCTAACCCCACACCACCACAACCCACCACTACCCCCACTACCACCACTACCACCATCCCACCACTACTCCCACTACCACCACTACCACCACTACCACCACTACCCCCACTACCACCATACCACCACTACCACCACTACCCCCAAAACCAAACCACCACCACCACTACCACCACTACCACCATACCACCACTACCACCACTACCACCACTACCCACCATTACCACCCACACACCACTACCACCACTACCACCACTACCACCACTACCACCATTACCCCCACTACACCACTACCACCACTACCACCACTCCCACCACTCCCACCACTAACCACCACTACTACCATAACCCACTACTCTACCACTACCACCATACCACCATACCCCCACTACCACCACCCCCACCACCACCACTACCACCACTACCACCAACCACCAAAACCACCACTACCACCACTACAACATACCACCACTACCACCACTACCACCACTCCCACCACTACCACTACCCCCACTACCACCACTACCCACCACCACCACCATACCACCACTACCCCCACTACCCACCACTACCACTACCACCACTACACCATACCACCACTACCACCACCACTCCCAACCACTACCACATACCACCACCCACCACCACCACCACCACCCCCACCACCCACCACAATCACTTTTACCACCACTACAACTACCACTACCACCTCCACTACCACCACCACCACCACCACCACCACCAACCACAAAACTCACATCCCCAGCCCAAAGAACCACCTTGAAGATGAGAATTCTCTCGGTGAGAGAGAGAGGGGAGAGAGAGAGAGAGAGAGAGAGAGAAGGGAGAGAGGAGAGAGAGAGAGAGAGAGAGAAGAGAGAGAGAGAGAGAGAGAGAGAGAGAAAAGGGGGGGGAGAGAGGAGACAGTAAAATACAAAAAAAAAATGAAAGGGAACAGGAACGCCCCACTAAGGCTGTTAGAGGGGGAAATGACAGGAAGAGGAGAAAGTGCTAGCATCAGCCAGGCAGTGACGGCCTGGTGTCCCCTGCAGGTTGCTAGCATAACACCCCTGAACTTATGCAAGATTTGGATCTTTTCATGGATGTGAGAGCGTAGGGGATGGAGGGTGAGGAGGGGTTTGTGGGGTGAGGAATGGGTCAGTGGGATGAGGAATGGGTCAATGGGGTGGGGAAATTTTATTAATGGGATGAGGAGTGGGAAGTGTGGAGTGAGGAATGGGTCAGTGTGTGGGTGAGGAATGGGTAAGGGTGGGTGAGGAATGGATCAGGGGAGGAGTTTGAGGAAGGGGGTAGGTGGGGTGAGGAAGGGGCCCGTGCGGGCGGGGAAGGGCAATGTGGAGTAAAGAAGAATCGGGGAGTGAAGAAATGGGTCGGGGGGGTGTAATGGGTCAGTGAGGGGAGGAATAGGCCAGTACGAGTGAAGAATGAGTCAGGAAGGTGAGGAATGGGTCAGTGTGGGTGAGGAATGGTCAGTGTGGGTGGGAGGGCCGTGGGGGGTGGGAAGGGGCCCCTTTTAGGTGG
>NC_069453.1:11537004-11565238 GCF_026875155.1 Cherax quadricarinatus
ACATAAGTTATATTTTCAATTTTGGCGCATTTTGAAGTGCATGGGCACAGATCAGTGGCAGCGAGACGGAGCAAAGGCCAACTTCTTTGGAATGGACACATCATCAAGCGCCAAAGCACCAACCTAAGATGTTTTGGGGTAGTTTTACTCTTAAAAGCCCTGGACGGCTTGTTATTGTGAGAGAACGATGGAAAGTGACAGATACAAGGCAATCCTGAAAACTCATTTGCTTTCCAATGTGGATAAACCTTTCATGGTGGAGAAAGCATTTTCCAACAGGATCTTGCTCCACGCCACGCTTCCAGGAAAATGCTGACATTTTCCAAATAGAGTGGGCTAAGCATTCTAGACTGGCCTGGAAAATCTCCAGACTTCAACCCAACTGAGAATCTATGGGCAATAACTAAATGCAAAATCGCGAAACAGCACTGTTCAACTATGGAGAAGCTAACTGTTGCTGCTATTAGGACCTGATACCACGACGAACTTGCCAAAATGTTTTCAACATTGGTCAATTGTATGCCAATGCGTATAGAAATTCTTATAAAACAAAAACGTAGTCATATCCCTTATTCAATTATCTGTCATATCATTGCTCTCTATTATTCAAATCAACATTATTTTCCAAATAAATATCTTATTTCATCACTGTCCCAATTAATATGCACACTACTGTAGTTAACCTTGTAAAGATGGTGGTTCATCTTGTAAGGTGGTGGTTCATCTTGTAAGATGGTGGTTCATCTTGTAAGATGGTGGTTCATCTTGTAAGATGGTGGTTCATCTTGTAAGATGGTGGTTCATCTTGTAAGATGGTGGTTCATCTTGTAAGATGGTGGTTCATCTTGTAAGGTGGTGGTTCATCTTGTAAGGTGGTGGTTCATCTTGTAAGGTGGTGGTTCATCTTGTAAGATGGTGGTTCATCTTGTAAGATGGTGGTTCATCTTATAAGGTGGTGGTTCATCTTGTAAGGTGGTGGTTCATCTTGTAAGATGGTGGTTCATCTTGTAAGATGGTGGTTCATCTTGTAAGATGGTGGTTCATCTTGTAAGATGGTGGTTCATCTTGTAAGGTGGTGGTTTCATCTTGTAAGGTGGTGGTTCATCTTGTAAGGTGGTGGTTCATCTTATAAGGTGGTGGTTCATCTTGTAAGATGGTGGTTCATCTTGTAAGATGGTGGTTCATCTTGTAAGATGGTGGTTCATCTTGTAAGGTGGTGGTTCATCTTGTAAGGTGGTGGTTCATCTTATAAGGTGGTGGTTCATCTTGTAAGATGGTGGTTCATCTTGTAAGATGGTGGTTCATCTTGTAAGATGGTGGTTCATCTTGTAAGATGGTGGTTCATCTTGTAAGGTGGTGGTTCATCTTGTAAGATGGTGGTTCATCTTGTAAGGTGGTGGTTCATCTTGTAAGATGGTGGTTCATCTTGTAAGATGGTGGTTCATCTTGTAAGGTGGTGGTTCATCTTGTAAGATGGTGGTTCATCTTGTAAGGTGGTGGTTCATCTTGTAAGGTGGTGGTTCATCTTGTAAGATGGTGGTTCATCTTGTAAGGTGGTGGTTCATCTTGTAAGATGGTGGTTCATCTTGTAAGGTGGTGGTTCATCTTGTAAGATGGTGGTTCATCTTGTAAGGTGGTGGTTCATCTTGTAAGATGGTGGTTCATCTTGTAAGGTGGTGGTTCATCTTGTAAGATGGTGGTTCATCTTGTAAGTGGTGGTTCATCTTGTAAGATGGTGGTTCATCTTGTAAGGTGGTGGTTCATCTTGTAGGGGTGGTTCATCTTGTAAGGTGGTGGTTCATCTTGTAAGATGGTGGTTCATCTTGTAAGATGGTGGTTCATCTTGTAAGGTGGTGGTTCATCTTGTAAGATGGTGGTTCATCTTGTAAGGTGGTGGTTCATCTTGTAAGATGGTGGTTCACTTGTAAGATGGTGGTTCATCTTGTAAGGTGGTGGTTCATCTTGTAAGGTGGTGGTTCATCTTGTAAGGTGGTGGTTCATCTTGTAAGGTGGTGGTTCATCTTGTAAGGTGGTGGTTCATCTTGTAGGTGGTGGTTCATCTGTAAGGTGGTGGTTCATCTTGTAAGGTGGTGGTTCATCTTGTAAGGTGGTGGTTCATCTTGTAAGTGGTGGTTCATCTTGTAAGATGGTGGTTCATCTTGTAAGGTGGTGGTTCATCTTGTAAGATGGTGGTTCATCTTGTAAGGTGGTGGTTCATCTTGTAAGATGGTGGTTCATCTTGTAAGGTGGTGGTTCATCTTGTAAGATGGTGGTTCATCTTGTAAGATGGTGGTTCATCTTGTAAGATGGTGGTTCATCTTGTAAGGTGGTGGTTCATCTTGTAAGATGGTGGTTCATCTTGTAAGGTGGTGGTTCATCTTGTAAGATGGTGGTTCATCTTGTAAGGTGGTGGTTCATCTTGTAAGGTGGTGGTTCATCTTGTAAGGTGGTGATTCATCTTGTAAGATGGTGGTTCATCTTGTAAGGTGGTGGTTCATCTTGTAAGATGGTGGTTCATCTTGTAAGATGGTGGTTCATCTTGTAAGATGGTGGTTCATCTTGTAAGATGGGGTTTCATCTTGTAAGATGGTGGTTCATCTTGTAAGGTGGTGGTTCATCTTGTAAGGTGGTGGTTCATCTTGTAAGATGGTGGTTCATCTTGTAAGGTGGTGGTTCATCTTGTAAGGTGGTGGTTCATCTTGTAAGATGGTGGTTCATCTTGTAAGATGGTGGTTCATCTTGTAAGGTGGTGGTTCATCTTGTAAGATGGTGGTTCATCTTGTAAGGTGTGGTTCATCTTGTAAGGTGGTGGTTCATCTTGTAAGATGGTGGTTCATCTTGTAAGATGGTGGTTCATCTTGTAAGATGGTGGGTCATCTTGTAAGATGGTGGTTCATCTTGTAAGGTGGTGGTTCATCTTGTAAGGTGGTGGTTCATCTTGTAAGATGGTGATTCATCTTGTAAGATGGTGGTTCATCTTGTAAGATGGTGGGTCATCTTGTAAGATGGTGGTTCATCTTGTAAGGTGGTGGTTCATCTTGTAAGATGGTGGTTCATCTTGTAAGATGGTGGTTCATCTTGTAAGATGGTGGTTCATCTTGTAAGATGGTGGTTCATCTTGTAAGATGTGTGGTTCATCTTGTAAGATGGTGGTTCATCTTGTAAGGTGGTGGTTCATCTTGTAAGATGGTGGTTCATCTTGTAAGATGGTGGTTCATCTTGTAAGGTGGTGGTTCATCATGTAAGATGGTGGTTCATCTTGTAAGATGGTGGTTCAACTTGTAAGATGGTGGTTCATCTTGTAAGATGGTGGTTCATCTTGTAAGATGGTGGTTCATCTTGTAAGATGGTGGTTCATCTTGTAAGGTGGTGGTTCATCTTGTAAGGTGGTGGTTCATCTTGTAAGGTGGTGGTTCATCATGTAAGATGGTGGTTCATCTTGTAAGATGGTGGTTGATCTTGTAAGGTGGTGGTTCATCTTGTAAGATGGTGGTTCATCTTGTAAGATGGTGGTTCATCTTGTAAGGTGGTGGTTCATCTTGTAAGATGGTGGTTCATCTTGTAAGATGGTGGTTCATCTTGTAAGGTGGTGGTTCATCTTGTAAGATGGTGGTTCATCTTGTAAGATGGTGGTTCATCTTGTAAGGTGGTGGTTCATCTTGTAAGGTGGTGGTTCATCTTGTAAGGTGGTGGTTCATCTTGTAAGATGGTGGTTCATCTTGTAAGGTGGTGGTTCATCATGTAAGATGGTGGTTCATCATGTAAGATGGTGGTTCATCTTGTAAGGTGGTGGTTCATCTTGTAAGATGGTGGTTCATCTTGTAAGATGGTGGTTCATCTTGTAAGATGGTGGTTCATCTTGTAAGATGGTGGTTCATCTTGTAAGATGGTGGTTCATCATGTAAGATGGTGGTTCATCTTGTAAGATGGTGGTTCATCTTGTAAGATGGTGGTTCATCTTGTAAGATGGTGGTTCATCTTGTAAGATAGTGGTTCATCTTGTAAGGTGGTGGTTCATCTTGTAAGATGGTGGTTCATCTTGTAAGGTGGTGGTTCATCTTGTAAGGTGGTGGTTCATCATGTAAGATGGTGGTTCATCTTGTAAGGTGGTGGTTCATCTTGTAAGGTGGTGGTTCATCTTGTAAGATGGTGGTTCATCTTGTAAGATGGTGGTTCATCTTGTAAGATGGTTTTTCATCTTGTAAGGTGGTGGTTCATCTTGTAAGGTGGTGGTTCATCTTGTAAGGTGGTGGTTCATCTTGTAAGGTGGTGGTTCATCTTGTAAGGTGGTGGTTCATCTTGTAAGGTGGTGGTTCATCTTGTAAGGTGGTGGTTCATCTTGTAAGGTGGTGGTTCATCTTGTAAGGTGGTGGTTCATCTTCTAAGAAGGTGGTTCATCTTGTAAGGTGGTGGTTCATCTTGTATGGTGTAGTGAGCGTTCCTACGTCAAGATGGTCAGTGTATTGTTTACACTGTGGAGGCTAGAACAGCTGCTCGAATTACTGTTTGCTAAACCTGCTTCATGGGCACCAGACAGCACACACTAAATCAAAACACGCATGCGCAATACACAGCTTCAAGGGTAGGTACTGCCAAACAGGCCAGAAATTAGCGATGCCCATCAAAGTAGCCCTCGAGCTGACGACATCCTTATTGACCTGCCAGCTCCGACTGACACTACTAAAGTCTGCCAGCTCCGACTGACACTACTAAAGTCTGCCAGCTCAGACTGACACTACTAAAGTCTGCCAGCTCAGACTGACACTACTAAAGTCTGCCAGCTCAGACTGACACTACTAAAGTCTGCCAGCTCAGACTGACACTACTAAAGTCTGCCAGCTCAGACTGACACTACTAAAGTCTGCCAGCTCAGACTGACACTACTAAAGTCTGCCAGCTCAGACTGACACTACTAAAGTCTGCCAGCTCAGACTGACACTACTAAAGTCTGCCAGCTCAGACTGACACTACTAAAGTCTGCCAGCTCAGACTGACACTACTAAAGTCTGCCAGCTCAGACTGACCCTACTAAAGTCTGCCAGCCAACTGACACTAAATTTTCTCCAGCTCAACGACACTTAAAGTCGCCAGGTTTAGACAACACCAATATTTAAAAAGAAACTCAACCATCTTTTGGAGGATTAAAACGGTAAATTTTTCACCTTGTAATGTCCCAAAAAGAATAAAGCGCACATGAGGGGCTGCCAAGAACTTAGTGTACATCCCCTGCTTTGTTTTCCACTATAAAACTGTGAAGCCACTGTGTTGGGCCCAATTTTTAAAAAAATTCCGATCCATTTAAATTTAGGGGACAAAGGGGAAGGGGGGAAGCGAAAAAAGGGGGGAAGGGAAGAAAAAGGGGGAGACGGGGAAAAAGCAGAAAGGGAAAAAGGGGGGAAGGAAAAAAGAGGGAGACGGGAAGGAAACAAAGAGGAGACAAAAAGTTTGAAAAAAGTGCAATTTTCCACGGGCCTTAAAAATCTTTTTTCAGTGGGGGGATGGACATTAAAAGTGCAGGCAAAACACTATAAAGTTCAAAGTAGGTTTGGCCACTACAACCCCTAAGTAGGGGGGGACCCAAAATTAAAATCCCCCCTGCAAACGCAATAAAGGACGGGGACAAAAAAGAGCTGGCGACAATAAATTCAGCAAAAGGGACACTACAAATTTTCCCAAATAAAACGCCAAAAGTGAAGGGGGTGCATTTATTGGGCAGCAAAGGCTGAAACTAAGCCCTGGGAGAAAAACCCCACCAGTACCACAATTTCCACTGGCATGAAACCACCCCTACCAAAAATCCCACTCCTAACACAATTTCCCATTCAATACCCCTACCCAAAGTCGGGGAAAGGGGGGTCCGTGCGAACCCGTCTGACCTTCAACCTCCCCGCTGAACCAACCCAGGGGGTGCTTGGGGGGGGGGGGGGGGGAAAAAGTGACAGAGGCTGCTTGAAATTAGTTTTGTTGCTTGCTCCCTAAACCATGCCCCAAACTCCCTTTAAAAACCTATAAACTACCAAATTTTTAATTTATTAATATAAATTAAGAATAAAAATAATAATTTTATAATATATACATCATCCCCCCGGCAAAAAGTGTAAGGCACAAAATTCCCTCTAGATAAAAAGTCTCAAATAAAAAAGCTGGGGAAAAAAAACCCCAAGTGCCCAACTGAACGAACTATAAACTGGACCTACTAAGTCTCCAGCTCAGTACACTATAAAAGTCTCCAGCTAGCTGACCTTTAAAGGTTTCAGAAAACCACATGTTATAAAATTAACACAATTTGCCCCCGGGAAAACCCTTTTTATTGAGGAAACTTGGACAAGGAGTTTTAAATCACCCCCTACTAATAAAACTTAAGAAAAAAAATGAGGGTAAACACCCGTAAAAATTAGGGGATCATCTAAATTTTTAAAAATTTACGTCCCCTTTAAAGGGATTTAAATTTTCCCAGCCAAGGTTGAAAAAAATTTTCCCATCTTACTGTTCCCCAAGTCCTACAAAGTCCCCAGGAAGGGAAAAACTGCCCCGGGGCGAAACGTTCCCAAAAAGGGAAACCCAAATTTCCCCCCACAATGAATCAAAAACCCCCCAAGCAACACTACTAAAGGTCTCCCCACCCAAACTGACACTAAAAGGTTCCCAGAATGACACTACTAAAGTCTCCCCCCCGGCAAAAAATTTTCAGAGACTGACATACAAAATTCCCCAGCTCCAGACTGACATACTAAAGTCCCCGGGCAGCTGCTTTACAAAGTCCCCATCAGGAGACCTCTAAAGTTCCCGGGGCTCGCTGAACTAAAATCCCCAGTCAGATGACAACAAAACCCCCCACCAACTCACATAAGGTCTTTCCCCCTCGACTGAATAAAAGAAAGAAAAAAAAATAAAACCCCAGAAACAAACAAAAACCCCCAAAAAAAAAAACCCCCCCTTTAAAAAATAAAAATTTTAAAAATTTAAAAAAAAAATAAAAAAATTAAAAAAAAAAAAAAAAAATGAACAAAAAAACCATTTTAACAAAAAAAAAAAAAAATGGGACATGCAACTTTGACCATCCCAAAAAATGTAGCGACCCCCTGTTAAAAGGGGTTCGTTCTTTTTACTTTCTTTCACCCAAAAATGGGCCCTTCTGGGTCCTCCGAAGCATGTTAAAACACGATGCCCTGCTACCATCAAAAGGGACCAGGAGGCACAGCCCACAAACAAACAATATACTACACAACCCAACTCCAGGTGATTTTTTGGGGGCGGAAACGAAAAAGAAAAATGGAAGGAAATAAAAAAAATAGTCCACCCCCCCTTGGAGGCTTGCTGGACGGGAGGCGCAGCCAGTGGCCACCCTTTGGCCCTCCAGAATTACAACACTGATCCCAATAACAAAATCCCCCAACAAACACGAATAAACCTCGTTAATTTTTGCAATATACAGGGCCTTAGCCATCCACCAACAAAAAAATACCTTTTATCAGGGGATTCTAGAGGGAGTCTAATGAAATTTTGCACCCTCAAAGACTCACACAAAAGATCCTTTGACATGAAATAGGATAAGTGGTTACAACTTTTAAAGATGCGAAAAAAAAAACAGGCAACGGGGGGGTTTTTTTGGCCTGTATGTAAAAGAGCCCTATCGCACGATTTGCTGAACCCACAAATGAGGTATTTTGAAGTTTATAAATAAAATCGAGAACCAAAACCTAGTCTTTGGGTTGATAAAGCCCCAGATGAACCTCCAACATTTTAAGGAACAGCTACGGGAAATTTTGATTACGTTTGGAAACCTTCCAGCTCCATCCCCAAACACTTCTGCTTGGTGATTTAACCTAAGGCAACAAAATGGAAAATTAGCAAAAAAATTTTGCTAAAACAATCCCCGGGGGTAGCACAGATGAAAGGCACACACACATAGAAATAAGTCTCTGCAAAAACACACCTTAACCCCACGATAGTGGAGCCCAACAAGACTAGAAAACCACTTGACCTTATTTCACAAATAATGAGGACCTGAAAGAGACATAAGAATATCAAAAACAACTAATTCCATCACAACCTAATCGAAGTCCAGACGTACATGCTAGGGTCCTGATCAAGAATGCATGTACCTTTTAAGGTGTCTTAAAAAATACAACTTCAACAAAAGAACATCAACTGGGCCCAGTAAACCATGTCCAAAACGAAACTTTGGGGGGAAATTCTTAAATGCTGGATCCAAACCAGTGCCTTGAAAGGTCAACTTCCTGGACCGAAGAAAAGCTAGGTTTTCCCCCTAAGAAAAAAGAAGAGCGGGAGTAAACTGAGAAAAAAAGAGCTCCCTTACAGAAGAGACGAAAGTCCGAGCTCCTCAGGAGTGCTAAACATCTGATACACGAAAGGGGGCCTGCCCGGGGAAAAAAACTATCGAACTTAAGCAAAAAGATCTTACAGGAACCAAGGGGCAGGAGGGCTTAAGCTATTAGGAAATTGAAAAAAATTCAAAATATTTCTTTTCAATCCAAAAACAAGGGGCAAATACCACACTTTGGGGGCCCCTTACTCAGACAGGTGGGACTTACACAGATGAACAAGGAAATGAGTGAAATATTTGAAATCCAGTACGCCTTTTTTGTTTAGTGAACCCACAAACGGTCTGAGGATCGCGACCCAAATGATTTCTTCATGAATACCCTCAAAACCCCAAAAATGATGCCAGTTTTCCGAATTACCCAAAAAACTCGAACTCGTGGAACCCTTTTTTTCTTTAAAACTGAAAGGGAAACCCCCTCGCGTGCCCTAATACACTAGGGAGGAGGAGCTTGGACAGGGGTGAAATCCACAGCACTTAAAACAAGGATAAGCCCCACCCCCCAATAAGGTGGCAGCAAAGCATTAGCAAAGAACAAAGCCCCAATAGCTCTGACGCCCCCAATCATAAAAATTTTGAAAGAGTGAAAGAAGAGGGTTTGCAAATCCCCTGGATTCCCAAAAAATCTGCAAAAACCCCCAGGGCAACTGGGTTCAGGGCGGGCGCTCCTGCCTCTCCAACTACTGGTCACTATGACTGGCTTGGATGACGGGGAAGAAATCAAATGCAGATGTAAAACACAGCCCAAAAATTTGAAAAATGCGATCAGGGGGTAATAGCCCATAAAATACTCTAAAGGAAAACGGGGAAAGGGGGGAGATGGATCTTAAATTCCTAACAATCAAACCCCCAAAAAGTAGTGGCAACAGAGTTAAAAACGGGGCTGCCATAGTGGAAAAAACTCGTTCCACAAGGCACAGACTCCCCCCCTCTTATTTCCTTTTCCATATCAACATAAACAGAGATAACCCAGCACGTTTCATCCTTTTTCGGGGAAAACTAGGATCTGCATGAGGCGCATCTGTGAACGGGGTTAATCCCAAAAAGATTAAAAAAGTTTTCCAAGGCAACGGTAAACAATATGAGTTTCAATAGGCAAATTCCAATACTCCGTTAGGAAAACTGGGGAAAATAAAAACAAACAGATATATACTGACTCCGGCCATACAAAAGCGGAAAAATAATGTAAGGGACCTGGGATAGTAATTTGAGGACTCACTTTCAAGGACACAACAGTGCCACGAGCCGTCAAAAAAATATAGGATGGATAATGGGAAAATTTTAAAACGAGAGTCCAAGCCCCTGATGATCCCCCCTTTTTCAAATCACTTGTTTTCTTGGGTGGAATACTGCGTACATTAAAATCTCATTAAACAGGTAAACGCAGATTAGGGTGTAAGAGATCCTTTTCGCCCGTAAAGTTCTGTCAAGCACCTTAACTACTGGGAAGCTTTAAGCCTTTACTTTTTTCTCGTTGGGAAAGAGGAGGGGAGATATTCAAATTCACTTTAAAAACTTGGAAGGAAAGGTCCCAAAACGCACCAGAAATTCACTCCCACGAAAAAAAAGGGCAAGGGGGGTGCAAAATCCCCCCAATAAAAAGTAGGGGGGCCATTGGTACACTAAGGGGAAAAACCCCTAAGTTCCGGGGGGCCCAAAACTGTTTAACACCTCCCTCAACATTTGGGGAATTGCCAATAAACCCCGGGGCCCTTTAAGAGAAGCTGGCAAATACCTAAAGTCATGCCGGGTCAGCCCCGGGGTTTTGGGCCCTACGTGGACTGCGTGCGGCCAGCAGAACGCCTATTGATCAGGCCCCGTCCATCGGGAGGCCCTCATGGACCGGGCCGCGGGGGGTTGATCCCCGAATAACCTCCAGGGAACCAGGACCCAAAATACTAAAATTCCCGGCCACTGACACTACTAAAGTCTCCCCTAGACTGACCTACTAAAGTCTCCCGCCCGCGACACACTAAGCTCCCCCTAGACTGACACACTAAAATCTCCCAGCTCGACGACACTCTAAAAACTCCCACCAGACTGACACTACTAAAGTCTCCCAGCTCAGATGACACAAAAATCTCCCACTCGACTGACATCTAAAGTCTCCCACTCAGACTGACACTACTAAAGTTCCCAGCTCGACTGACACTACTAAAGTTTCCCCGCATAGGCTATAAATTCCCTTTCAAACCCCTGTGTTAATTGACGGGGAAAAATAAAAAGTTCCCCCCCTGGGAAAATAGTTATAAAAAAGAACAATGCTGGGGTTCCCACTATGCTATTTACGATATTAAGCCCCCGCTGTGCACACAATTAACTCCCATACAAGGTTTTAGTCAACTCACCCCCACCCCGGTCCGACCTTCTGGTTCCCATCGATGCTACTAAATCCTGCGATAATTCCTTTTCCCCCTTGGGATGACCCCACCCGAGTTCCACGGAAAAAAAAAAAATAGATAACGTGGGCCCTTTACTTTATGGATTTCCCCCCCGCTTCCCATCTTCACTTTGTTTATCCCTAAACCCCGCTAACCTCGGCTTCCATATTTCCTAAACGGGTGACCATTTTCGCCCTTGAAATAAAGCAAAAAACCGTGTTAAAAGGAAAAATTTAATTAGTTTGGTTTTATACTTTCTGGTTTTAAATGGTGGTCTCAAAACTTTACTTTTATAACCCCCTAATAAAAAACCCCCTAACCTCGGCCCAAAACCCCAAAAACCAAACCCAAAAAACCAAAAACACCAAAAATGGCCCAAAAAAATGGTTAACTAAAAAGCCCCAAGTGTTTTTGAAAATATCTTTGACAACTGGTAAATACACACCTAACAATGGACACCCCCACAAGAACCCAACAACACCCACACAAGAACCCAACAACGGATCCTGACAAAAAACCCCAACAATGGTCATCGACAAAAACCTGAACGGTATCCACCGAACCCCCAATGGATCACTGCACACAAGAACCTGAAAAAACGGATCACTCGCACAAAAACCTCAAAAACTGGATCACCGCACAAAAGAACCTCAACAACGGACACTCGCACACAAGAACCTCAACAAAGGTCCCTCGCACCCAAAACCTCAAAAATGGGTCACTGAAACAAGAACCTCAACAAATGGATCACTCGCCACAAGAACCAACTGGGTCACTCGCACACAAGAACTCAACAATGATCACCGCCCAAAACCTGAAAACCTGGGACCCCCCCTGAAAAAGATAAAAAACTGGGGGCCTCCACACAAGCCCCAAAAAGGTCCCCGAACAAAAACCTCCTGGTCCTCGAAAAGCCCGAACGGGTTTCGACAAAGAACCTAAACTGGATACTGAACAAGAATGAATGGTCCTCGCAACCGCCCCAAAAAACCTGGATCATGCCGAAGAACCTAACAACTGGGGTCACCGCCGCAAGAACCTCAAATTTGGTCAGGACATAACAATGGATATGACAAGAATAAAATGGGTGAAAAAACCGAAAATGGGTATCCCACAGAATAATGGACCCTGACACGAAACCCCAACAATGGGCCAAGCACAAAAGACCTGTGGAACCCCCAGGGAAGCCCTCAAAACTGGTCATGAAAAGCCCCAACTGGAAACCCGAAAAGACCCCAAAATGACCAGGAAAAGAACCTACTACAACTCCACCAAGAACCTAAAACTGGCAATGCACAAAGAAATCAAAAACTGAAATGCCCAAAGAATAAAAGGGTTCCCCAAGGGCTCAAGGGTCCTCGAAAAGCCTAACAAGGAACCGGGCACAACCCCTCAAAACTTTGGAATTTTACTGCACATTAGAACCTCACAACTGGTCCTTTCGCCCAAAACCTCAACAACTTTTATCATCGCCACAAGGGCCCCAAAAACTGGATCACTCGCACACAAGAACCTCAACAAACTGGTTTCACTCGCACACAAAGACCAGGCTCAGACAAATATTTGTAAATAATTTCACTCGTTCTCATATAAGCATTGTTAATATTTCTGTCTAGTGGTAAAACCAGGATGGACAAGATGAAACACCTAGTACCTCTCACAGTCACTGTGCTGACAAGTTCTGAAAACTAGAGAGCATCTGCTGTCGCTACAATGTTGTGTCTGGTTAGTTAGCGGGTTCGTACATGGAGTGATGGTATCAACTGTAGGCTGGTTTATAGAGGCGTTGTATTTGACAAGAGTGGAAGTGTCCTGCTTGCATGTCTGCCCACTCGCTATGCATGCCTGAAACTGATACCTGTGAGTGGAGGCATATGTGCGGGGGAGTCACGCGACCTGAGGCTTGGCCAGGGAGCCTGCCTATAAATGTTGCTAGGAACTATATACAAGTATATGACAAGTAATATTGGATAAAAATGGTATAAATACCGACACAATGGAAATATAAAACACATATGCAGTATAATGCGATCCTTTATTGACTACGTTTCGCCCACACAGTGGGCTTTTTAAAGGGTCACAAACAGATCTACCTGGGGTGGAAGGGACGCGAGTATTTATAGTCAGGTTCAGAATGCTGAGGTCAGGTGGAGAATGCTGCATCTGATGATGTACGAGTGGGGTTATAGAGTCTAAAATCTTGGGTAGCTTGTAAAGGAGATTGGATAAGTTGGTGAGTAGACCTCTACAGTGTTCTTCCATTCCTGTGTTCTATTGTGGGATAGCGATGAAGAAGTTTCTTGGCAAGTGGTTCAGCTATGTTATAGAAGCCACTATTCTGGTTGAAGTTGTCGGATATAGAAATAAGTGAGGATTCCAGGATTCTTCGGTATTGAGTGTTGTCTTCTGTGGCGGTAAGTCTTGAGTTTCTGTAGTTTATCAAGTGGTTGTGTGAATTACGGTGTTGTACACAGGCATTCCTTGTGTCGTCAGACCTGCTTGCTTGACGATTCACTTGATCTTCCCATTCCAGCCAGCGATTTCATCGACCTTGTTGAACTATGTGTTGGCTTTACGTGTTTCTCTTTCGAAAATCACCTCTTTCAGCAGACTTTTAGACTACCCATGGGTTCGCCACTCAGTGCGGTCCTGGCGAACCTATACATGGAACAGCTAGAAGCCGAACGTTTCTCCACCATTATTCCTTCGTCTGTCACCTGGCTCCGTTATGTTGACGACATTCTCCTCATAACTCCTAAACGCTTCAACGTTCAAGCTCTCCAAGACAAGCTCAACCAGGTCGAGCCTTCAATCCAGTTCACACTTGAAGAAGAAGTCGACAACACTCTTCCTTTCCTTGATGTTCTGCTCTGCAAAACTGACCATGAACTTCGTTTTAAAGTCTATCGAAAACCCACCAACCAAAACGATCTTCTCCACTTCTACTCTCACCACGACACCAAAACTAAACGTGGTGTAATTATAGGCTTCTTCCTACGTGCACTCAGAATCTGCAGCAATGAGTTTCCTTGAGGAAGAATGCACTATAATTGAACAAGTATTTTCTAAAACTCCACTATCCCCGTCACTTCATCAGAGACTGCAGACGACGGGCATTAAACATCTTCAACACACGCAGAGAAGACACTGCCGAGAAGAGATACATAGTCCTCCCCCCCAAAACTTCATTGCCAAACACGTTTCCAACATCTTTTCCAATACCTCTTTCCAAGTATCTACCTCCACAACCACGACCCTCAAGAACATTACAGTGATAGACAGGACAAGCTTCCACCCTCTGCAGGGGTATACATAATCCCTTGTAATGACTGCAACAAATTATACGTGGGCCGAAACATCAAGGGACCTCCAAACACGTATTTCAGAACACCAGTACGCAAGGAGGTCTGACGACACAAGGAATGCCCGTGGGACAACACCGTAATTCACACAACCACTTGAAAACTACAGTAACTCAAGACTTATCGCCACAGAAGACAACCCCTCAATACCGAAGAATCCTGGAATCATCACTTATTTCTATATCCGACAACTTCAACCAGAATAGTGGCTTCTATAACATAGCTGAACCACTTGCCAAGAAACTTCTTCATCGCTATCCCACAATAGAACACAGGAATGGAAGAACACTGTAGAAGGTCTACTCACAAACTTGTCCAATCTCCTTTACAAGCTACCCAAGATTTTAGACTATAACCCCACTCGGTACATCATCAGATGCAGCATTCTCCACCTGACCTCAGCATTCTGAACCTGACTATAAATACTCGCGTCCCTTCCACCCCAGGTAGATCTGTTTGTGACTTGAAAAAAGCCCACTGTGTGGGCGAAACGTAGTCAATAAAGGATCACATTATACTGCATATGTGTTTATATTTCCACAAGTAATATTGTTGATCGGCTGAGTGGCTGGAAGTTTCCGAGGTTTTCTGTCCAGGCTGAGTTACTGGATTTGAATCCATTTGCTGGTTTGAGAGTGTGTGGGTGTATATATATATATATATATATATATATATATATATATATATATATATATATATATATATATATATTATATATATATATATATATATATTTTTATATATAATATATATATATATATATATACCTTGGTTGATGCCTATACTCCAATACACCAGGGAGGAAGGAGGGGCAGCTGCCAGCTTCAGGGAGTCCCAAAAAGTCTAGAAAATACAGGGAACTTGCCCATCATTATATGTTTGTTCCCATAGGCTCAGAGCCCCTTGGCTCGTGGGGAAATATGTGCATCTAAGTTCCTTAAGGAGCTAGGCAAAAGACTCATCAGGGTAACTAGGGATCCCAGGGCAGCTAGTTTTCTGTTCCAGCGACTCAGCGTTGCTGTTCAGAGGGGTAATGCCTGCTGTATTTTGGGCACGCACCCCACTCTGAGGAGCCGGATGAGATTTTCGCGTTATTATAAATGACAAACACGTAACAATATGTACTAGACATGTATCTCTCACACCTCATGTACTGTATATGTCATCTTTATATCAACAATATATCTCTTAAATCTTTTGTACCGTATTATGTAATAAAATATATCTATTGGTAAAAAAGAATGAAAAGATGGGGTGGTAGGGGAAGTGGAATATTCAAACGGCTTCAGAAAGAAATCCAAATATTCTCCCTTGAAGCCTTTTTATCCATTTATCCGAGGCTATGGGTCCCACAATTTACACCAGAGGTGGACCCTATATATATATATTATACACACCTTTACACAGACAAGAAAGGTACGTCATAACTTACACCTGGAATATCGTGGAGGAACGTGTCACAAACATGAACACCAACTTCACTCCCTAAAACAACGAGAGACACTTGGCAGACGATGCAGTTTACCACCAATAAAGAGCAGTGGCACTACTTTTCAACGCTCTCCCTCCGTAAATAAGGGAACTTGACAGGTTCCTCCAATCAGTTCTTGACCAGTCGGGCTATGGTTAGTATGCTGGATCGCGTACGGCCACCAATAACAGCCTGTCTGATCAAGCCTTGAGCCAACAGAAGGCCTGGGAGGGTCACTGTAGTTTTGAAAGAGTACTTCTGGAATACAATGAGTCACACTTTGTGAGAAGTGTTTGGGTCACTAGTGTGGTTCACACTACGTTGTTGTTTGGGGTCACTGCTGGCGTGGCTCACACTGACACGTTGATTTTTGGGTCACTGCTGGCGTGGCTCGCACTGACACGTTGTTTTTTGGGTCACTGCTGGTGTGGCTCACACTGCCACATTGTTTGGTGTCACTGCTGGTGTGGCTCACACTACGTTGTTTGGGTCACTGTGGTGTGGCTCACACTGCACATTGTTGTTTTGGGTCACTGCTGGTGTGGCTCACACTGCCACATTGTTGTTTTTGGGTCACTGCTGGTGTGGCTCACATGCTACGTTGTTATTTGGGTCACTGCTGGTGTGGGCTCACACTGCCACATTGTTGTTTGGGTCACTGCTGGTGTGGCTCACACTGCCACATTGTTGTTTGGGTCACTGCTGGTGGGGGCTCACACTGCCACATTGCTGTTTGGGGTCACTGCTGATGTGGCTCACACTGACACTTTGTTTGGGTGCCCACTGCTGGTGTGCTCACACTGCTACGTTGTTTTTTTGGGTCACTGCTGGTGTGGCTCACACTGCTACTTTTTGTTGTTGGGTCACTGTGGTGTGGCTCACACTGCTACGTTGTTTTTTGGTCACTGTGGTGTGGCTACACTGCTACGTGTTGTTTGGCCACTGCTGGTGTGGCTCCCCACTGCTACATTGTTGTTTGGGTCATGTTGGTGTGGCTCACACTGCCACATGATGGATCACATCCCGAACCTTGCAACTTACATTCACAAGCCCCTCGACGCAGTTTACATCTTTCTTGAGAGTCTTGTAACCCCTACACCCCTCCCTCTCCAGGAGGGCAGCACGTCCCTCCCTCCTCCAACAGCAGGGGGCTGCAAGACCCTCAGGTGGGACCAATTAACCCCCACCAGCGAACACGCCATAACTTTAAACCTTATTTCTGAATCACTGACAAATGGACAAGGTGCGAGTTGTAGGACATTTCTTTCTGTGTGGTTTTTGGTAATGTTGGGTTGTGGATGATGGAAGGTGTGAGAGTTCTCATGGCAGACACTCTCTCTCTCGCGCGCGCGCACACACACACACACACACACACACGTCACCTAATGATAAATGGTTTAGAAAACCCGACAAGTTGAAGAATGACGCACTTGTAAAACTTTTGGGGAAATCTTTACTGGGGAAACGTGGATGGCTCCACTGTGCCTCCGCCCCCTCCTGCTTCCACTCGCCTGACTACAGCATATAAGCCACTTCTCCAAGTGTTGTTATAATAAAAGGTTAAAACCCATAACCACAATTTTTATACGGGTGGACCGGTAAGCCAGGGGAAATGCCTCGGTCAATGCCAATGCTTCCAGTTGCGGATCATATGACTAAGACCGCGTCACGAAACAAAAAGTCCTGTTTCCCGACAATTATTATACCGCCCATATGCTTTACTTTCAAGACTGGTGGATCAACCATCGTTTCCAAGCTGGGGGATTGATTACCTCAACTCCTCCTCTATTTCCCCGTTATTCTTTGGATAGGATGATGAAGTCACTAGTGTCATTCTTCAAACGTCCCCCTGGCGAATAACACCAACTCTCTGTATTTATCGTTACTACACGTCCCAATTTGTAATTTTTTGGTTTTATTACCCTAAATGAGGTAATTTTCCGAGGACGCCTCGTACAGCCTGTGAAGGAAGACACCAGTAACTACTCCCAAGTGTCCAGAAGGGTGGTCACAAAACATTGGTAAATTTTTGTTGCGCGGCTTTTTCAACACCACACACACACACACACACATACACACAACACACACAACACACAACACACACACACACCACGTAAATAAAAGCTCTTGGAGCAGGAGGGGACCTAGTAAGGACCAGCGAAGATGTCATATGGGGGTTCGATACGTGGATTGGGTAAGAGAACACTCACCGTAGGCTGGTTAGTACGTATAATTATAACGGAAAGTAGGGGAAGAAGCCGTGCCCCCCTGCCTCTCTGCTCTCTATCTTAAGACGACCCACCAGTGAAGACTAGGGGGTGAGCGGCGTTCAAAAACATGCTATGGTCAGCAGCAACGTGAATAACAGTCAGTGATTCACACAGACGGTTTGGTAGTGAGTCATACTAAATGGTAACTGGTTACTGGATACTGAGAAGAGGCAGGGCCAGGGATACGACCGACCCTGCCCAACCACCCTTATATATAGTATACACACACACACCCACCACACAAAATAACTGAGAGCAAAAAGTGTCAACAAACCCACCATCACAGGTTACAATCTTACCCGAAAACTTATTAAATGATCGTAATATTTTTTTTACAGTGCCAAGTTGCACAATTTCTTTCACAAGTTGTACCAGCAGTGCTCGATGGAAAAAAAAAAGAAATTAAACATAAAATTCCCCTCAGTTTAAAATAAAAAAATAAATCAAAAACTGCCAGTTTTCACCTGCAGGTTAGTTATACCTTTTGATATACCTTGGTTTGGGTTTTCTAGAGTCTCCGTACTTCCGCAGTCTGGTCCAGGATCACCCCGGTCTGGTGTTCCTCCGAACTCAGTTTCACACCAATCATCACACCCTTATCATTACTTCATTAAGACTAAAAAGTTTTGGAAAAGGGAGGATACTCCAATTTTGGATTCAAGAGCCATATTTACCTAAACAATTATTATAAAAGGATATACCCTCATTATTCTCCTCTCTTTTATCACTATTTACCTAACATTACTATAAAGCCCCCTCTTCTCTTTACAAATTTGTACATGAAACCATTTATAAGAGCACCAAGAGGCCAGACAAAAAACGTTCCTGTTGAAACATGTCTGAACCATTTACACAACTGTTGAAGAAGCATCTCAAACCCTTAAACCCCGTTGAAGAAAACATCTTGATCATCTTCAGGGGTTTAAAAAGGGTACCTGGGTTTAGTCGACTAGTGTGGGTCAGCTCTTGGGAAAAACTGACCAATTTGCGGAATTTCTCAGATAACGTGGTTTCTTTATGTGTTGCATTTTGTCACTAGGACGTATACCTTGTACATGTACTTGTAGAATAAGATATATTATTATTTTTAACTGTGTTTACTCACCCCCTCACTCTTCGTCAATATTTATTTTTTTTTAACCTGTGTGTGTTAGAAGTGATCAAGGTCCCAGGACCGAAACGTTTCTAAAAATATGTGCTGTGTTTGTTTACGTGTCTTTCTAAACCAATTTGTCCGGTATCTATACCCCAAGGTTTATACCAAGCTATCGACTACACTAGGTCCACTTAAGGCCCACACGTAAACCTTGTTACCTGGGATTAACTGTGATATACCCATGACAGAACTACACTCCAGGTTATTCCTGTTAGTGTACCCACACCAGTACTCAGCAGCAGCACCCAGTACCAGTATCAGCAGCAGCACCCTCACCAGTTACTTCAGAGCAGCACACCACCCCGCAAACCCGTATCAGCAGCAGCACCCCGCCAGACCAGTTTTCAGCAGCAGCACAACCAGCACCAGTTTCGCAGCCCGCACACCACCCAGCACCAGAAACCAGCATCAGCACCAGCACCAGTACTCAGCGCAGAGTACCACCACCGTACCGAAATCGCAGCGAGCACCCACCAGACAGTACTCGCAAACAGCAACCAACCAGCACAAATATTTAAACAAACGCACAGGGACCAGTACTCACAGCGCAGTACACCACCCAGTACAGAACTCGCACAGCACCACACACCCAGCACCAGTATCAGCAGCGCCCCCCACCCGCAACCCGTTACTCAGCAAACACACCCCGCACAGTTTCTCAGCAGAAAACAAGCACAAAATACTCAGCAGCGCCCCCACCCCGCCATCAGTATCATCCAGCCAGCACCCACCCGACCAGCAGAACAGGGAAACAGCAGCACCCAGGGACAGTAATCGCAGCAGACCCAGAACGCACTCAGCAGCGCACACCACCCAGCACATACTAGCAGAGACCACCAACCACCAAACATCAGACTCAAGCAGCCGACACCTACCCGACATACTTTAGCATCGCACCGCCCAGTACTCCAGCAACAGTACCCCACCCCGTACCAGAACTCAGCGCAGCACCCCCACCCCGCACCGTATCAGCGCAGCACACCCCCCAGCACCGTATCGCGCAGCCCCAGCACCGTACTCACAGCGCACCCACACCAGTACTCAGCAGCAGCACCCCCACCCAGAAACAGTACTCTCAGCGCCCACCCCCCAGCACCCGTACTCACAGCGCACCCACACCAGTACTCAGCAGCAGCACCCCACCAGCACTTGCGCAGCACCACCCCCCGCCCCCGTACTCAAGCAGCAGCAAACCCCCACCCCCCAGCATCAGTACTCAGAGCGCACCACCACCAGCACCCGTATTCACAGGCACCCCGCACCCCGTACTCAGCACAGCCCACACCACCTCAGGCCCCCGCCAAAGCAGCAGCACAAAGCACCCGTACTAGCAGCGCACTCGCGACACCCCCGCACCAGTATCAGCAGCAGCACCCCGCACCCCACCAGAGCCGCACAAAGCACGCACAAAGCACCGTACCCGCCGCCTCAGCAGCAACCAGACCCGCACTCAGCAAGCACAAAGACAGCACAAAAAACCCGTACTCAGCAGCGCACTCGCAGCCCCCAGCACCCGTACTCAGCACACCCCCCAGCATCGTACTCGCAGCAGCCCACCACCCAGCACAGATTCAGCGCAGCACCCCGCACCATACTCACAGCAAACACCCCGCACCCGATCGCAGCGCACAAAGCAGCAGCACAAAAACCCCGTATCAGCGCGAATCAGCAGCAGCACCCAGCACCAGTACTCAGCAGCAGCACCCAGCACCAGCACTCAGCAGCAGCACAAAGCAGCAGCACAAAGCACCAGCACCCAGCACCAGCACTCAGCAGCAGCACCCAGCACCAGCACTCAGCAGCAGCACAAACGCAGCACAAAAACACCGTACTTGCAGCAGCACTAGCAGCAGCACCCGCACCAGTACTCAGCAGCAGCACCAGCCCAGCACTCAGCACAGCACAAAGCGCAGCAAAAGCACCAGTATCAGCAGCAGCACTCAGCAGGCACCCAGCACCAGCACTCGGGAGCAGCACCCCGCACAGCACTCGAACAGACAAAGTCCCCTCTTCGTACATTAAGGTACAGTGGTAAGTGACTATTGTTTCCCCAGCAAGTAGAACAAGTGGGGGGGTACGAATGGTTGGTTAGAGAAGAACAGCCCGTTTGGGCCGTAGGGGATGGGAGGCCTATTGCAGTGTTCTTCCATTATGTTATGTTAAGGGCTAGGGAGGTTTTTGTATGTGTGTTTGAGGGGGGGGGGGGGGGGAGGAGGGGAAAAAGAAGAGGGGAGGGGGGAAAGAGAGGGGGGGAAAAAAAGAGAGGGGGAAAGAGAGAGAGGGGGAAAAAGGAGAGGGGGGAAAAGAACGGGGGGGGGGGGGAGAGAAAGAGTTGGAACACATTAGTACAGCATAATGATGTCAACGAGTAAGTCAGTTGATCAAATGAAAATGCTGGCCCCCAAAATGGCCCAAATTATCCCCGTTCCCTACTTGTATGTTTCATAACAATAAAAATGCTTTCAAATGAGCTGATGTAGGTAACAGCTCTTAGCTTGTCAATAAAGTTAGGGATCCTTAACCTTGTCAAACCCTGTGTAAAAGGGAGAGAGAGAGAGAGAGAGAGAGAGAGAGAGAGAGAGAGAGGGGGGGGGGAAGAGTGTATACCGAGGTATACAACTCGGTGTTTACATGCTGAAAGGACTTTGAAGAGGATCAGGGAAGATCAGAGATGACAAACTTAACACCGGTATCTTATTCTTGATGTTAGTATTATTAATTCTGTAATATTTCACTTTTACTCTAAGAGAGGTGGTCTGAGACCGGGACTTTGGGAAGATAATCTCCAGAACCACTAACTCAAGACAACACAAGTCAGGCACAACCTCAATAACTATATACACGTTGAGCATATTAGTGTTGGTTGATAGAAGGTTAGGTAAGATTTGTCAGGAAACAGAACAAGTGTTTCCTGATGCGGGTCCTAGTCATATTATGACCCGCTGTTGGAGCTTTTGGTCATCTGACCGAGGCCTTCCACTGGCTTACCCTCCACTCCTTTAAAAAGTCATGGTTATAATTATAACCATTTATATATCGAAGCTGCAGTACTAGTATCTAGCTGCTGAATGATCATTCTTCCCTAGCGAGACTAAGTCTTGGATCTAACGATTTCCTGTTAGTCTTCGCCGATAAAAACTACGTATTTCCGGCATATAAGGCGCACCTTTTTACCCCAAAAGTGTCTGAAAATCATCCTGCGCCTTATATGCTGAAGGTCAGGGTCAAAGGGTTACGCTTTTGTAGTTTACTAACGTTACAACTGTTTGGAAACACTGTCTTATATACTCTTGCGTCTTATATGCCGGAAAATACTGTGTTAGATCTAGGCAGGTATGAAGTGTCATGAGGCAATGTCATAAGGTAGATAGCATAAGGTAGACAGTATCATAAGGTAGACAGTATCATAAGGTAGACAACATCATAAGGTAGTATCACAAGGTAGACAGTATCATAAGGTATAGTGTCACAAGGTAGATTGTATCATAAGGTAGACAGTGCCATAAGGTAGGTAGTATCATAAGGTAGACAGTCATAAGGTAGACAGTGACATAAGGTAAATAGTATCATGAGGTAAACAGTGTCATAAGGTAGACATCATCATCAGGTAGATAGTATAAGGTAGACAGTCATAAGGGAGGCACTGCACGTATGTAACCGAACAGTAGATAAGAGCAGGATGCGTGTATCAATAAGCACATCATGCGTTTAGACGCATGCTGGCATGCACAAGAAGCGTAGACGCATGCTGGCATGCTGAAAGAGCGTACAAGTTTACCAAGCAGCTTAGCCATCAATAATTCCAGTGCTTGGGTGACATTTCTTAAAGGAAAATTAATACATCCGCAGTGTGCTGTACTATTCTATATAGTTACACAGTGGCAACAAAAGTTAGCTGTGAACATTAAAATGGTATAAAATACCGACAGATTGTTAGGTAAGACACATATGCAACAGTTAGGTATCTTTATTTCGAAACGTTTCGCCTACACAGTAGGCTTCTTCAGTCGAGTACAGAAAAGTTGATAGAAGCAGAAGATACTTGAAGACGATGTAATCAGTCCATCACCCTACTGTGTAGGCGAAACGTTTCGAAATAAAGATACCTAACTGTTGCATATGTGTCTTACCTAACAATCTGTCGGTATTTTATACCATTTTAATGTTCATTCTGTCAGACACTGCAACACAAGGGTATCTTGGTACAGACCATCAACTTCAACAACCTCTACTAGTGAGAACGGCTGGGTTTGAGAGGGACCTGCCCTCCCAAAGCAACCTACGTCTCACCTCCTGGCACTATATAAAGCCCCATTCTGTCACTTCAACTTCATATTGTTTCAGACAACGGAACAATGCTCTTCTCCAGACTGAGGGACTGACCACCTCAAAACTTTAAGGGTGATTACCTGGAGTTTACCTGGAGAGAGTTCCGGGGGTCAACGCCCCCGCGGCCCGGTCTGAGACCAGGCCTCCTGGTGGATCAGAGCCTGATCAACCAGGCTGTTGCTGCTGGCTGCACGCAAACCAACATACGAGCCACAGCCCGGTTGATCCGGAACTGACTTTAGGTGCTTGTCCAGTGCCAGCTTGAAGACTGCCAGGGGTCTGTTGGTAATCCCCTTATGTGTGCTGGGAGGCAGTTGAACAGTCTCGGGCCCCTGACACTTATTGTATGGTCTCTCAACGTGCTAGTGACACCCTGCTTTTCATTGGGGGGGATGGTGCATCGTCTGCCAAGTCTTTTGCTTTCGTAGTGGGTGATTTTCGTGTGGCAAGTTCGGTACTAGTCCCTCTAGGATTTTCCAGGTGTATATAATCATGTATCTCTCCCTCCTGCGTTCAGGGAATACAGGTTTAGGAACCTCAAGCGCTCCCAATAATTGAGGTGTTTTATCTCCGTTATGGGCGCCGTGAAAGTTCTCTGTACATTTTCTAGGTCGGCAATTTCACCTGCCTTGAAAGGTGCTGTTAGTGTGCAGCAATATTCCAGCCTAGATAGAACAAGTGACCTGAAGAGTGTCATCATGGGCTTGGCCTCCCTAGTTTTGAAGGTTCTCATTATCCATCCTGTCATTTTTCTAGCAGATGCGATTGATACAATGTTATGGTCCTTGAAGGTGAGATCCGTCCGACATGATCACTCCAGGTCTTTGACGTTGGTGTTTCGCTCTATTTTGTGGCCAGAATTTGTTTTGTACTCTGATGAAGATTTAATTTCCTCATGTTTACCATATCTGAGTAATTGAAATTTTCCATCGTTGAACTTCATATTGTTTTCTGCAGCCCACTGAAAGATTTGGTTGATGTCTGCCTGGAGCTTTGCAGTTCTCAATGGAAGACCTGTCAGCGTCGGGTGTCATCTGAAAAGGGAAGACACGGTGCTGTGGCTGACATCCTTGTCATTGGGATATAAGGTGAGGAAAAAGAGGGGGAGCGAGACTGGCCTTTGGAACAGAGCTTTTCACCGTAGCTGCCCGGACTTTACCTTTTGACGCTACTCTGTGTTCTTTTAGTGGGGAAATTATAGATCCATCGACCGACTTTTCCGTTATTCCTTTAGCACGCTTTTTTGTGCGCTATTACCCATGGCACACTTGTCAAAGGCTTTTAAAAAGTAGTATATTTTACATCTGCATTTTTTTTGTCTTCTATGCTTTTGGGACCTTTCGTAGGGGGCCCAATAGTTGAGACAGACGGGAGCGACCTATTCTAAACCCCTGTTGCCCGGGTTGTGTAAGATGGGTTTCTAGATGCGTGGTGATCTTGCTTTTAGGGCCCTTTCAAAGATTTTTAGTAGGGATTTTTAGTGATTGGTCTGTAGTTTTTTGCTTTCTTTTCGGGCCCCCCTTTGTGGAGTGGGGGTTGTCTGTTGTTTTTAGTAACTGTGGACGACCCCCTTTTTCCCTGCTCCCCTCCCTAGGATGGAAAAGGGTCGTGATGGGGCTTCTTGCAGTTCTTGTGCACAGAGTTCCATGATTCTGGCCCTGGGCAGAGTGATGGGCATGTCATTTATCGCCTTTTCGAAGTCATTTTGGGGTCAGGATAACATCGGGTAGGGTTTGTTAAACAAAATTTTTGGCTCTCTCATAAAAAATTCATTTTGATCTTCGACTCTCAGCTGGTTAGCGGCTTTCAAAAAACTGAGTCATATTGGGACTGAGTAGCTCACTCATTTCCCTTTTGTCATCTGGTAGGGCCCATCTTGTTTAAGTAGGGCCCAAACTGGCGTTGTTTTCGATTTTTTTTGGCAAGGAGAAGAAATACTTTGGGTTCTTTGATTTTATTTATGGCTTTTATTTTTTCCCCCCCATTCCGACCCTAAAGGGTTCTTTAGCTTAAATTCGATGCTTGCTTTTCTTGACCAGTTCTCCCCACGCATTTCGATTATTGACCTCTTTTAGCCGCTCTGTTATTCTTTTTTTCCCTGCCTGTAAAAGGGGGGCCTGTTCTTTCTGTTTTTACACTACCCTCCTTTTTCTTAGAGAATAAGCCTTGTGCATACATCAGTGCTACCCGGGTTAATCTGTTCTGGATAAGTTGGGGTCTGGTTGCTTAGTATATTTCCCGCTTATATCGGTTAGGACTTGGTTTACTTGGTCCCACTTTATGTTTTTGTTATTGAAGTTGAATTTGGTGAATGCCCCCTCGTGACTAATCTCATTATGTCGGTCTGGGGCTCCGCGCATACATGACTGAACCTCAATTATGTTGTGATCTGAGTATATTGTTTTTGATATGGTGATATTTCTTATCAGATCATCATTGTTAGTGAAGAGAGGTCTAGTGTATTCTCCAGTCTAGTAGGCTCTATATTTGCTGGTTTAAATTGAATTTTGTGCAGAGATTTAAAAGCTCGCGTGAGTGTGAGTTTTCATCAGAGCTGCCTCCTGGTGTTATTACTGCAACAATATTATTTGCTATATTCCTCCATTTTAGGTGCCTTAAGTTGAAATCCCCCAGGAGCAAGATGTTGGGTGCAGGAGCTGGAAGGTTTCCAGACAGTGGTCAATTTTTAACAGCTGTTCCTGGAATTGCTGGGATGTTGCATCCGGAGGCTTGTAGACTATCACAATGACTAGGTTTTGGTTCTCGACTTTACTGCTAAAACTTCCACTACATCATTTGAGGCATTTAGCAGTTCTGTGCAAACAAGTGACTCTGCAATGTACAGGCCAACCCCCCCCTTTTGCCTGTTCACTCTGTCACATCTGTATAGGTTGTAACCTGGGATCCATATTTCGTTGTCCAAGTGATCCTTTATGTGGGTCTCAGTGAAAGCCGCGAACATTGCCTTGCCTCTGCAAGCAGTCCACGGATGAAAGGTATTTGTTGTTTGTTGCTGGCTTTAGACCCTGTATATTTGCAAAGAAGAATGTTATCGGACTGTGGTATTGTTGGTACTGGGGGGGGGATTTTTTTTCCGGCATTAGTATCTGTATCTGTTGGTTTGGAGTGGAGGCCATCGACTGTGGTTCCACTCCAGGAATGACTGGATTGGTGTACGATTTCTGCCATTTCCTGCCATTTTTTTTTTCCTTCCTGGCACTAAAAAACCTCTCCCTCTTGAGGGCTGTGGCTACCCAGGTTTTCCCATGGCCTGGATGTTTTGTATCTTTTTGTCCCCTTTAGATGGTATGCCTGGCAATTTAAGTTATAGCACAGTCTTTCCTGTACTGAAGAGGTACACAGTTCAGGGTGAAAAAGCTTACAGGAAGGGAGTTTGCATTTTCCTGTTGTCATATGGGCATGGCATTTCCTAGGGTGGTCATAGTTGCACGTCCCATCTGTTTTTCCAGATTTCCCCATGCCAGCAGATACCCGAGTGCATAGTATGTGCACAGGCTTGGTTTCCGTTTGCCTTGGGTTTCTGTGACTGTATTCCCTGTTGGTGCATGTTTCCCTGTCTTACTTCTATCCTCCCTAGCACCAACAATGGAGCTCCCACCATTTGTTTTTGGTAATATATCCTCACTATTGCTAGTGGAGTCCTCTTGTTTGTTATTTCCTGCGGTATTTCTAGTTTGCAATATTGGTTTTATCTTATCTTTGACTACACTTGTTTCCCTACTATGGCTCCTGTCCCTATGAGGTCATTCATATGTATTCCTTCCTGCGTATAATTCCCGACTACCTGGACAAAATCTCCAGCTTCACCATTACTGTCTCCCAGGACAGCCTCTCCAGCTTCCCATACTGTCTCCCAGGACAGCATCTCCAGCTTCCCCATTACTGTCTCCAGGACAGCACCCCAGCTTCACCATTACTGTTTTCCCAGGACGCACCTCCAGCTTCCCCATTACTGTCTCCGGACCCGCACTATCAGCCCCCCATTTACTGACTACCAGGGCATCATCTCCAGCCTTACAGTTTCTGACTACATGGCCAGTATCAAGGGCAGTACCATACAGCCCAGACTTTTTATGTTCCCATCTGTTTGTAGAAAGCTTCCAGGTTTTCTATGAAAGCAGCTTTGATGTTGACCCCTTTTAATACCCTTGTGATTTTAGTCCACAGATTTATCTCATTTGGGCATACCCAAAAACACTTCCCTGTTTTAATACTGCTTGTAGCTAGTTCTTGGATATCTGCACAAGCGGCGTGAAAAACCAATTTCCACAGAAATGACAATTTATGCATGTGGAAGCCCGTTTGTTTGACTGACCACAGACTACACACAGCTTCATAATGATTTGAATGGTTGATTTACTGCAATTCTTTCTAGCAACCTCTTTAATATTCTATTAATAACCTGCTAGGTGGTGCACAACGAAACCGTTTGAAACCAGTCCAGGGTTCGGACCAGTCAAGGGTTCGGACCAGTCAAGGGTTCGGACCAGTCTAAACTGATCTGATCCAGTGGGTCAAATTATTTAAACCATACGGCGGTGATTTGAGCTAACACATGAAGGATCTACTGGAAATTATCTACCCGAGTAATATGTGATTTGATACAAAAGTATAACTTGCGTGTTGAATTATTATTATTATTATAATCAAAAAGAAGCGCTAAGCCACAAGGACTATACAGCCTTGCCTGTTGAAGAGCCGGTGACTGCTGGCACTCCTACAATGACGAACGGTCGAGCCTCCACCTTTGCTTATCAATCGCTGTATCTAGCTTCTCTATTTTTTTTTTTTTTTTTCCGTCTCCACCACAATAAATGCTATATTATCACTATAGTTGACTAGTGCAAATTTGGAGGAAAAGGGGCTTTTTCTGTATAAAAATTGTTCTCGTTTTGTATAA
>NC_069453.1:11565738-11663238 GCF_026875155.1 Cherax quadricarinatus
AAAAATTACCACCCAAGTTTTTGGGTTTTGCTGAAATTCTTTGTAAGGCTGGGTTGCTTCCCCTGCAGTCGCAAAACTGCCATTCCCCGGCCCTTTTAGGGCGGGCAGATGGAGACCAGGGGCCCTGCTTCTCCAAACAAGCCCGTGAGGGTGGGGACTTTTGGCTGGGGCCTGGGGACAGTTGGTCCCAAAGATGAGGGGGTACTTGTACCTCCTCCCATGGGAAACTTAGGTCTCGAGATACTTCCCAGATAGGGAGCCAAGGCTGGGTCACCACTACTTGGAAAAGACCCGGGCCGGAAGAGTACCAGCGAATAAAAAAAAAAAAAAAAAAAGGAATGACGATTTTTTTTTTTTTTTTTTTTTTTTGGGGGGGGGGGGGGCATACATGCAAGGATACACCGAGTGGTATGCCTTCTTGTACATACACCGAGCCTACTGTAATCCTTATTCTGGGTATCAAAGTATTCTTGACTAGTGGAGAACAGTTTACATGCAGCCTTACTGCATACATGCATATGTCGGTTACACGGGACGTTATAACGAAGTACACTAGTTGTCTGGTCCACCCTGGAGAATACGAGCATCACAACGACGGGTAGGACCTAACCAGGACCACAAAGTGAAGGATCCCCACACACAAGACCATAAAGTGAAGGATCCCCACACACAAGACCATAAAGTGAAGGATCCCCACACACAAGACCACAAAGTGAAGGATCCCCACACACAAGACCACAAAGTGAAGGATCCCCACACACAAGACCACAAAGTGAAGGATCCCCACACACAAGACCACAAAGTGAAGGATCCCCACACACAAGACCACAAACTGAAGGATCCCCACACACAAGACCACAAACTGAAGGATCCCCACACACAAGACCACAAACTGAAGGATCCCCACACACAAGACCACAAACTGAAGGATCCCCACACACAAGACCACAAACCTGAAAGGGTCCCCACACACAAGACCACAAAGTGAAGGATCCCCACACACAAGACCACAAACTGAAGGATCCCCACACACAAGACCACAAACTGAAGGATCCCCACACACAAGACCACAAAGTGAAGGATCCCCACACACAAGACCACAAAGTGAAGGATCCCACACACAAGACCACAAGTGAAGGTCCCCACACACAAGCCCCCAAAGTGAAGGATCCCACACACAAGACCACAAACTGAAGGGGTCCCCACACACAAGACCACAAACTGAAGGTCCCACACACAAGACCATAAAGTGAAGGATCCCCACACACAAGACCATAAAGTGAAGCATCCCCACACACAAGACCACAAAAAGGGAAAGGATCCCCACACACAAGACCATAAAGTGAAGGATCCCCACACACAAGACCACAAAGTGAAGGATCCCCACACACAAGACCACAAAGTGAAGGATCCCCACACACAAGACCACAAAGTGAAGGATCCCCACACACAAGACCATAAAGTGAAGGATCCCCACACACAAGACCACAAAGTGAAGGATCCCCACACACAAGACCACAAACTGAAGGATCCCCACACAAGACTACTGCAACCATTGCAATCTGTTTCTCCCATGCTGAACGATGCCTGTGACATGCCTTTAACCACTTCTGAGAGTTCCATCTTCGCAGACTGGCCTGAGGCCAAGCCTCATCCTTGACTGCCTGTCCAAGCAAGGTGCTGTGCTAGCGGCCCGCAGGCGTATACAACCAGCACAACCTGGCTAATCAGGCACTTGAACGAGGCAGTGATGCAGTTCAAATTTGTAGTTTGTTGCAGTAGTATTTCTATCTGCTGGCTGTCTGTATATCTGGTTGTTTTCTTAAAGCAGAATACTAAAACTAGACTGGGAATGTAATGCAATGATTTGACTAAATAACGGCAACTAGCTACTAGAATAAACTGCGCTCACAGAATTCAACAAAAGTTGGTGTGCTGTTGGTAAACACTGTCAACAGGCTGGATCCAAGACACAGGCACCAGGACGAGCTTTTATTGGATCAACGTGTCGCTCTGTGTAGAGTTTTATCTAGTTATGACTTAATAAAACTACACAGTAGTACGCTGATCCAATAAATACTTGTGGTGCAACCTGTGTGTTCTCAACACCTCGATTCCACAATGTTTATTTAGACTGATTTTAGGTTATTAGTTGCTTGTTGGCGAAAGAAAAATGTTGGTAATTTCATGTTTATGAGGGATATGGAAGATGGGGAAAACAATGAGCATATTGAGCAATTAAAATGGATGGATTTGGGGGAGCAGAGAGAATGGAGGATAGTAGGTATGAGGGAGGAGGGGATGAAGGATGTATATGAAGCACCTAGGGTCAAAATAATACCTCGCAGCACTGCCCAGTGTCCGTAGCGTCACCGTCAAGGACTCCTTCCATAATGCTGCTGCCCAGACCATAAATTGTCATGGAAAAAACTAAACCAGGACTGTTATTATAGTTTAGTGTGTGGCGCTGCGGCCACAGCCAAACTCCCCCAAGCACTCTCCTCCACCATCACAAGTTCCTTCATGCTGCCCACCAGAGCTTTTCATCCAAGGAAGCGAATCCGCCCTTCTCACTTCCTTGAATTAAACCTGAACTACTTCTATTCACCCTAAGCTGTATGACCAGCTGGGTTTAGCGCTTACCCAATATATAACAAGTTTCATGTTTACACGATGTTCAAGTTTGTTTACTGGGAAATGCTAAATCCGTAGGGGTCATCCAGAATCGTAGCTCCAGTTGCTTGCCTTCCCTGCAACTGCAGCTCTAGTTGCTTGCCTTCCCTGCAACTGCAGCCTTTAGTGCTTGCCTTCCCTGCAACTGCAGCTCCAGTTGCTTGCCTTCCCTGCAACTGCAGCTCCAGTTGCTTGCCTTCCCTGCAACTGCAGCTCTAGTTGCTTGCCTTCCCTGCAACTGCAGCTCCAGTTGCTTGCCTTCCCTGCAACTGCAGCTCCAGTTGCTTGCCTTCCCTGCAACTGCAGCTCTAGTTGCTTGCCTTCCCTGCAACTGCAGCTCTAGTTGCTTGCCTTCCCTGCAACTGCAGCTCTAGTTGCTTGCCTTCCCTGCAACTGCAGCTCCAGTTGCTTGCCTTCCCTGCAACTGCAGCTCCAGTTGCTTGCCTTCCCTGCAACTGCAGCTCCAGTTGCTTGCCTTCCCTGCAACTGCAGCTCCAGTTGCTGCCCTTCCCTGCAACTGCAGCTCCAGTTGCTTGCCTTCCTGCAACTGCAGCTCCAGTTGCTTGCCTTCCCTGCAACTGCAGCTCCAGTTGCTTGCCTTCCTGCAATGCAGCTCCTTTGCTTGCCTTCCCTGCAACTGCAGCTCCAGTTGCTTGCTTCCTGCAACTGCAGCTCCAGTTGCTTGCCTTCCCTGCACTGCAGCTCCAGTTGCTTGCCTTCCCATGCAACTGCAGCTCCAGTTGCTTGCCTTCCTGCAACTGCAGCTCCAGTTGCTTGCCTTCCCTGCAACTGCAGCTCCAGTTGCTTGCCTTTCCCTGCAACTGCAGCTCCAGTTGCTTGCCTTCCTGCAACTGCAGCTCCAGTTGCTTGCTTCCCTCAACTGCAGCTCCAGTTGCTTGCCTTCCCCTGCAACTGCAGCTCCAGTTGCTTGCTTCCCTGCAACTGCAGCTCCAGTTGCTTGCCTCCTGCAACTGCAGCTCCAGTTGCTTGCCTTCCCTGCAACTGCAGCTCCAGTTGCTTGCCTTCCCTGCAAACTGCAGCTCCAGTTGCTTGCCTTCCCTGCAACTGCAGCTCCAGTTGCTTGCCTTCCCTGCAACTGCAGCTCAGTTGCTTGCCTTCCCTGCAACTGCAGCTCCAGTTGCTTGCCTTCCCTGCAACTGCAGCTCCAGTTGCTTGCCTTCCCTGCAACTGCAGCTCCAGTTGCTTGCCTTCCCTGCAACTGCAGCTCCAGTTGCTTGCCTTCCCTGCTACGCAGCTCCAGTTGCTTGCCTTCCCTGCAACTGCAGCTCTAGTTGCTTGCCTTCCCTGCAACTGCAGCTCCAGTTGCTTGCCTTCCCTGCAACTGCAGCTCTAGTTGCTTGCATTCCCTGCAACTGCAACCCTAGTTGCTTGCCTTCCCTGCAACTGCAACCCTAGTTGCTTGCCTTCCCTGCAACTGCAGCTCTAGTTTCTTGCCTTCCCTGCAACTGCAGCTCTAGTTGCTTGCCTTCCCTGCAACTGCAGCTCCAGTTGCTTGCCTTCCCTGCAACTGCTGCTCTAGTTGCTTGCCTTCCCTGCAACTGCAGCTCTAGTTGCTTGCCTTCCCTGCAACTGCAGCTCTAGTTGCTTGCCTTCCCTGCAACTGCAGCTCCAGTTGCTTGCCTTCCCTGAAACTGCAGCTCTAGTTGCCTGCCTTCCCTGCAATTGCTGCTCCAGTTGCTTACCTTCCCTGCAACTACTGCTCCAGTTGCTTACCTTCCCTGCAACTACTGCTCCAGTTGCTTACCTTCCCTGCAACTACTGCTCCAGTTGCTTACCTTCCCTGCAACTGCAGCTCCAGTTGCTTACCTTCCCTGCAACTGCAGCTCTAGTTGCTTGCCTTCCCTGCAATTGTTGCTCCAGTTGCTTGCCTTCCCTGCAACTGCAGCTCCAGTTGCTTGCCTTCCCTGCAATTGCTGCTCCAGTTGCTTACCTTCCCTGCAACTACTGCTCCAGTTGCTTACCTTCCCTGCAACTGCTGCTCCAGTTGTTTGCCTTCCCTGCAATTGCAGCTCCAGTTGCTTACCTTCCCTGCAACTACTGCTCCAGTTGCTTACCTTCCCTGCAACTGCAGCTCCAGTTGCTTACCTTCCCTGCAACTACTGCTCCAGTTGCTTACCTTCCCTGCAACTGCAGCTCCAGTTGCTTACCTTCCCTGCAACTGCTGCTCAAGTTGCTTGCCTCCCTTGTAACTGCAGCTCCAGTTGCTTACCTTTCCTGCAACTGCAGCTCCAGTTTTTTGCCTTTCCTGCAACTCAGTCCGCCGTGAATATTGAATTCTCTTGTACTAATACAAAGATCAATCTTTAAATTTCTAATAGAGTACTGATTTAGTCACGGACCGGGCCACGGGGGCGTTGGCCCCCGAAACCCCCTCCAGGTATACTAATTACTGTAGAATCATGGCCCCCGCAGCCCGACCTCACACCTGACCTTAACTGGGAATAAAATATTGAAAGCATAATAACTATGGTAAAAACGCAGTAAAGTGAAGATACAGGTGTAACGAATGTCAGTGTTAGATTTAACTGTCATCTTGCATATTCATGTACCGTATCTCTATCTCCTTCGTCCCAGAGAGTGCATGTTAAGTACTCTGAGGCAGTCTCAGTAGTATACACTTTACTACTGAGCTGTATACTATACAGGTTTGAAGCTACTGAGAACGCCTCAATGTACTGAGAGTATACTCTCCCTGGAACAAAGTATATTCTTGCTGGAGCAGAGTATACTCTTTCTGGAACAGAGGATAGATGCACGACAATATACACGTGAAACATATAGGAGTGAAACGTACTGGAAGTGAAAGCAAGGGACACCACGGGCACAATAGGAGAGAATAGTGTCAACACCCGTGGTTCATGACTCTTCAACCTGCTACCAGCAGATATTAAAAATATTGCTGGAACAAGTACGAAAGTCTTCGAGAGGAAACTGGACGTCTACCTCCGCCGAAGTGTCCAACGAACCAGGCTGTGATGGATATATAGGTCGGGCAACAGCCTGGTTGACCAGGCAATCATCAGAAAAGTCTGGTTCCTGGTATGGCTACGAGGGAAGTAAAACACACTAAACCAGTCACATACAGGTATTCATAAAACAAAGATAAACCAGTCACAGACAGATATCCCTAAAACAAAGAAACCAATCTCACACAGGTATCCATAACAAAGATAAAACAGTCACACACAAGTATCCATAAAAGAGAGAAACGGCAAGCCTGACAGGCTGTGTTTCAACCATACAAGACAGGAGGGTAGTAATACCTCACTGGATGGTTGTTGTCTGCTAACCTGTTACCTCTGGAAATCCTTGGGATGTCCCTGAGAGCTTCAGGGACATCCCTGGGTATCCCTGAAAGCCTAGGGGTGCCCCTAGGAGCACAGCGGGATGCCCGTCATAATGGCTGCCCGGCCATGTAGGGCGCCAGCCCTTGCAGATTCACATGCAAATTAACGGTAATTATTATGACCAACAACCAGACGACAGCAGCACAAAAAAAACTGGAAACCACATTCCGTTTTCTCTGGCAGGATATAATAACCGTTGCTAATTCTCCTCCCTTAAATACTCTACATGTGAGGAATACTGGAACAATAATCTACTGGAATACTGGAACAATAATCTACTGGACTACTGGAACAATAATCTACTGGAATACCCGAGCAATAATCTACTGGAACACTGGAACAATAATCTACTGGAACACTGGAACAATAATCTACTGGAACAATAATCTACTGGAACACTGGAACAATAATCTACTGGAATACCCGAGCAATAATCTACTGGAACACTGGAACAATAATCTACTGGAACACGAACAATCTACTGGAACAATCTACTGGAACACTGGAACAATAATCTACTGGAACACTGATCTAGTGGAATAATTATCTCCTCGCTTATACATTTTACATGTGAGGAATATTGGAATAATGATCTATATTAATGACATAACAATAATCTACATTAATTCCATAACAACGACCCCAATGGAAACAAGTCGCTGGCTTTTTTGGGGAGATAATCTTTTTTTTTTTTTTTTTTGCTGAATGTTCTCAGAGTTGTTGCTGGCTACAACCCCAACTATGGTGGTATTGTGAGAATAGTGAGACTGATGTACATATTTTATATTAGATCTTTAATTGTTTATGCTGCGCTCATGTTAATATTAGCTAAGGAAAATTCTCTATGCCCTCAGAATTATTCTTGGCTGTCCTAAATCTACCAATACCTTACCTTTGAAGAGTTTCGAGAGTTTAACTACTCTCGGAGCCCGGGTTTATTTTGCACTTCCTCCCATATCTCTCTCACTCCAGTATGTTGTTATGGCAGTGTGTAGATTTGGGACCAGGCCCTCGAGTACTTTCCAAGAACATATTATGTCTCTCTCTCTCTCTCTCTCTCTCGCTCTCTCTCTCGCTCTCTCTCTCTCCTCCGCTCCAATGACTACATGTTCAAGACATGAAGGCGTTCCCAGTAGTTTAGGTGCTTTACTGGCTCAATGCGAGCCGTAAACGATCTCTGTATTTGTTCCAGCTCTGATATTTCTCCTGCTTTGAACGAGGCCGTCAGCACTGAGCAATATTCTAAATGAGGGAGCACTAGCGATTTGAAGAGTGTCACCATTGGCATTATTTCCTTTGTTTTGAAAGTTCTCAATACCCACCCCGTCATCTTCCTGACTGTCGTGAACTTTGTCTTGTTATGGTCTTTAAAAGAAAGGTCGGCTAACAACTATTCCCAGGTCTTTTAAGTGCTCCTTTCGTTCTATTTGGTGACAATCTTGAGTTTTGTATATAGTGTTCCTTTTGAGTTCTTCATTCTTTCCATACCTAAGCAGCTGGAACTTATCACCACTGAACGTCATGTTGTTCTCCACTGCCCACTGGAAAACCCTGCTTATATCTTCCTGTAATTTTCAGTGTCCTCTATAGTAGTGATTTTCATGCTTATTTTAGTGTTATCTGCAAATGATACAAAAGTGTGCCGGGTGTTTTTATCTATGTCTGCTATGAGGATGAGAAACAGCAGAGGTGCCAGGACAGTGTCTTGGGGCACTGAGCTTTTGATCTCGCTGATGCTGGATATTCCTCTGTTTACTATTACTTTTTGTGTTGTGTGTGTTAGGAACCCGAAAATCCATCTGCCTACCTTCCCAGTAATGCCCATGGCCTTCATTTTGTGCACTATCCCTTTGCAAGGTACTTGAGGAAGAAGCTTGGTGTTCCTAGTATCAGCGATATGATTGAGAGTAACTGTACCTGGTATTAGAATGCCATCTCTGGACTCGCCTTCACTATATGGTTTTTGAAATCCAGTGTCTCCATCTCTCATTCTCCTTGTATTTCTGATTAGCTTCTCCATTTCCTTGCATGGTGTGCTTGTCAGTGATACTGATCAGTAAATCAACGCTTCCTGCATGCCACCTTTCTTAAACATGAGAACAATATTCCCTATCTTCCATAACAAAAATTTCTGTATGTCCAATAATTTGTTGTAGAACTTAGCTAGTTGTTCAGGCACACACAGAATCCAAGGTGACGTCTTGTCAAGTCATACTGCCTTTGATGTTCCATTAGTATTTTGTTTTTGTTTCTCTCCATGTTGTGTGTATGGTGTCCAGTTCCTGTCGGTGTACTCTTTTTGTCTTTGACACAGTCACTACGAATCTTACTAAATCTCAATAAGTAAATATAGATCTGAATGGGTTGTTAAAACTGCAATTAAGTTTTATAACTTGCATGAACTATATCACTGTAGATAAGAGCATTTCACCCCTCCATGGAAGATGTGTTCATTTAATATCACATACCTGCAAGCCCCTCCCAAGAAGCTCATTACTAGTAATCCTTTCTATTACAAACACAGGTAATAAATGGCCTGCTGACCTGGTCGTTATGGGTTTGGAGCAAAAATAAACACAGTAGTAGTATTTAACTTGTATTTTCCTTCACCAATTATATATATTATGTACAATATGTGCAAGAGTTGAAATGTAATTGTACCACACAGTGATCAAAGCAAAGACACACACACACACACACACACACACACACACACACACACACACACACACACACACACACACACACACACACACACACACACAGACCATGCCCAACCAGCGGTTATGCAAGTCTGGCAAGGGCTGAGTGAAACCACGTCACCTCGGCACTTGGCAGGCCCACCTGTGATTGTTGGTTAATGAACTGAGATACTGATTTAACGGTGGGGCCCCTAAAGATCATTAAACCCTTAGCACCAGGTTCGCTTGGGAGACAGCATATATATGTGTACATACGCCAAATAAATTATTATTATAATCAAGGGGAAGCGCTAAACCCGTAGGATTATACAGCGCCTGGAGGGGTGTGGAAGGCATTCAGGCTTAATTCGGGGAACTGGAGCACAGATCCAATTCCCTAAATCAAGAGCTCCTCACCAACATCAAGGAACCTTCCCTGAGGGGACGCCAAATAAAGAACATAAGAAAGAAGGAACACTGCAGCAGGCCTACAGGTCCATGTTCCCCATCCCCGGATTAGCCCAATGACCCACCCAGTCTGGTCACCTCCACAGCACCAGACCCAGCAGCACAAGCTAGTCAGGTCCAACTCGCACCCACCCACACCCACTCTTGTATTTATCTAACCTATTTTTAAAACTACACAACGTTTTAGCCTCAATAACTGTACTCGGGAGTTTGTTCCACTCATCCACAACTCTATTACCAAACCAGTGCTTTCCTATATCCTTCCTGAATCTGATTTTTTCCAACTTGAAACCATTGCTGCGAGTCCTGTCTTGGCTGGAAATTTTCAGCACGCTATTTACATCTCCTTTATTTATTCCTGTTTTCCATTTATACACCTCGATCATATCCCCCCTAATTCTATGCCTTTCGAGAGAGTGCAGATTCAGGGCCCTTAGTCTATAGGGAAGATTTCTGATACATGGGATCATCTTTGTCATCCTCCTCTGTACGTTTTCCAGAGCATTTATATACATTCTGTAATACGGTGACCAGAACTGAGCAGCATAGTCTAAATGAGGCCTAACCAAGGATATATAGAGTTGAAGAACAACCTGAGGACTCCTATTATTTATACTTCTAGATATGAAGCCAAGAATTCTGTTAGCTTTATTGTGAACACTAATGCACTGTCGTCTTGGTTTTAGATTACTGCTAACCAGAACTCCTAAATCCTTTTTGCAATCAGTAGTATTAAGATTTACATTTAGTTTACATGTGGCATGGTTATTTAACTGTCCAACATTTAGAACTTTGCATTTGTCTATATTAAACTGCATCTGCCACTTCTCCGACCATTGCATCAGTCTATTCAAATAATCCTGGAGTGCTCTAGTGTCCTCATTAGAATGAATTGGACGGCCTATTTTGGTGTCATCAGCAAATTTGCTTATGTCGCTATTTATTCCCTCATCTATGTCGTTTATGTAAATTGTGAACAACAACGGCCCAACACTGACCCCTGTGGAACACCGCTTGTGACGTGCCCCCATTCTGATTTCTCCCCATTTACGCAAACTCTCTGCTGCATATTTGTCAGCCATGCCTCTACCCAGGAAAAAATTTCTCCTATTCCGTGTGCCTTAAGTTTCCTCAATAGCCTCTGATGTGGAACTCTATCGAAAGCCTTACTGAAGTCCATATACACAATATATTCATTACCATGATCTACCTCCTCAAACACTTTAGTGAAAAAAGTTAGGAAATTCGTAAGACAGAAACGGCCCTTTGTAAAACCTTGTTGAGATTCATTAATCAATCTGTGCCTATCAAGGTGGCTACTAATTGCTTCGGCAATTATTGATTCCATAAATTTTCCCACTATGGAGGTAAGGTTTATTGGTCTATAGTTCGAAGCCATGGACCTGTCACCTGCCTTGTAAATAGGTATTACATTTGCCATTTTCCACTTATCAGGCACTATGCCAGTTTGTAGTGGTATGTTAAAAAGATTAGCCAAAGGTATGCTAAGTTCCTCTTTACATTCCTTTAACACCCTTGCAAACAGTTCATCAGGGCCTGGGGATTTGTTAGGTTTTAGTTTCTCTATTTGTCTGAGGACCATGTCACTAGCTACTGCAATCGTCCTGTTCTACATAATCTATTATTTCAGGAATATCGCTAGTATTTTCCTGGGTGAAAACTGAGAGGAAGTAGGTATTGAGAATTTCACACACATATCCTTACCACTGTCAGTGATCTGACCAGTGTTACTCTTAAGTGGGCCTATCTTGTCCCTAATCGTACTTTTCTATGCCTGAAAGAACCCTTTTGGGTTAGACTTTGAATCCCTTGCGACCTTAGCCTCACAATCCCTTTTTGCTTTTCTTATTCCTTTCTTTCTCTCTTTAATTGAATATATTGATTTCTTAACTGCCCATCCCCTCTTTTGATATGCCTATATATGCCTCTATTTTGACCAATGAGATGTTTTAATCTATTGTTCATCCATCTGGGATCATTTTTGTTAGATCTAATTTCCCTACTCGGAACAAAAGTTGTCTGGGCAGCTAGAACTATGCTCTGAAACACGTCATATTGACAACCAAGATCACCTACCTGACCCATAGTCAGGACATCCCAATTTAGCCCACCCAAGTAATTTTTCAATCCCATGAAGTCGGCCAAGCGAAAATTTGGGACAGATTTGACTGCAGTTATCTGGGTAATTCCATGATATATTGAAACTAAGTGATTTGTGATCACTTTCCTCAAGCTCATCATTAACCTCAAGATTATTAATTAGTGAATCTTTGTTGGCAAGAACCAAGTCAAGCAGACTGTTTCCTCTAGATGGTTCCATCAAAACCTGTTCTAAAAAGCAATCCTGAACCGTATCAAGAAAGTCACTAGACTCAAGATTTCCTGTCATATTGTTACAATCGATTTGTCTAAAGCTAAAATCTTCAATTATTACAACATTTTCATATCTAGATGCCTTATGAATTTCGTCCCATAACAGCTTACTGCACTCCCTATCAAGGTTTAGGGGCCTATAAATCACACCCAAAATTAATTTGTCACGACCCTCGAGAAACTGTAGCCAAACAGATTCTGTGTTCGATGTTTCTTTGCATGCCACACTTTCCTTAAATCACTTGTAAGAGCAACTGCTCAAGAAGAAATTTCTCGCCTAGCTGGTAGTTATAATTTATAAGTTATATACACTTATGGATCTAAGCAGGAGTCTTCTGACAGGAACACATCTGCTATTGTTGCCACCTCCCTAGTTAAGAACGTTAACATTATTATTATAATCAAGGGGGAAGCGCTAAACCCGTAGGATTATACAGCGCCCAGGGGAGGGGGGGATGTGGAAGGCATTCAGGCTTAATTCGGGGAACTGGAGCACAGATCCAATTCCCTAAATCAAGAGCCCCTCACCAACATCAAGGAACCTTCCATGAGGGGAAGAACGTTAACAACTATGTTGAGTTAGGCATTAGAATTAATAACTGGGCGTGTACACTGCAAACTGAATTGTTTGCCATCCTAATGGTGCTAAAGCTAACTCATGACACTGAGCTTGACTTTATGATTATTACTGATTCTATGTCATCACTGAAGGCTCTTGACTTACATAATAACTAACAACACGCTCAGTGGAGAAGCCAGATTATAGATACTCAAAAATGAGGGAAAAAGAAATTAATGTACAACTGTTATGGATTCTATCACATATTGCATTACTCCTTCGTGAAAGCTGATATATTACGCAAACCACTAACGAAAAATGAATATAGTGTGTGTCTAACATTAGGAGAGAAGCAAATAATGAAAATGTTACAGGAATGCAGTTAGAAGCCTGAGTAGATCTATAACCCACTATAACATTAACGCAGATAAATAAGTATATTTATAAAGAAACCTGCAATGTGATCAGACTGACTGATGTTGTTGTGGCCAGGCTTAAACTTGGTTACATTTACTTACGGCAGTTTGGCACACACAGTGTGATGATCAAACCAAATGCAAAGTACGTTGCCAGCCCTATAGTCACTATCTTGAACACTATGTGCTTAATTGTTCACTTATTGGGGAATATAGAGATAAATAGTATAATAACCTATGTGATATGTCAAGACACCTTATTAATGAAAGCGAGATATCAGACATATTAAACAAATTTCCTAAATTTACTTGTAACAGATAACCGAGCTGTAGATATAAATCCAGATGTACTCCTGTTAACTCTTGGGGCCTAGTTCCTTGACCGTTTGTATCTATATGCTCCTGTGCTACCATCCACACGATGGACATGGGGTGCACAATAAACTAGCCACTCCGGTGGCAGTACATGTAATATAACATGCATATAATGTCGTGCCGAATAGGCAGAACTTGCGATCTTGGCTTAAATAGCAACGCTCGTCTTGCCATATAGGACAAGCGAAAATTTTTGTATGCAATAATTTCGCCAAAATCATTCTTAACCTAGCGAAAAAAAAAAATATTTCACTGTGTTTGTTTAGTATTAAATTATTGTAAACAAATCTAAAATATATTTAGTTGGGTTAGGCTAAAATAAATTGTTCTTGTTGTAATAAGGTTAGGTAAGTTTTCTAAGATTCTTTTGGTGCAAAATTAGACATTTTTACATTAACATTAATGAAAAAATATATCTTTAAACGTATAAGAGAAAATTTTAGAAAGGACTTAATTTTAAATGAGTTCTTGCTAACTGACCAGTTTTACATATTCGGCACGACATTATATATATGGCCGAGTGGACTAGAGCGCTGCCTGAGAATCTTGACCATTCTCAGTAGTAGTTTCAAATCCTGTTGACTGCGATCTTTCTTTGTATATACCCGCTTGTTTCTGCGTGGTACAGTGATACATACATACACACACACACACATTATATATATATATATATATATATTATATATATATTTATATATATATATATATATATATAATAATATATATATATATTATATATATATATATATATATATATATATATATATATATATATTATATTATATATATTATATATGCGCGCCACTCAGCGTCGAATTGATGCTTCCAACGATTACGTTGCGTGTTAGCATGGGCCACCACTGTGGTCACAGTGGTGGCCCATGCTAACCTCACTATGGTGTAGAGAAATATACCTAGTTGAATGAATGTTATTAGATCCAGCCAGCTGGCCCAGTGGTTAACGCACTGGCCTGTGAGTTTTAAAGACTTGCCGTGGGTTCAAGTCCTACCCGTTCTCTGATTTGTTTACAGTCGTGTTATTACGATTCCGTGAGTGTTATTTGTAATATCTCCTTCCCATTACCCCGTTTACCTGTGACTCACCTGTACGTGGTTGCGAGAATCATCCCTCCCAGAGGCTCTGTCTCAGAGCAGACCTTCCTGTTAACATGATCAGTCAGGCTGTTGGTACAGTGCATTCCTACAGGGTATAATCCCCTCCAGTACTACATAACACATGCTAGACTAGTGGTGCAGCTAATAATATTGTTGCTACTAATGGTGATGCTGTCAATGCTGCTGTTACTGATCCTTTTACCGCTGCTATTGTTTTTACTGCTGCTATTGTTTGTACTGCTGCTGTTGCTTGTACTGCTGCTATTGTTTGTACTGCTGCTGTTGTTTGTACTGCTGCTATTGTTTGTACTGCTGCTGTTGTTTGTACTGCTGCTATTGTTTGTACTGCTGCTATTGTTTTTACTGCTGCTATTGTTTGTACTGCTGCTGTTGCTTGTACTGCTGCTGTTGTTTGTACTGCTGCTATTGTTTGTACTGCTGCTGTTGTTTGTACTGCTGCTATTGTTTGTACTGCTGCTATTGTTTGTACTGCTGCTATTGTTTGTACTGCTGTTGTTTGTACTGCTGCTATTGTTTGTACTGCTGCTATTGTTTGTACTGCTGCTATTGTTTGTACTGCTGCTGTTGTTTGTACTGCTGCTGTTGTTTGTACTGCTGCTGTTGTTTGTACTGCTGCTGTTGCTTGTACTGCTGCTATTGTTTGTACTGCTGCTATTGTTTGTACTGCTGCTATTGTTTGTACTGCTGCTATTGTTTGTACTGCTGCTATTGTTTGTACTGCTGCATTGTTTGTACTGCTGCTGTTGCTTGTACTGCTACTATTGCTTTGTACTGCTGCTTTTATTGCTTGTACTGCTGTGTTGTTTGTAGCTCTGTTTGTACTGCTGCTTTGTTTGTACTGCTGTTGTTTGTACTGCTGCTGTTGTTTGTACTGCTGCTATTGTTTGTACTGCTGCTGTTGCTTGTACTGCTGCTGTTGCTTGTACTGCTGCTTTGTTTGTACTGCTGCTAGTTGTTGTAACTGCTGCTGTTGCTTGTACTGCTGCTATTGCTTGTACTGCTGCTATTGTTTGTACTGCTGCTGTTGCTTGTACTGCTGCTATTGCTTGTACTGCTGCTGTTGCTTGTACTGCTGCTGTTGCTTGTGCTGCTGTTGCTTGTACTGCTGCTGTTGCTTGTACTGCTGCTGTTGTTTGTACTGCTGCTATTGTTTGTACTGCTGCTGTTGCTTGTACTGCTGTGTTGTTGTACTGCTGCTATTGCTTTGTACTGCTGCTGTTGCTTGTACTGCTGCTATTGTTGTACTGCTGCTGTATTGCTTGTACTGCTGCTTTGCTTGTACTGCTGCTATTGTTGTGTACTGCTGCTGTGTTGCTTGTACTGCTGCTGTTGCTTGTACTGCTGCTGTTGCTTGTACTGCTGCTGTTGCTTGTACTGCTGCTGTTGCTTGTACTGCTGCTATTGTTTGTACTGCTGCTATTGTTTGTACTGCTGCTGTTGCTTGTACTGCTGCTATTGTTTGTACTGCTGCTGTTGCTTGTACTGCTGCTGTTGCTTGTACTGCTGCTATTTGTACTGCTGCTATTGTTTGTACTGCTGCTATTGTTTGTACTGCTGCTGTTGTTGTACGCTGCTGTTGTTGTCTGCTGCTACTGTTTGTACTGCTGCTGTTTGTCTGTTACTGCTGCTATTGTTTGTACTGCTGCTATTGTTGTACTGCTGTTGTTTGTACTGCTGCTATTGTTTGTACTGCTGCTATTGTTTGTACTGCTGCTGTTGCTTGTACTGCTGCTATTGTTTGTACTGCTGCTGTTGCTTGTACTGCTGCTATTGTTTGTACTGCTGCTATTGTTTGTACTGCTGCTGTTGTTTGTATTCTTTGCTTGTATGTGTGTGCTGTACTGCTGCTGTTGCTTGTACTGCTGCTATTGTTGTACTTGCTGCTTATTGTTTGTACTGCTGCTATTGTTTGTACTGCTGCTGTTGCTTGTACTGCTGCTGTTGTTTGTACTGCTGCTATTGTTTGTACTGCTGCTATTGTTTGTACTGCTGCTGTTGTTTGTACTGCTGCTATTGTTTGTACTGCTGCTATTGTTTGTACTGCTGCTGTTGCTTGTACTGCTGCTGATTGCTTTGTACTGCTGCTGTTGCTTGTACTGCTGCTATTGTTTGTACTGCTGCTATTGTTTGTACTGCTGCTATTGTTTGTACTGCTGCTATTGTTGTACTGCTGCTATTGTTTGTACTGCTGCTTTGTTTGTACTGCTATTGTTGTACTGCTTGTTGTACTGCTGCTATTGTTTGTACTGCTGCTGTTGCTTGTACTGCTGCTGTTGCTTGTACTGCTGCTATTGTTTGTACTGCTGCTGTTGCTTGTACTGCTGCTGTTGCTTGTACTGCTGCTGTTGCTTGTACTGCTGCTATTGTTTGTACTGCTGCTATTGTTTGTACTGCTGCTATTGTTTGTACTGCTGCTGTTGCTTGTACTGCTGCTATTGCTTGTACTGCTGCTATTGCTTGTACTGCTGCTATTGCTTGTACTGCTGCTATTGCTTGTACTGCTGCTATTGCTTGTACTGCTGCTATTGCTTGTACTGCTGCTATTGCTATTGTTTTTACTGCTGCTATTGTTTGTACTGCTGCTATTGTTTGTACTGCTGCTGTTGCTTGTACTGCTATTGTTTGTACTGCTGCTATTGTTTGTACTGCTGCTATTGTTTGTACTGCTGCTGTTGCTTGTACTGCTGCTATTGTTTGTACTGCTGTTGTTGCTTGTACTGCTGCTATTGTTTGTACTGCTATTGTTTGTACTGCTGCTATTGTTTGTACTGCTGCTGTTGCTTGTACTGCTGCTATTGTTTTTACTGCTGCTATTGTTTGTACTGCTGCTATTGTTTGTACTGCTGCTGTTGTTTGTACTGCTGCTATTGTTTTTACTGCTGCTATTGTTTGTACTGTTGCTATTGTTTGTACTGCTGCTGTTGCTTGTACTGCTGCTATTGTTTTTACTGCTGCTATTGTTTGTACTGCTGCTGTTGCTTGTACTGCTGCTATTGTTTGTACTGCTGCTATTGTTTGTACTGCTGCTATTGCTTGTACTGCTGCTATTGCTTGTACTGCTGCTGTTGCTTGTACTGCTGCTATTGTTTGTACTGCTGTTGTTGCTCGTACTGCTGCTGTTGCTTGTACTGCTGCTGTTGTTTTTACTGCTGCTGTTGTTTTGTACTGCTGCTATTGTTTGTACTGCTGCTGTTGCTTGTACTGCTGCTACTGTTTTACTGCTGCTATTGTTTGTACTGTTGCTATTGTTTGTACTGCTGCTGTTGCTTGTACTGCTGCTATTGTTTTTACTGCTGCTATTGTTTGTACTGCTGCTGTTGCTTGTACTGCTGCTATTGTTTTTACTGCTGCTATTGTTTGTACTGCTGCTGTTGCTTGTACTGCTGCTATTGTTTTTACTGCTGCTATTGTTTGTACTGCTGCTGTTGCTTGTACTGCTGCTATTGTTTGTACTGCTGCTGTTGCTTGTACTGCTGTTGTTGCTCGTACTGCTGCTGTTGCTGCTAGCGTTGCTACTGCTGTTGTGGCTGCTGCTCATGTTACTGCTGCTGCCGAATTTTCTGGTGTTGATGAATTAAGGGTTTGTGTGGTGATGGTAGTGGTACCCAGCTCATGGTAGTGGGATGGTCTACATAACATTAACCAGAGGGGTACCACCTGCACATACCATAACTGCTTGAACCTTACTTGCAGTCCACCAGAGTTGAAAATTTGAAGCCGATCGGATGAGGCATTCAAGCTAGAAAGAAAACTGGAGTAAGAAAAACATCAGAAGACCAGTTGAAGGTGACCCTTCAGGGATATTTTATTAGGAGGGTTGATAGTGGTGGTGATGGTAATGGTGGTGACTGCTACAAGACAGTCTCATCACACACCATCATCGTTACGTTTATCTTGTGTTGCTAATTGTCACCAAGTACTGTTACCACCTGAGTCCTTCAACCCTAACTACCTGCCGCCACCTCCATATCTCTCTTTCTCTCTCTCTCTCTCTCTCTCTCTCTCTCTCTCTCTCTCTCTCTCTCTCACACACACACACACACACACACACATGCCAAGTGCGTGCTTGTGTGTGTCGGGGGCCGGCCTTAGCCTTGTCGCCCCATCCTCATCAAACACAGGTGTATCTCCGACTTATTCAGGTGCCATAGTCTTGTTTGCCGCATTTCCAAGGGGGTTAACATCAAGAGGATACTTGCAACAACTGGATGCCCAGCAATAAGGGAGCCACCCCAACTATACATATCCAATGGCAGCCAAAAGTGTCTGGATGGAATTACCTGCCAAGGCTGGACACATGGCAAACAGGTGGTGTGGGACTACACATGTGCATCCACACTTGCTGACAGCTACCTTCAATACACCAGGGAGGAAGGAGGGGTAGATGCCAGCTTCAGGGACTCCCAAAAGTACAGAAAATATTATAAACATGCCCATCATCATATGTTTGTTCCCATAGGCTCCGAGACTCTCGGCCCATGGGAAAAAGAGTGTAAGTTCCTTAAGGAGCTACCTGGAGTCTAGCTGGGGGTGTTCCAGGGGTTAATGCCCCCTCAGTCCGATCTATCTGGTAAAAAGATTCATCAGGGCAACTAAGGATCCCAGGGCAGATGGTTTACTGTTCCATCGACTCAGTTCTGGATGAGATTGTTACAGTGTAATTTTTTACAAACGTGTAGCGATATTTAAGGCTCATCAAAATGGTTAGTTGAATATGTAGTTCCACTAGTCTGGGCCTGGGGCAGAGACAATGTTTATGCTATCAATGGCTTTTTCGAAGTCGACTGAGGTTATTGTTATGTCAGATTGTGGAGGTGTCTGGAGAGTTTTAGTGTCATCCATGAAAAACTCACCTGGACCCTCAATCTTCAGTCTAGTTAAAGTCTAAATGAACAGCGAGTTGTACTATGACTCCAGCATTTTACTTGTGTCTTTTTTGTCGCCAGTTTAAGTTCATCTCGTTTAACCGATGCTGGATACGTTTATTGCCCTCAATTTTGCATATGGGAGAAAGTATTCTAAATTTTTTGCAATTTCATTAATGACTTCTTGTTTCGTCTGCATTTCCTCGAGAAAGTCAACAGAATTTGATAAGTTGAGTGTTTTGTCTCTGGTTCATCCACTTTTCTGTTGTCTTCAGGGTATATGTTTGGCATCTACTGGCACTTCTAGTGCCACTAAGCTCATTCCCACAATTCTAAAATATATTTAGTTAGTGATTGTATTGTTGATATTAGCAGCACGAAGGAAGGAAGGAAGGAAGCAAGCAAGCAAGCCAGCCACAGACAAAACGGCCAGATATCTACCACCACAACTACCACCATTCAGATATCTACCACCACAACTACCACCATTCAGATATCTACCACCACTACCATCATTCAGATATGTACCACCACAACTACCACCATTCAGATATGTACCACCACAACTACCACCATTCAGATATGTACCACCACAACTACCACCATTCAGATATGTACCACCACAACTACCACCACAACTACCACCATTCAGATATGTACCACCACAACTACCACCATTCAGATATCTACCACCACAACTACCACCATTCACATATCTACCACCACAACTACCACCATTCAGATATGTACCACCACAACTACCACCATTCACATATCTACCACCACAACTACCACCATTCAGATATCTACCACCACAACTACCACCATTCAGGGAGATGCTTTCATCCTCTCACTAGAAAGTTAGAGACTTGCAAACCTTTTTCACTAAGCTTTATTTTGCACCAAGTTTTAGAAGCACTTACTTATTCCTGTAATGTTATATTTTTCAACATACACGACCTGAAGACAAACGAAGAAGCAGAAGAGAGAGGGAACAAGAGACAAGGAGAAAGTGGAAAAACAAGGGAGAGGAATATATAGAAAGAATAATATAAAAAAACGGAATAAGAATAAAAGGGAATAAGAGGAGGAGGAGGAGGCGACAGAAGAGTGATGGAGGGGCGTAAGAAGGCGGACAGTAGGAGGGGCGGAAAGACAAATGTGTCATCTCCCTAATTTAATCCTACAGGAGGGGGGAGGGTGCCATCAAGGCCTCTAGTAATTTTACAGCAGAGGGACTTATTAACACCTCTAGTAATCCTACAGCATAGAAGGGAAAGGGAGTGTTGTTGTTGTTGTGTAGTAGTAGTAGTAGTAGTTAGTAGTAGTAATTAACAAAGCACTCTGACCGTATGGAGGGAGGGGGGTGTTACCATCTAAGTAATAGTAACTCCAGTTCAGCTGGCACGACACTGAGGCATTCACGGTAATTTGAATGCCCTTCTGGCTCTATACGGGTCATAAATAATCTCTATCTCTGATGCAGCTCTGGTATCTCTCCTGCTCTGAACAGAGCTTTTAACACTGAACATTACTCTTAAGTGAGAAGGCACAAGCTATCTGAATCGTGTCACCATTGGCATTATTTCCCTTGTTTTAAAAGTTCTCATAATCTGGATTTCGCTTCATTCTTTCTACTGGGTGTTACTCTCTCATGTTTGTATGCAGTGCCGCTTTTGACTTCATACTTTCATAACTAAATAGCTGGAACTTATCACCCTCGAACATCATATGCTTCACTCCCACTGGAAAACCTTCCTTATATCTTATATAATTTTTTTCAGTGTCTTCTACCGAGGTGAATTTCATGCTTATTTTTTTGTATCATCTGCAAATGTCAGAAATGCTCAGGCTTTGTTTGTACTTAACAATATTTTATAACATGTAAATCACACATCGTCTACCTGCCTGGAGGGTATTCTGGGGATCAACGCAAAGACAAAAAAAAAATTAATTTAATGATAGGAATATGTGGCAAGTATGGAAAACAGTGAAGTTGTCGTGCCCTGGGTTACTGAGGTTTTTAACTTGATGATCCTACATTCCGTAGAAAACCAATTCTATATGATGGAATATGACAGGGAAATATAGCTTTATTTTTTTTTGTAAACACGTTGCAATATATAAAGCAGGGTAGTAGAAAACTGCTGGCGTTCCCACAGCGTAACTATCATACATAGATGGTTAACCATTCACTACCTGTAGTCTATTTCAGGCATCACAGCTCCCGCAGCACAATTCCAGACAAGGACTTATGGTTGATAGTATGATCAATCAGGCTGGCCTACGAACACAGTCTTGTGTAGGCACCACAGTCCAGCTAATAAGGAACTGTCTCAGGAGCTTATCAAGATCCTTCAAGCTGAAAAGCCTAAGAAGTATGAAAACGATAAATAAAGTAAATACCTAGAACACCCTCCCCAGGGCAGCCCGGTACACCAAACACCCCACCACCCTCTCCTTACCCCCAGGGCTCCTCACCACCTGCCCTCCATCAGCAGGATGACTCTGCCCCCCGATTATATCCAATTCCTCCCACCATCTATCCACCCTGGCACGGCTCTTCACCCAAACATTCGCAAAATGACAGAAGGCAGGGCACATAAGGCACAGCAGAGACTTAGGTTCAAAGCTCGGAAAAGACACGAAGAAAAGACATGCACATGGTATATTATGATGAGCTCTGTATAGATCTCAATGACTTGACTTGATAAGCTCTATATAGAGTGAACCGTTGTCAGAATATAAGCTGGTTCTGCACTTTCCTCTGTGGCCATGGCGCCCTACTTATCACTGGAATTATTTTATATTTCCTCCACTCTTCTCACTGCAGTATCTTACACATGTATATTATAACGCATCTCTCTCCTCCGCTCCAGGAGGTACATTTCCAGTACTCAAGCTGTAAACTATGTCTGTTCCAGTTCTGATCTTTCACCTACTTCGAACACAACCGTCAACACACAACAGTACCCGAGGTGAGAAAACACAATTAATTTGAACAGTGTCACTACTGGCAATATTTCTCTGTTTTGGAAGTCTACATTACCCGCCCCTGATATTTGTTTAGCTTCAGCATTTGCCTTATTGTGTTCTCTAAGGGAGATAATATGGGAAGCAAAGGCATAATACAGGCATAAGGGGAATTACCAACAGATCCCTGGTTGTCTTCAAGAGAAAACTTGGCAAGTTCATCAGGCGAGTTCCTGATCAGCCGGGCAGTGTACATACGTTGGAATGTGTGTGACTGGCACCAACATCCTGGCTGGTCAGTCCAGCAGACCAACTAAACTGACATTAGTACAAATCCCATAGATCTCGAAAAAGAAATGGATAACATGCCCACTCACTCAGCACCTGGATCAGATTCATGAATGCTCTATTTGTAAAGAAGTGCAAAGTACCACTAGCACGAGCCCTCAGTATTCTTTGGAGAAAGAGCTTAGATCTAGGTGGAATACCGGAGGCCTTAAAGAGTGCAGACATAGCTCCGTTGCACAAGGGAGGTAGTGGAGCACTAGCTAAAAATTGCAGACCAGTAGCATTAACTTCTCACATAAAAATCTTCGAAAGTGTGATGAGACGGCAGATAACAAATTTCATGGACCAGCACAACCAGCATAACCCGGACCAGCATGGTTTTAGAGCAGGACGATCATGCCTGTCACAGCTGCTGAATCCTTACGGAGGCGTTGGAAGATGACCAGAACGCAGATGCAATTTACACAGATTTTGCAAAGGCGTTTGACAAATGCGATCATGGAATGATAGTGCACAAAATGAAGGCCATGGGCATTACGGGGAAGGTAGTCAGATGGATCTTATGGGGCCTAACACACAGAACACAAAAAGTAATAGTAAACAGAGGAATATCCAGCATCAGCGAGATCAAAAGCTCAGTGCCCCAAGACACTGTCCTGGCACCTCTGCTGTTTCTCATCCTCATAGCAGACATAGATAAAAATACCCGGCACACTTTTGTATCATTTGCAGATAACACTAAAATAAACATGAAAGTCACTACTATAGAGGACACTGAAAATTACAGGAAGATATAAGCAGGGTTTTCCAGTGGGCAGTGGAAAACAACATGACGTTCAGTGGTGATAAGTTTCAGCTGCTTAGGTATGGAAAGAATGAAGAACTAAAAAGGAACACTATATACAAAACTCAAGATTGTCACCAAATAGAACGAAAGGAGCACTTAAAAGACCTGGGAATAGTTGTTAGCCGACCTTTCTTTTAAAGACCATAACAAGACAAAGTTCACGACAGTCAGGAAGATGACGGGGTGGGTATTGAGAACTTTCAAAACAAAGGAAATAATGCCAATGGTGACACTCTTCAAATCGCTAGTGCTCCCTCATTTAGAATATTGCTCAGTGCTGACGGCCTCGTTCACAGCAGGAGAAATATCAGAGATCGTTTACGGCTCACATTGAGCCAGTAAAGCACCTAAACTACTGGGAACGCCTGCAAGTCTTGAACAAGCACTCACTGGAGCGGATGAGAGAGATGCATGATAATATATACCTGGAAAGTACTCGAGGGTCTGGTCCCAAATCTGCACACTGCCATAACAACATACTGGAGTGAGAGATTTGGGAGGAAGTGTAAAATAAACGCATTGAGGAGCAGGGGTGCGGTGAGGACAATAAGGCAACACTGTATCAACATCCGGGGTCCCAGACTATTCAACATCTTACCAGAAGATATCAGAAACACGGCTGGAACAAGTGTAGAAACCTTCAAGGGGAAACTGGTCAAGTATCTTCAGGTGCCAGATCAATCAGGCTGTGATGGATATGTGGGGCAGCGGGCCTCCAGCAGCAACAGCCTGGTTGACCAACCAAGCACCAGACGAGCCTGGCCCATGGCCGGGCTTCGAGAGTAGTGAAACTCTCGAAATTCTTCAAAGGTATATCAAAGGTATAGCTATTCTGGTTGCTGATCCGATCAATCAACCTGTTAGTACCCGCCACCCGTACTCTAACGTATGCACCACAACGTAGTTGATCAGGAGCTGTTTTGAGGAATCTATCGAGTTCCCTCTTGAAGATAGTCAGGGTTTGTGGTAATTCCTCTTATGCAAAAAGGAAAGGTATTCAAGAGTCGTGGTCCCTTCACAATTATTGAGTTCTCTCTGTGAATTAATCGCTCTCCTGCTTTTCATTGGGGGTATCCCGCACCATCTGTCAAACTTGTGTTTATATGTAGTAATTCCAGTCTGCAGGTTGGGGATCAATCCCTCCAATACCTTTTCGGTGTTTACTTAGTATCTTTCTCACCTACGTTCTAACAGTTCAGGGATTTCAAGCTCTCCCAATAATTTAGGTGCTTGGCTGAGCTTATATGAGCTGTGAAGGTTCTTTGTACATGTTCCAGTTCAGTAATTTCGCCTGCCTCGCAGGGGAAGGGGGGGGGGGGTCATTAGTACACACCAATATTCCAGCCTAAAGAAAATAAGAAACCTGAAGAGTATTGTTACCCTGGCAACTATTGTTCTGAAGGTTACAGTTATCCATCCTATAATTTTTCTTGCAGTCGCGATAACAACACTTGTGCTCCTTGAATATGCGATCCTCTGACATTATCGCTCCCATGTATCTCACATTTGCGTTCTGTTGAGAAGTTCGAGTTTGCTCTGATCTTTTTATTTCCTTCATTCTTCCGTGATGTATTAACCGAAAATTATCCTCACATAGTCATTGGCCCACCCACTCGAAGACTTGGTTTATATCAGCTTGGAGGCTCAATGTGTGTGCTATGGATGCCACTCAGGCAGATTCTAGTAATGTCTGCAAAGGATTTATGTTCCTTAGAAAGAGGTAGGGTGAGTGCCGTGAGCTGGGGGACAGAACTGTAGCAATCACTGATTTCACTTTCCATTTACTCTTTGGGTTCTATTCGTTAGGAAGTTAAATATTCATCTGCCCACCCATTTTGAGTGCAGGTACCCCAATGACGAGCCTGACCAAGACCGGAATCTTGGAGTAGAAAAACCCTCGGAACTCATCAAACGTATATCAAAGGTATCAAAAGTATGGTCTTGTCAAACACTTTTGCAAAGTCAGTGTATACTACATCTACATTTGTCTTCAAGAGCATCCAATATAATCTCATGGTCCAGCAATTGTGAAAGGCAGGAGCGACCTGTTTTGAACCCATGTTGACCTGGGTTGTGCAACTGCTACGATTCCAAGTGACTGGTATTATTACTTCTTAAGAAGGTGGTTAATCCAACTATGTAATTAATATTTAAAATGGTATTAATTATAACCTTAGTTTTTAAAAGGGTGGACAGGTAACCAAGTGGAAGGCCTCGGTCAGATGACCAAAGGCTCCAGCTGCGGGTCATCATACTAAGACCCGCGCCAGGAAAAACTTGTCCCGTTTCCTTACGAATCATACTTAATCTAACCAACTATTTAAGTACAATTAAATGAATACAGCTAGTCGGGTACAGTGAATACAGCTACGGTGAATACAGCTAGAGTACAGAGCATACATTTACTCGAGTAATGTGAATACAGTTAACTGAGGATATAACGAGGTTTGTACACCCACAATGTAGCAGTGACTTGGAGCGGCGCCCCCCGTCCCCTTCCCCTTCCTAACAAACGATGTGTAAGACTCAGGGGGGAGGGGACACCCCCTCAATACACTCAATTTCAAATAGCATATTACACCATTACTGCTATCATTGTATCTGAGTCATGGTGGCGTGGTGCAGGCGTGAGGTGGTGTACGTGGGTGGTGATGGTGTTGATAGTGCGTGGTGGTGGTGGTGGTGGTAGTGGGTGGTGGTGTTGATAGTGGGTGGTGGTGGTGATAGTGGGTGGTGGTGGTGGTGGTGATAGTGGGTGGTGGTGTTGATAGTGGGTGGTGGTGATGGTGTTGAGTAGTGCGTGGTGGTGGTGGTGAAAGATACCCAGCACTCACACCAGTGACGATAGGTTAGGTTAGGCAAGTTTTTTCAGGAAACAGAACAAATGTTTCCTGATGCGGGTCTTAGTCAATATGATGACCCGCAGCTGGAGCTTTTGGTCACCTGACCGAGGCCTTCCACTGGCTTACCCGTCCACCACCAGTGTTACCCGTCCACCACCAGTGTTACCCGTAACACCACCAGTGTTAATGGTAACAGAAATACACACACAGCCGCCACCTTCTTATCTGCGGGCAAATTTTACAACTGTTCCATCAAGACTTGAAACGAAGGCTCAAGGAACAGCCGGAGCCTCTGACAGCAGTTCGTCAAAGCAAGAGAACCTCCAACCTCACGAGGGGAACGAAAGCAGATGTCTCACTCCTAGATGAGAGAAGACCCGTTGTAGAAGCAGCTTCTATTGGGACAACGTTTCGCTCCGTGTACGAACGAAAGGTTGTACCAAGACTGGCTAAGAGACGGCACGTTAGAGAACTAATTTCCAATTACTATTTATCCAAGGCTGACGGAATGCTTACATCATCTTTATTTCATTACTACTGTTCCCTTTGTATTTGACTGAAGAAGCCTACTGTGTAGACGAAACGTTTCACCAATAAAGATATCCAACTGCTGCACATATGTCTTAATCTTCAACTGAGGGAGGAGTCCGGTGTCTCTCAGTCCACAAAACCATGACTCTCGGCAGTGTATACGTACTGGACGTGACCCAAACAACAAGCATCACACCAGGATGTACAGTTATGTACCACTGGACGTGTACAGTGCTTTGTTTATCCCATGGCCATCACTGCCACAGTGATATGATGTAACTGAAGCAGGTGTAAACTTGACAGTATTTACAATTAAAAACTAATTACAATCAGCTTCAATTACATAATTACGATTACTATAAGTATGGTCCCAATTAAAGCCTATTCTGCAGCCCGTCTGTCCTGTACCAAATAACTCGCACATAGCAGAAAAAACCTCTGGCGGCTAGTCAATGTGATGAATGGTTTGAAAAACCGACAAGTTGAAGATTGAGACACTTATGCAGCATATGGGAATCTTTATTCAGGAAACGTTTCGCCACACAGTGGCTTCATCAGTCCGATACAAAGTAGAAAGGCATAAGGAGAGGAGGAGTTTGAGGTAATCAGTCCCTCAACCTGGAGTCGATGTGTTCAGTCCATCAATCTTGTAGAATGTACAGCATAGGGCCGTAGACGTGGCTTATATACTGTAGTGAGGTGAGGTGAAGCAGGCGGAGGCCTGCTTCACCTCACCTCACTACACCTTACGCCTTTCGCCTTTCTACTTTGTATCGGACTGATGAAGCCACTGTGTGGCGAAACGTTTCCTGAATAAAGATTCCCATATGCTGCATAAGTGTCTCAATCTTCGGCTAGTCAATGGTCCAAAGTCGGGCCGAAACGTCGTCACAAGTTTCTTTTTTCCTATGTGCGGGATATTTGTGCATTGTTCCAGTCAGGGTATTGTGTCTTTTTGTTCATGGAAAACTGTTCTGGGACAAACTCGAATATTACGTATTCATATATTCTAATTTTACTTAATTTGTCAGAGGCACCGTGACAGGGAATCTAAGAGGCGCACGATTTTCTGTCATTCACTTTTGCTTTCTCTGATGCACCTGATATGTTGTACATGAATGGTATACAATACGTGCGGCCAGCAGTAACAGCTTGGTTGATCAGACCCTGATCCACGACGAGGCCTGGTCTCAGACCGAGCCGCGGGGCCGTTGACCCCCGAAACCCTCTCCAGGTAAACTCCAGGTAATGCCGACAAGATGGAAATTGTAAAGTAAAAGGACACAAGTGTAACTAATGTGACATTTTATTGTGGCAACGTTTCGCTCTCAGGAGCTCTGTCAAGCAGTTACAAACAATATATGGACACAGAGGGTATATAGATGAAAATTAGACACGTGCAACTGCAACGTCTGAGTATCTCTATTTGTAGACGTTTCGCCATGCAGTGGCTTTATCAGTACAATACAATAATGTGAAAACTGTAGAACCACAGAAAAGATGAGGTAATCAGTCCCTCAGTCTTAGAGTTGGTGAAGAGTACCGTAGTCTTTAAAAGACTGCAGTGCTGTTCACCAACTCCGAGACTGAGGGACTGATTACCTCATCTTTTCTGTAGTTCTACAGTTTTCACATTATATCCTTGTATTGTACTGATAAAGCCACTGCATGGCGAAACGTCTACAAATAATGATAACCGGATGTTGCACATGTGTCTAATTCTTCACTTCTGATATACTTTGCTGGACTTCGAGTGTTGTGCTCCGGCACCCGGTCCTGGACCAACCTTGTCCGGTCGACCAGCCAATTTGTGACAGACAATTTGCGAAGCAATTTGTGACAGACAAGTGGAGGTAACTACTAGCTTAGTTGGCCCTGAAGAACGAGTAACTCCTCAAGACAATATTGAGGTCAGAGAGAAGCCTGATCGCAGCGATCACACATCCATTACTTCTAATATTTCCTGGAAAATTTACAATCGCAATTTACTAACGCAATCGCAATTTAAAAATTTTAGCTCAGTAATTTACAGTGTTTTGATACACTGTAGAGAGCTGCGTTCCCACATTAACTATGTGGTCCTCTGATATATTCTAGACTGCTCAGTACTTACACTAGCTAGAAGTGCTCCTCAGGACCCACCCAGCTATCTAGGATGAGTCCTCAGGACCCACCCAGCTATCTAGGAGTCCTCAGGACCCACCCAGCTATCTAGGATGAGTCCTCAGGACCCACCCAGCTATCTAGGATGAGTCCTCAGGACCCACCCAGCTATCTAGGATGAGTCCTCAGGACCCACCCAGCTATCTAGGATGAGTCCTCAGGACCCACCCAGCTATCTAGGATGAGTCCTCAGGACCCACCCAGCTATCTAGGATGAGTCCTCAGGACCCACCCAGCTATCTAGGATGAGTCCTCAGGACCCACCCAGCTATCTAGGATGAGTCCTCAGGACCCACCCAGCTATCTAGGATGAGTCCTCAGGACCCACCCAGCTATCTAGGATGAGTCCTCAGGGACCCACCCAGCTATCTAGGATGAGTCCTCAGGACCCACCCAGCTATCTAGGATGAGTTCCTCAGGACCCACCCAACTATCTAGGATGAGTCCTCAGGACCCACCCAGCTATCTAGGATGAGTCCTCAGGACTCACCCAGCTATCTAGGATGAGTCCTCAGGACCCACCCAGCTATCTAGGATGAGTCCTCAGGACCCACCCAGCTATCTAGGATGAGTCCTCAGGACCCACCCAGCTATCTAGGATGAGTCCTCAGGACCCACCCAGCTATCTAGGATGAGTCCTCAGGACCCACCCAGCTATCTAGGATGAGTCCTCAGGACCCACCCAGCTATCTAGGATGAGTGTTTTAGTGTTTTACGAATTACCAACAGGCCGACGACTTCCTTCAAGAAAGAATTTGACAAACTCTTCAAATCAGTTCCTGACTAGTTAGTACTTTGGAGTGCGTGCGGTCAGCAGTAACAGCCTGGTTCATCAGGCCCTGATTCACCAGGAGGCCTGGTCTGACCGAGACCCGGGGGCGCTGACCACCAGAAAACATCCTTTAGGTATCCTTCAGATGAGTCAGTGTTGTGATCACGTTAACAAAAGATGCAGTTTAATCTCTGTCTTAATCGAGGGTTAAAATTATCCTTGAAGCACAAAGTAAACACCGCGAAACTTGTGTAAATAACCTGAAACTTAAAGCAGAGTACGTGACCAGTGTTGAGGCTGTTGCTACCCTGGCAGCCCTGCCTAGGTGATCACACTTTATTACTGACTTGCCTGGTCAATCAGGCTGTTGGAAATGGTATAAAACACCGACACAGTGGAAAAATAAACACATATGCAGTATAATGTGATCCTTTATTGATAACGTTTCGCCCACACAGTGGGCTTTATCAAGTCACAAACAGATCTGTTTGTGGCCACTGTGTGGCGAAACGTTTCCTCAATAAAGATACCCAGATCTGTTTGTGACTTGATAAGGCCCACTGTGTGAGCGAAACGTTGTCAATAAAGGATCACATTATACTGCTTGTCTTTATTTTTCCAATCAGGCTGTTGCTGCTTGCAGCCAGCAGGCCCACAGAGCCATCACAACCGGGCTGATCCAGCACTTTTATGAGGCTTTCTCCCGGTGTCACAAAAATAAAGCATAGACATTATAATTGGTAGAAACAGTCAAGACAGCAGTGTACAAATATTCATGGATAATAAAGATATATATATATATATTATATATATATATATATATATATATATATATAATATATATTTATATATATATATATATATATTATGTGTCGTGCCGAATAGGCAGAACTTGCGATCTTGGCTTAAACAGCAACGCTCATCTTGCCATATAGGACAAGTGAAAATTTGTGTATGCAATAATTTCGCCAAAATCATTCTGAACCTAACGATAAAAACATATTTCACTGTGTTTGTTTAGTATTAAATTATTGTAAACAAATCTAAAATATATTTAGTATGATTAGGCTAAAATAAATTGCGATTGTTATAATAAGGTTAGGTAAGTTTTCTAAGATTCTTTTGGTGCAAAATTAAATTTTTTTACATTAATATTAATGAAAAAAATATATCTTTAAACGTATAAGAGAAAAATTTAGAAAGGATTTAATTTTAAATGAGTTCTTGCTAATTGACCAGTTTTACATATTCGGCACGACATATATATATATATATATATATATATATATATATATATATATATATATATATATATATATATATATATATTATATATATATATATATATATATATATTTGGGTGAGGCTCTTAGATTATACGGCACAATTCAAGCCTCCTTAATACTGAATGTATTGAGTAAAATTTCTCATAAGGCTTATCCATACAGTGGTTTTTTTTTTTTTTTTTTGTAAATGCGACTGAAAAAGTTTATCCGAAATTTAATAGCGCATGTAGTCTGGAAGCCTAAATTTTGTATAAGCCCAGATTTTGTGTCATGAACAAAAGATTTTCGAATTATCAATCCTAAAATTTTCAACTGAAGTCCTAAATCAAAATCAGAGAGCGAGGGTGAAAGTCCTAAATTAAAATCAGAGAGCGAGGGTGAAAGTCCTAAATCAAAATCAGAGAGCGAGGGTGAAAGTCCTAAATCAAAATAAGAGAGCGAGGGTGAAAGTCCTAAATCAAAATCAGAGAGCGAGGGTGAAAGTCCTAAATTAAAATCAGAGAGCGAGGGTGAAAGTCCTAAATTAAAATCAGAGAGCGAGGGTGAAAGTCCTAAATTAAAATCAGAGAGCGAGGGTGAAAGGGATACATCGAAGGTCCGGCACGAGTCAGGAGACGAGAAAGAAGAGAGGGAGGAGGAGAAAGAGGAGAGGGTGGAAGGGAATGGGGAGATGGGAGGGAGGAGGGAACCTAAAGCACCCAGTCATGGTTTCTAATCACCCCAACAAAGGGGAGATGAATTCTGTTGTGACTCAGGATGGGGAGAGAGAAGGAGAGGAAGAGGGACACTCTTGGACGCTAAAGATGAAGAAAAACACTACACACAGCTTCAAGAGCAGGTATAATCTGACTTAGAAACTAAGAATTAGTAAGCCAGGTCGATAAAAGTCAATAGGCGGGACCAGGAGCAGTGTTCCTACCCTTACACACTAACTAGGCGGGGCCAGGAGCTGTGAATCGACTCCCACAACCTCAACTAGGCGAATACAGACTGGTACCATCTACCAGCAACACTAACAAGCTGGTACCATCTACCAACACTAACAAGCTAGTATCGTCTACCAGTAACACTAACACCTCAATGCCCTCACTAATAACCAAATAAAATTTGTTCTCTGTGTATATGTCAGTTTCTGGCGACCATCGCAAGCAATGTCACCTTGCATAATGTAAGAGCCTTCACTTTTCTTTAATGAAACACACTGATAAATATCACTGTCTGGGGACAGTTACCTTCAAACATCTACCAAGTGACTGGCATGTAGGTAACTGATTCAGAGAACCGACAGGTTGTTGCTCAAGTGTAATTCATCAAGTGACACTCCTGGGATTATGATATGTTGTCTTCTGCCTGCAAACCTTAGAGAAATAATTCTGCTTCTGCAGCTTTACCACGATACCTGGAATATACCTGGAGAGGGTTTCGGGAGTCAACGCCCCCGTAGCCCGGTGTGTGACCAGGTCTCATGTTGGATCAGGGTCTGGTCAAACAGTCTGTTACTGCCGGCCGCACGTAAATTGACGTACGAATCACAGCCCGGCTGGTCAGGTAATGAGTTTAGGTGTCTGTCCAGCGCCTTCTTGAAGACAGCCAGGGGTCTACTGGTAATCCCCCTGATGTATGCTGGCAGGTAGTTGAACGGTCTTCGGCCTCTGACACTTAGTGTTCTCTTATCATGCTAGTAGCACTCCTGCTTTTCATTCAGGGGGAGGGGATGGGGGATGTATCGTCTGCCGAGTCTTTTGCTTCCATAGGGAGTGATTTTCGTGTGCAAATTTGGTACCAATCCCTTGAGGATTTTCCAAGTGTATGACCTAATTCTGATACTTTTTCAAATGCTGCTGGATACTATGTTCTTGTCTTTAACATTTCTTGCATGCATTAAGGAAGCTATGCAAGACTTAAGACATCAGTGACTTATCACAGCTCTTCAACTTACAGTCACATGACTGACTAAAGTGTAATAAGAACTTGTAAATGCTGTCACATGGAAACAAACTCGGGAGATTGAACTGTATATTTAGACCCCCTTCTGGGATCCTTTTCAGCAGATACACTCACATACCGTGCACAGCACTCCATATTTATGTGATGAATCAGACTTCAATCAGTCTTGCAGTTCTGGGTCCTCCATCCACTCTGCGTGGTGATAACACCCTCTGGGTCTTTGGTGACGCACCACTACCACTAAAGCCTCCATCTTCTCAGTCTAACTTAATATCACTTAAGGTAATACAATAATCATTACAATAATTTAAGGGCGTGTTGCCTACTTCCAGAATCACTAGAACACTGAGTTGGAGTGATGGACGGTCACAGGATAGTGACGGGAGTGATGGACGGTCACAGGATAGTGACGGGAGTGATGGACGGTCACAGGATAGTGACGGGAGTGATGGACGGTCACAGGATAGTGACGGGAGTGATGGACGGTCACAGGATAGTGACGGGAGTGATGGACGGTCACAGGATAGTGACGGGAGTGATGGACGGTCACAGGATAGTGACGGGAGTGATGGACGGTCACAGGATAGTGACGGGAGTGATGGACGGTCACAGGATAGTGACGGGAGTGATGGACGGTCACAGGATAGTGACGGAGTGATGGACGTCACAGGATAGTGACGGGAGTGATGGACGGTCACAGGATAGTGACGGCAGTGATGGACCGTCACAGGATAGTGACGGCAGTGATGGACGGTCACAGGATAGTGACGGCATGTGACGTCACAAGTATGATGGACGGTCACAAGATATGACGGGAGTGATGACGGTCACAAGATAGTGATGGACGGTCACAGGATAGTGACGGGAGTGATGGACGGTCACAGGATAGTGACGGGAGTGATGGACGGTCACAGGATAGTGACGGGAGTGATGGACGGTCACAGGATAGTGACGGGAGTGATGGACGGTCACAGGATAGTGACGGGAGTGATGGACGGTCACAGGATAGTGACGGGAGTGATGGACGGTCACAGGATAGTGACGGGAGTGATGGACGGTCACAGGATAGTGACGGGAGTGATGGACGGTCACAGGATAGTGACGGGAGTGATGGACGGTCACAGGATAGTGACGGGAGTGATGGACGGTCACAGGATAGTGACGGGAGTGATGGACGGTCACAGGATAGTGACGGAGTGATGGACGTCACAGGATAGTGACGGCAGTGATGGACGGTCACAGGATAGTGACGGCAGTGATGGACGGTCACAGGATAGTGACGGCAGTGATGGACGGTCACAAGATAGTGATGGACGGTCACAAGATAGTGACGGGAGTGATGGACGGTCACAAGATAGTGATGGACGGTCACAAGATAGTGACGGGAGTGATGGACGGTCACAAGATAGTGATGGACGGTCACAAGATAGTGACGGGAGTGATGGACGGTCACAAGATAGTGATGGACGGTCACAGGATAGTGACGGGAGTGATGGACGGTCACAAGATAGTGATGGACGGTCACAGGATAGTGACGGGGGTGATGGACGGTCACAAGATAGTGATGGACGGTCACAAGATAGTGATGGACGGTCACAAGATAGTGACGGGAGTGATGGACGGTCACAAGATAGTGATGGACGGTCACAGGATATGGGGTAGAGTGCGGGAGTGATGGACGGTCACAAGATAGTGACGGGAGTGATGGACGGTCACAAGATAGTGATGGACGGTCACAGGATAGTGACGGGAGTGATGGACGGTCACAAGTATGACGGGAGTGATGGACGGTCAAATTGTGGCAGGTCACAGATAGTGACGGGAGTGATGGACGGTCACAAGATAGTGATGGACGGTCACAAGATAGTGACGGGAGTGATGGACGGTCACAAGATAGTGACGGGAGTGATGGACGGTCACAAGATAGTGACGGGAGTGATGGACGGTCACAAGATAGTGACGGGAGTGATGGACGGTCACAAGATAGTGATGGACGGTCACAAGATAGTGACGGGAGTGATGGACGGTCACAAGATAGTGATGGACGGTCACAAGATAGTGACGGAGTGTGACGTCACAGATAGTGATGGACGGTCACAAGATAGTGACGGAGATGATGGACGGTCACAAGATAGTGACGGGAGTGATGGACGGTCACAAAATGAGGACGGTCAAAATAGTGACGGGAGTGATGGACGGTCACAAGATAGTGACGGGAGTGATGGACGGTCACAAGATAGTGACGGGAGTGATGGACGGTCACAAGATAGTGACGGGAGTGATGGACGGTCACGAGATAGTGATGGACGGTCACAAGATAGTGATGGACGGTCATAAGATAGTGACGGGAGTGATGGACGGTCACAAGATAGTGACGGGAGTGATGGACGGTCACAAGATAGTGATGGACGGTCACAAGATAGTGATGGACGGTCACAAGATAGTGACGGGAGTGATGGACGGTCACAGGATAGTGATGGACGGTCACAAGATAGTGACGGGAGTGATGGACGGTCACAGGATAGTGATGGACGGTCACAGGATAGTGATGGACGGTCACAAGATAGTGATGGACGGTCACAAGATAGTGATGGACGGTCACAAGATAGTGATGGACGGTTCACAAGATAGTGATGGCACGGTCACAAGATAGTGATGGACGGTCACAAGAAGTTGAAGGGAGATAAATGGACGGACACAGGATAGTGATTGTACGGTCACAAGATAGTGATGGACGGTCACAAGATAGTGATGGACGGTCACAAGATAGTGATGGACGGTCACAAGATAGTGACGGGAGTGATGGACGGTCACAGGATAGTGATGGACGGTCACAAGATAGTGACGGGAGTGATGGACGGTCACAGGATAGTGATGGACGGTCACAAGATAGTGATGGACGGTCACAAGATAGTGATGGACGGTCACAAGATAGTGATGGACGGTCACAGGATAGTGATGGACGGTCACAAGTTAGTGATGGACGGTCACAAGATAGTGATGGACGGTCACAAGATAGTGACGGGTGTGAGCACTGGCGGGTACTCAACACTTCCTCTCTCATAACTTTCCACTGAATGAAAAACAAAAAGGCACAATACTGTGACTGGAACAATACACAAATAACCCGCACATTGAAGGGAAAACATTATGACGACGTTTCGGTCTGAAACGAAGGCGTGTCAGTGTGACTTGTAAATGGTCCTAGTCGGACCGATACATCGTCATAAGCTTCTCTATGTGCAGGTTATTAGTACATTTCCATTTAAAGTATCGGTTCGAGAATATTGCGTTTTTCCCTCAAATATGCGTTCAAGTTTGACCAAACTTAGTATTACAGTGCACTGAAAATCCTAGGATTGCCCTCTTTTTTCACATTTTACATCAAAAAACTAAAGATGAATTCCAAAATCCCAAATCTTGAGGGTACCAAAAAAAAAAAAAAAAAAAAAGAAGGGGGACATCACTGTTGTGGCAAAATATGATACCAGATATACTAAACAAATTTCCTAAATTTCCTTGTAACAGATAAGTGAACTGCACATACAAGTCCAGTTGTGCTCCTGTTAATCCTTTTGGGGCCTAGTTCCTAGGCCTTTTATATATATCCATACAATCTTGCGATACCGTCCACAGGATGGGTGTGTGGCGCACAATAAACTAGCCACTTCGGCAGCAAAATTTAATCTGATGGCACATGTTTGGCAGGTTTCTTTCACTACAATAGGCTTAGTGACACAGGTAGCCCTCGTATGAACGTTAGAACTGAGCAATGTGGACCTCAGGGAACACTCCCTTACCGCCTCATGGCACTTACCAAGTGCTGAAGACAAACCACCACGGCAGGTAACCAGTGAAGCACAGTCAACCACACCAAGGCAGGTAACTAGTGAAGCACAGTCAGCCACACCAAGGCAGGTTACTAGTGAAGCCAGTCAACCACACCAAGGCAGGTTACTAGTGAAGCAGTCAACCACACCAAGGCAGGTTACTAGTGAAGCAAGTCAACCACACCAAGGCAGAGTTACTAGTGAAGCAGTCAACCACACCAAGGCAGGTTACTAGTGAAGCAGTCAACCACACCAAGGCAGGTTACTAGTGAAGCAGTCAACCACACCAAGGCAGGTTACTAGTGAAGCAGTCAACCACACCAAGGCAGGTTACTAGTGAAGCAGTCAACCACACCAAGGCAGGTAACTAGTGAAGCAGTCAACCACACCAAGGCAGATTACTAGTGAAGCACAGTCAACCACACCAAGGCAGGTTACTAGTGAAGCAGTCAACCACACCAAGGCAGGTTACTAGTGAAGCAGTCAACCACACCAAGGCAGGTTACTAGTGAAGCAGTCAACCACACCAAGGCAGGTTACTAGTGAAGCTGTCAACCACACCAAGGCAGGTTACTAGTGAAGCTGTCAACCACACCAAGGCAGGTTACTAGTGAAGCTGTCAACCACACCAAGGCAGTTACTAGTGAAGCTGTCAACCACACCAAGCGCAGGTTACTAGTGAAGCTGTCAACCACACCAAGGCAGGTTACTAGTGAAGCAGTCAACCACACCAAGGCAGGTTACTAGTGAAGCAGTCAACCACACCAAGGCAGGTTACTAGTGAAGCAGTCAACCACACCAAGGCAGTTACTAGTGAAGCAGTCAAACCACACCAAGGCAGGTTACTAGTGAAGCAGTCAACCACACCAAGGCAGTTACTAGTGAAGCAGTCAACCACACCAAGGCAGGTTACTAGTGAAGCAGTCAACCACACCAAGGCAGTTACTAGTGAAGCAGTCAACCACACCAAGGCAGGTTACTAGTGAAGCTGTCAACCACACCAAGGCAGGTTACTAGTGAAGCACAGTCAACCACACCAAGGCAGGTTACTAGTGAAGCAGTCAACCACACCAAGGCAGATAACTAGTGAAGCACAGTCAACCACACCAAGGCAGGTTACTAGTGAAGCAGTCAACCACACCAAGGCAGGTTACTAGTGAAGCTGTCAACCACACCAAGGCAGGTTACTAGTGAAGCAGTCAACCACACCAAGGCAGGTTACTAGTGAAGCTGTCAACCACACCAAGGCAGGTTACTAGTGAAGCTGTCAACCACACCAAGGCAGGTTACTAGTGAAGCACAGTCAACCACACCAAGGCAGGTTAACTAGTGAAGCAGTCAAACCACACCAAGGCAGGTTACTAGTGAAGCAGATCAACCACACCAAGGCAGGTTACTAGTGAAGCAGTCAACCACACCAAGGCAGGTTACTAGTGAAGCAGTCAACCACACCAAGGCAGGTTACTAGTGAACAGTCAACCACACCAAGCAGTACTAGTGAAGCAGAGTCAACCACACCAAGGCAGGTTACTAGTGAAGCAGTCAACCACACCAAGGCAGATAACTAGTGAAGCAGTCAACCACACCAAGGCAGGTTACTAGTGAAGCAGTCAACCACACCAAGGCAGGTTACTAGTGAAGCAGTCAACCACACCAAGGCAGGAGTTACTATAAGCTGTCAACCACACCAAGGCAGGTTAACTAGTGAAGCACGTCAACCACACCAAGGCAGGTTACTAGTGAAGCAGTCAACCACACCAAGGCAGGTACTAGTGAAGCAGTCAACCACACCAAGGCAGGTTACTAGTGAAGCAGTCAACCACACCAAGGCAGGTTACTAGTGAAGCAGTCAACCACACCAAGGCAGGTTACTAGTGAAGCAGTCAACCACACCAAGGCAGGTTACTAGTGAAGCAGTCAACCACACCAAGGGCAGGTTACTAGTGAAGCATCAGTCAACCACACCAAGGCAGGTTACTAGTGAAGCAGTCAACCACACCAAGGCAGGTTACTAAGTGAAGCAGTCAACCACACCAAGGCAGGTTTACTAGTGAAGCAGTCAACCACACCAAGGCAGGTTACTAGTGAAGCAGTCAACCACACCAAGGCAGGTTACTAGTGAAGCAGTCAACCACACCAAGGCAGGTTACTAGTGAAGCAGTCAACCACAACATCAGATGTTTCTTCCCCGTGTTTATAATACTTCACTGTATGATCTTTGTCTACGTTATAATACTTGCACAAATAACCCGCACACAGCAGAATGAAACTCATGACGTTTCGGTCCAACTTGGATCCTTAGTCACACTAGTCGTGACTAGTTAATGGTCCAAGTCGGACCGAAACGTCGTTTTAAGTTTCAGTCTCTTGTCTGCGGGTTGTGTATTGTTCCAGTCATGGTATTGTTCCATTTTATTATCCCTGTGAGGTTGTCCTACTCTCTGCGAAGGTGTCGTACTCCCTGCGAGGCTGTCGTACTCCCTGAGATGTCGTACTCCCTGCGAGGGTGTCCTACTCCTTGCGAGGGTGTCATACTCCCTGCGAGGGTGTCATACTCCCTGCGAGGGTGTCATACTCCCTGCGAGGGTGTCACACTCCCTGCGAGGGTGTCACACTCCCTGCGAGGGTGTCACACTCCCTGCGAGGGTGTCACACTCCCTGCGAGGGTGTCATACTCCCTGCGAGGGTGTCATACTCCCTGCGAGGGTGTCATACTCCCTGCGAGGGTGTCATACTCCCTGCGAGGGTGTCATACTCCCTGCGAGGGTGTGTCATACTCCCTGCGAGGGTTCATACTCCCTGCGAGGGTGTCATACTCCCTGCGAGGGTGTCAATACTCCCTGCGAGGGTGTCATACTCCCTGCGAGGGTGTCATACTCCCTGCGAGGGTGTCATACTCCCTGCGAGGGTGTCATACTCCCTGCGAGGGTGTCATACTCCCTGCGAGGGTGTCATACTCCCTGCGAGGGTGTCATACTCCCTGCGAGGGTGTCATACTCCCTGCGAGGGCTGTCACACTCCCTGCGAGGCTGTCACACTCCCTGCGAGGCTGTCACACTCCCTGCGAGGCTGTCACACTCCCTGCGAGGCTGTCACACTCCCTGCGAGGCTGTCACACTCCCTGCGAGGCTGTCACACTCCCTGCAGGGCTGTCCACACTCCCTGCGAGGGCTGTCACACTCCCTGCGAGGCTGTCACACTCCCTGCGGGCTGTCACACTCCCTGCGAGGCTGTCATACTCCCTGCGAGGGTGTCATACTCCCTGCGAGGGTGTCATCTACTCCCTGCGAGGGTGTCATACTCCCTGCGAGGGTGTCACACTCCCTGCGAGGGTGTCACACTCCCTGCGAGGGTGTCACACTCCCTGCGAGGGTGTCACACTCCCTGCGAGGGTGTCACACTCCCTGCGAGGGTGTCACACTCCCTGCGAGGGTGTCACACTCCCTGCGAGGGTGTCACACTCCCTGCGAGGGTGTCATACTCCCTGCGAGGGTGTCATACTCCCTGCGAGGGTGTCATACTCCCTGCGAGGGTGTCATACTCCCTGCGAGGGTGTCATACTCCCTGCGAGGGTGTCATACTCCCTGCGAGGGTGTCATACTCCCTGCGAGGGTGTCATACTCCCTGCGAGGGTGTCATACTCCCTGCGAGGGTGTCATACTCCCTGCGAGGGTGTCATACTCCCTGCGAGGGTGTCATACTCCCTGCAAGGGTGTCATACTCCCTGCAAGGGTGTCATACTCCCTGCAAGGGTGTCATACTCCCTGCAAGGGTGTCATACTCCCTGCAAGGGTGTCATACTCCCTGCAAGGGTGTCATACTCCTGCAAGGGTGTCATTACTCCCTGCAAGGGTGTCATACTCCCTGCAAGGGTGTCAAACTCCTGCGAGGGTGTCATACTCCCTGCAAGGGTGTCATACTCCCTTGCAAGGGTGTCATACCACCTGCAAGGGTGTCATACTCTCAGGCTGACCTAAGGGTGTCATACTCACCTGCAAGGGTGTCATACTCCCTTGCAAGGGTGTCATATCACTCCCTGCAAGGGTGTCATACTCCCTGCAAGGGTGTCATACTCCCTGCAAGGGTGTCATACTCCCTGACAAGGGTGTCATAACTCCCTGCAAGGGTTCATACTCCCTGCAAGGGTGTCATACTCCCTGCAAGGGTGTCATACTCCCTGCAAGGGTGTCATACTCCTGCAAGGGTGTCATACCCCTGCAAAGGGTGTCATACTCCCTGCAAGGGTGTCATACACCCGCGAGGGGTCATACTCCCTGCAGGGTGTCATATCCCTGCGAGGGTGTCATACTCCCTGCGAGGGTGTCATACTCCCTGCGAGGGATGTCATACTCCCTCGAGGGTGCAATACTCCCTGCGAGGGTGATCATACTCCCTAGCGAGGTGTCATACTCCCTGCGAAGGGTGTCATACTCCCTGCAAGGGTGTCATACTCCCTGCAAGGGTGTCATACTCCCTGCAAGGGTGTCATATCTATCCTCGCAAGGGTGTCATAGCTCCTGCAGGGTGTCATACTCCCACTGCAAGGGTGTCATACTCCCTGAAGGGTGTCATACTCCCTGCAAGGGTGTCATACTACTACCTGCAAGGGTGTCAAACTCCCTGCAAGGGTGTATACTCCTGCAAGGTGTCATACTCCCTTGCAAGGGTGTCATACTCCCTGCAAGGGTATACATACTCCCTGCAAGGTGTCATACTCCCTGCAAGGGTGTCATACTCCCTGCAAGGGTGTCATACTCCCTGCAAGGGTGTCATACTCCCTGCAAGGGTGTCATACTCCCTGCAAGGGTGTCCATACTCCCTGCAAGGGTTGTCATACTCCCTCAAGGAGTGTCATACTCCCTGCAAGGGTGTCATACTCCCTGCGAGGGTGTCATACTCCCTGCGAGGGTGTCATACTCCCTGCGAGGGTGTCATACTCCATGCGAGGCTGTCATACTCCCTGCGAGGGTGTCATACTCCCTGCGAGGGTGTCATACTCCCTGCGAGGGTGTCATACTCCCTGCGAGGGTGTCATACTCCCTGCGAGGGTGTCATACTCCCTGCGAGGTTCTCACCATCCCTCAGAGCTTCCGTCGCCCCACACCACCTAAATCTCACAAAATATTAAGGGAGCCAGGGTTAGCAACCTCGGAAAAATGTGACAGAAGGAATATTTCTGTGTGTACCACCTGTTGACTAGTTGTTGTTGTCTACCTCTTACCGGTTTCAAGGGTTATTCTAGACTCACAGCCCAGCCTGAGGTCAGACTTCCTTCTTGATCGCCTGACCAACCATGTTGTTGGTGTCAGCGACTCTCAGGCGCCCTAAGTGATCAATTACTTAACGCATGTTTTAGGAGTACGTAGAAACCTAACTAGGACCTATATAGCAGAGAAACATGTACACATCAAACAGATTTCAAACCTAATAGTATACTACATATGGTGTATGTAAAAATAGTACTTATAATAGTATACCACAAATGGTGTATTAAAACTTTAGGCTGTTGCGTTTTATACAGTAAGTGGAAAAAAACAGGGGCACCACGGACACAATATAAGAACACTGTCAACGTCCGTGGTCCAAGACTCTTCATCCCACTACTAGAAGTTACGATAAATGTAGGTAGAATGGAGGAAACTGGATCACTACCTCTGTCAAGCACCAAATCAACCAGGCTGTGATGAATGTGTGAGCTAATGGGCTACTAACAGCAACAGCCTGGATGACCAAATAATCACCAAACGTCGGGCCACAATCGTTAAAGCCCATGAAACTGGTCACAGGTAAAGCACAGGTTCCTAACTAGTGTGTGACGTAATGGTTTCGAAAACCGACAAGTTGAAGAGGTACACGCTTGTGCAACATTTCTGCAATCTTTTAGTTTGGAAACTTCGCCAGCCAGTGGTTTCTTCAGTCCAATACAGAGAAGGTCGGTGGTAGATGAGGAGAATGAGGTAGTCAGTCCCTCAGCTTGGATGTGAGGGGCTTCACGAGGTTTCCTTCACCCGGCCCTCGGTCGACCTTATATATAAAAAACACAATTACTTTGAAAAAACTATACAAAACTATATTTTGGTAAATTGTATACTTTATGTATACCAGTTTTGCTAGTAAAATTGTATACTTTATGTATACCAGTTTTGCTAGTAAAATTGTATACGTTATGTATACCAGTTTTGCTAGTAAAATTGTATACTTTATGTGTATTACATCAAAGAAAAACTTTAAGGATACTAAAATTATTAAACATTATGATAATTTGCCCGTCACTGCATGAAAAAATATATATATTACAAATTTTGTTGTGAGAGTTTGGTGTAAATAATTTCTGAGTTTTCACAGGAGGGTGAGAATAGTTAGGTGGATAACAATCTTAACGAGGTAACAACGCCAGTTAGGTAATTACCGTACGGGTAATTACCATACGTCTTCACTTGCCTTTATTCTGGCCTTTTTCCATGCCAAGGTTTTGCAGTGGTTATCGTAGGAACTACAACGTAAATCTTTACCACCTGGCACCCTCTCCACCAGGTCTGGTGCAGGATGTATGCATACATACATATATACACAGCGAGGAGGGGAGAGTGGACTTAGTAGCACCCAGGAAGAGGCGGGACCAGGAACTGTGATTCGACTCCTGTACCCACAAACAGGTGAGCACACACACGGGAGGTGCGTATCTCTCAGTGTATACACATTGAGAGATCACTGTTATCCACATTTTAGTGACTAAAGTATTGAGAGGGAACAGGTGTCATTTAGACTTAATGATCCCAGAGTAGTCAACAGCCTTTAAACCCAATTAACAAATGAAACGCTTCGGTAACAAAGATACGCAGGTGTTGCACGTCTCTTTCGTTCATTAACTTGTGAGTACTGAATAACAACAAAAACATGATAATCAACATTTAGAGGAGAAGCTCGCCAGTTCCAGCCACCATCAACAAATCAATGATATTTTTACAACTAGTGGAACACACATTCACAATTGAAATTACCAACCTACCTTTCAAACACGGTGTGTAGTTTTAAAAATAGGTTAGACAAATACATAAGTGGGTGTGGGTGGGTGTGAGTTGGCTCTACCTTGGGCCAGTAGCTCCGATGCAGTGCTTCTTCCTACTTACGTGGATGTAACTTGGATCTGATCTGGGTCAGCAGGTAACCTGAACTTGCCTAGCACAGGCCAGTAGGCCTGCTGCTGTGTTCCTTCTTATGTTCACTCATTTTACACACTTGAGAGGCGAAGCCATAACCTACACTCAGCGAAACGTTGTCCCAATAAAAATGCTTCATGCAAACGTATTTCTTTCTTCACTACTGTCGGCAGTACGTCGTGTGGATCAGATTCCTCTCTAGTCCATGCAACCTAGACTGAGACCGAGCCGCGGGAGCGATCATAAGTATTTAAACAATGGTGTCCAGCTACTGTGTTCGTCCAGCAACTTGAATATCTCCTCCCCTCGCTAAGCAGCCGAACCCTACATCACTTAGCTATATACACCACGACTTTGTACTTTCCTCAGACGGACGTAGAAATAGTCTCATTTTACCCACTTCGTGTGTGTGTGTGTGTGTGTGTGTGTTGTGTGTGTGTGTGTGTGTGTGTGTGTGTGTGTGTGTGTGTGTGTGTGTGTGTGTGTGTGTGTGTATGTATATGTATATATATATATATATATATATATATATATATATATATATATATATATATATATATATATATATATATAATATATATATATAGTTATGCATGAATGTAGGCTTGCGGGAGAGAGACTTGCCCTAGATGGAAGACTAAGTAATGTTGTAGCAGAGTTGTAACAGGGTAATTCCGGAGTGCAGTGGTTGAGGTGTTCTCCATCATGGTGACAGCAGAGGAGAACACACTACACACATGGACACCAACACTCAGGGCACACACTACCAATCTATCTTCAGAAAACCACGTAATAAACTACTGGCTAAGCCAAGCATTAAGCCCAACAAACACGTACTGACCTCTGAGGTTTAAACATGTACATACAAAGACATCAGAAAAAGTCGCTCTGTATATTTTGGCCTCGGTCTGAGGTCCTCTTCAGCAGAGCGAGTAAAATATGTGTTATATCTAGTGGCTTGATCTTCTGGATACTGCATATACGTTTGACAATACCTCGCTAGAGGGCTTCTCATGCATCTTGATGAATAAGATACATGTGCAACAGTCTGTGACTTGATATATGGGCGAAACGTAGTCTATAAATGATCGCATTATACTGCATTTGTGTATATTTCCACAGTGTCGGGATTTTATACTATTTATCTTCAGTTATCTTCATTAAATATATGAAAATGGTATACAATGCCGATAGGTTCATAAGTAAGACACATGTACAACAGTTAGGTATCTTTATTCCGAAACATTTCGCCTGCACACTAAAGTGATAGACTGATTCATCGTCTTCACATTCCTACTGCTAACTCTTCTGCACTCGACTGAAAAAGCCTACTGTGTAGGCGAAACGTTTCGGAATAAAGATGCCTAACTGTTGTACATACGGCTTAGTTATCTTTATTGCTGAAACGTTTCACCTACACGGTAGACTTTATCATATACAAAGGGGAAAGAATCGTAGGCAAGAGAAGTGGCGAGGTAAAAATCAGTCCATCAACCTCGGAGAAATAATTTTTGAGGTGGTCAGTCCCTCAGACTGGAGAAAAGTTCAGCTCCGTGGTCTGGTGAGGTGCGGAGGAACTTGAAGATGCTGCAGCAGGAGGAGGAGGTGGTCCACTAGAAGAAACTAGGCAAGAATTGTGGAGTACAGCGAAGGCGTAACGTTGCAATAAAGATATACGTTCTCTGAGGTGACAACACGTTCCCTGAGGTGACAACACGTTCTCTGAGGTGACAACACGTTCTCTGAGGTGACAACACGTTCTCTGAGGTGACAACACGTTCTCTGAGGTGACAACACGTTCCCTGAGGTGACAACACGTTCCCTGAGGTGACAACACGTTCTCTGAGGTGACAACACGTTCTCTGAGGTGACAACACGTTCTCTGAGGTGACAACACATTCTCTGAGGTGACAACACGTTCTCTGAGATGACAACACGTTCTCTGAGGTGACAACACGTTCTCTGAGGTGACAACACGTTCTCTGAGGTGACAACACGTTCTCTGAGGTGACAACACGTTCTCTGAGGTGACAACACGTTCTCTGAGGTGACAAGCACGTTCTCTGAGGTGACAACACGTTCTCTGAGGTGACAACACGTTCTCTGAGGTGACAACACATTCTCTGAGGTGACAACACATTCTCTGAGGTGACAACACATTCTCTGAGGTGACAACACATTCTCTGAGGTGACAACACGTTCTCTGAGGTGACAACACGTTCTCTGAGGTGACAACACGTTCTCTGAGGTGACAACACGTTCTCTGAGGTGACAACACGTTCTCTGAGGTGACAACAACGTTCTCTGAGGTGACAACACTTCTCTGAGGTGACAACACATTCTCTGAGGTGACAACACATTCTCTGAGGTGACAACACATTCTCTGAGGTGACAACACATTCTCTGAGGTGACAACACATTCTCTGAGGTGACAACACATTCTCTGAGGTGACAACACATTCTCTGAGGTGACAACACATTCTCTGAGGTGACAACACATTCTCTGAGGTGACAACACATTCTCTGAGGTGACAACACATTCTCTGAGGTGACAACACATTCTCTGAGGTGACAACACATTCTCTGAGGTGACAACACATTCTCTGAGGTGACAACACATTCTCTGAGGTGACAACACATTCTCTGAGGTGACAACACATTCTCTGAGGTGACAACACATTCTCTGAGGTGACAACACATTCTCTGAGGTGACAACACATTCTCTGAGGTGACAACACATTCTCTGAGGTGACAAACACATTCTCTGAGGTGACAACACATTCTCTGAGGTGACAACACGTTCTCTGAGGTGACAACACATTCTCTGAGGTGACAACACATTCTCTGAGGTGACAACACGTTCTCCTTCTATTCCTCTGAAGATTTTTTCTGGATATTGTCATTAAATTTGTTTTAATATGATAAATTATCTACTGAACAAATTCAATATATGTAGCAGCGAAGCCGTGACAGTAAGACACAATTTCAATACTCAGTATGTGTTATGTAGGCTGAGAAACGTGACGTGCTACTCGTAGACATGAATGTTCTTACGTATAATGTAGCAGTCAATGGATTTCCCCGGAATTATGAGAATAACCCACTGTCTAGCGTTAGATGGCGACAAGGTATTGGACCAGTGTGGTACGATGAGTAGAGCACTGCGTACCTAATTTCAAGGTACGTAGGTTCCAGCCTCCTACAATAATTATATATATATATATATATATATATATAATATATATATATATATATATATATATATATATATATTATATATATATATATATATATAACTCCCCATCCATCCATCCCAACAAAGTTTAGCAATGAAATCAAAAAAAAAAAAAAAAAATGAAACTAATCTGAGCTGGAAGGGTGGAGGAGAGGTGAGAGGACGACCGAGGAGTGGAATTTAAAGCGATAATCTGAGAAGATCGACACCCCAGGATAAGGGGGAGGAGGATCGGAACTCATTAGTGATCGCTTTCCAACAGCTCGCAAGATAAACGATCCAGAGGACAACTGGAGGTGTCTGTCACAACACCCCTGGGAACACGAGGAGAGGGCTGAGGGAAGGTTGGGGGGAGGAGGGGCAGAAGGACAGAGGGATGTGGAAGGGAAGCAAGAGGAGGGGGGGGGAGAGACAAAGAGAGAATGGAAAGGGGAAGCATCAGCTTAATATCTTTATTATGCACCCCATTCCCATCCTGTGGGAAGACAGGAAAAAAAGTGGGGAAGACAGATAGGAAGCGTAAGAGGACAATGGAAAAGGAGGAAGGAAAGACTAGGGAAGGGGGAGAGAACGAGGAAATGAAGGACCAGCCAGATGAGAGTAAAAGCTGGAGAGAAAAGGAACCGGGAATGAAGACGAAGGGAGAGGAGGGATGAAGGGAGTGAAAAGTATGTGAGAGAAGAGAGGGAGATGGAGAGCACAAGGTGAGCATGGTGACAAATGGAGGGAGCAGGAGAGAAGGAAGAGGCAGAGCAGAAGACGAAGAAGTAGAACAGAGGAGTCTGAAGGTAAGGAAAGGGAAGGAAGCATAATGAAGAAACATCAGAGATGAGAGTGACAACACTACTCTAACACTGGCTTGGACAGCAGTAGAAGTGCGTGCTTGCTTGCTTGCTTGCTTTAGTGTGCCTTTGTAAATGGTCCAAGTCGGACCGAAACGTCGTCGTAAGTTCCTCTCTCCTATGTGCGGGTTATTTGTGTATTGTGTAGTGCTTCAGCTACAAGGTTACTAGCACCTTGTAAACTGTTTGGTAATACGGGACGCTAAGCCTATCATCGCATATATTCAATTTTTCACTGACTGGTAAGCCAAGATAAAGGTCTCTCAGCCAGACAACCAAACATTCCAGTGAACAGGTCAGCACTGAACTAACACCCACTGCAAAATACCCGCAATGGAAGCATCAAGATTGAAAGAAACAGGGAAAACAAGGGAAGCCTCAGATAACAGGACGCGAAGATGAGGGAGTATACATAGGTAGGGAAGGGAACAGGGAGGAGGAGAAGGGATAACACTCAGATAGAAATATAAACACATATGCAGTATAATGTGATTCTTTATTGACAACGTTTCGCCCACACAGTGGGCTTTTTCAAGTCACAAACAGATTTGATCTGTTTGTGACTTGAAAAAGCCCACTATGTGGGCGAAACGTTGTCAATAACGGATCACATTATACAGCATATGTGTTTATATTTCCATTGTGTCGGTATTTTATACCATTTATTCCCAACACTCAGATAACAGGGAGTACGAAAGTTCTCTAAATCTTACAAGTGTGATATGCGTAACCCAACACCTGTTGTGACCACTAGCAGGTGTGCAGAGGTTGGAACAGATTCAAAGATTATCTAATGGCATAGAGCCATTAAAACTGAAGAGGCGGAAGGAAATGCATGACAATATACATATTGAAGGTACTTGAGGGTCTGGTCGCCGATCTGTACACTGCCCTAACACTGGCGTGAGAGCTATGATTGAATGTGTAAAATACACCCAGTGAAAAGCAGGTGTGCAGTGGGCACAATAAGGGAACACTGTATCAACGTCCGTGGCCCCAGACTATTGAATATCTTACTAGAAATCAGAAACACTGCTGGAACAAGTGTAGACGTCTTCAAAGGACACTGGACAAGTACCCTCACTAGGTGTCAGATCAACCAGGCTGTGATGGATTTGTGGGCCAGCAGCAACAGGCTGGTTGACCAGAGTAGAAAAAATTCTCGGAACCCATCAAAGGTCTACCTACCTAACCTGGAGGTATTCAAAGGTATGTAGCCAATGGAATATAATCTTGTCTGCGTCTGTTTACTAACGACGCGAGACAAACGAGGTGTGTCAAACTATTCGAGGACACTAACAAACGTCACAAACAAAAAATCGCAGCCAGACAAATGGTTACTGGGGTTCAGTGTGAACAAAATGCAAGTTCAGTTCGTGGGTATCTTGATACTAAGAAGGAAGACCAGAAACGGAATATAGCCAATGAAAAGAGAGATTGCTTATACCACAGCAGAGGTAACACAGTCAACATACGCTAGAAGGTCTTACCTCACAACATTCACCAAGATAAACATTCAGTGAGGACACTACACAACGTATGTATGGTTCATCATAGAGTGGGGGGGGGGGAGGGCGTAACAGAAACGAATACATTCACTTAAGATCCCTTCATCGTGAACGTTTCCATACTTGTACCTACATCACAAGAAGTACATCATGGAATGAACAGGTCCACCCTATTGTACCAAACTTCCCTAATGTGACAACACTCGCACGCACTCATTACGACATTTAGGAAACGTTTCGCTACTCGTGACAACTTTAGCCAATGGTGGTGAAATGTTTCTTCGTGTTACTCAAACTGATTCATTTCTTTTGTTCTTGTTTATCTAGTGAACGTAATTGCAATTGGGGAGGGAGGGAGGGAGGGAGAGACGAGGAGAGAGAGAGAGAGAGAGGAGACGAGAGAGAGAGAGAGAGAGAGAGAGAGAGAGAGAGAGGAGGGAGAGAGAGAGAGGAGAGAGAGAGAGAGAGAGAGAGAGGGAGACAGACAGAGAGACAGGAGAGAGAGACAGAGAGAGAGAGACAGAGAGAGAGGACAGAAGGAGACAGAGAGAGAGACAGAGAGAGAGAGAGAGAGAGACAGATAAAATTAAAATAATGCCTTGCACTAGTGAAGTGAGGATGAACACACAAGGGATGCTGCCACTAAGCATCTCAGAGGAAAGATGAGTAAGAAGAGTCGTCCAGGATGCTCTTGAGGGATGGATGTGAGGGGGAGTGTAAGGAGTGAGAGATGGATGTGAGGGGGAGCGAGGGATGGCTGTAAGGGGGGGAGAGGAATGGAGGTGAGGGGGGTGAGTGAAGGAGTGAGAGATGGATGTGAGGGGGAGCGAGGGATGGCTGTAAGGGGGGGAGAGGAATGGAGGGTGAGGGGGAGTGAAGGAGTGAGAGATGGATGTGAGGGGGAGCGAGGGATGGAGGTGAGGGGGAGAGAGGGATGGAGGTGAGGGGGAGGAAGGAGTGAGAGATGGATGTGGGGGTGCGAGGAATGGAGTGAGGGGAGAGGGATGGAGGTGAGGGGGGAGAGGGATGGAGGTGAGGGGGAGAGAGGGATGGAGGTGAGGGGGGAGAGGGATGGAGGTGAGGGTGGAGTGAAGGAGTGAGAGATGGATGTGAGGGGGGAGCGAGGGATGGAGGTGAGGGGGGAGAGGGAATGGAGGTGAGGGGGAGAGAGGGATGGAGGTGAGAGGAGATGAGGGATGGAGGTGAGAGGAGATGAGGGATGGAGGTGAAGGGGAAGTGAGGGAGTGAGGAGAGGGGGAACGAAGAATTGAGGTTAGGGGGGAGTGAGGGACTGAAGTGAGAGGGAGTGAGGGGGCAAGGGACTCCCCCAAGGCCCCCCCGCCCCACCATAACACGCCCCTCATCGTCAAACAGAACATGTGACGGAACAATTAGGGTGAAAAACGAGAGTTTGCCATATCTGGAGAAAGCCGAGGAAATCACCGTATTGGGTAGATCTTGTATCAGCGTTGTTTGGTACTTCCCCCTTCCTCCCTCTCCCTCTCTCTTCCTTCCAGACTCTCCCGTCCTTCCTCCCCAGGCCCTCCCCCCCATACATCCATAACCATTCTTCACATTCCATCCCCAACCCTCCCTCCCCCCCTGTCTTTTCCACACGTCAAACACTCCCTTAACATTTCCACCTCCCCAACCCCCTACTGTGGGTACTGTTCCTTAGATAATTAGTAACGAGACTGATATCAATAGTGTGGTTAACACTGGCAGACACATTTCTTCCCCCTGTACCATACACTCTTCCGTCTACCATACATCCCCTCTTCTACCACACACCTTGTACCGTATACCCCATGTGCACTGATAACATTATTGTGATCTTTGAAGATAAGATTTACCACTATCACTCAAGTCCACTCACGCTAATGCTGCAGATTTGCTGCGTCCTCAAAGGCTGCCTCTCTCATTCATATTCTAGTGTCGTCTGCCAGAGGACGATACGACGCTATAGTTTATGACTGTGTCGGATACGAGAATGAGAAAGAACTAAGGCGAGTTCTGTGCTTTTACTTTCTTCACTAATACTAGTTTTACTGTATTCACTAATACTTTTTCCCCACTTTTCCATTTGTTTATCCTCTGCACACATTTGTGCGCTGATACGCCATGGTCGCAGCTATCTGTGTATAATACACCCGTCAAGGAAGGTTCCTTGATGCTGGTGAGGGGCTCTTGATCTAGGGAATTGGATCTGTGCTCCGGTTCCCTGAATTAAGCCTGAATGCCTTCCACATCCCTCACCCCCCACAGGCGCTGCATAATCCTACGGGTTTAGCGCTCCCCAATGATTATAATAATGTGTATACTGCATCTGCATTTTGTTGTTCCAATGCATTAAGACAATGTCGTAATGGTGCAGCAGATGTGAGAGGCAAGAGCGACCTGATCTCAACCCATCGGGAGGCCTGGTCATGGACCGGGCCGCGGGGGCGTTGATCCCCGGAATAACCTCCAGGTAACCTCCAGGTAACCCAGGTTGCCCTGGGTTGTACAACTGCTGTCGATCCACGTTATTAGTAATCTTAAGTGCCTGAAACTCGTAAACAAAAAAATCTTGAAGCTTTTAAGTTCTGCGATTCTTCATTTCTGTCTGTACAGGGAGCGTGTCTTTCCAACCTGCATCTTATTAATTTTAATAACGTCTGCAGCACACTTGTAGCGTCAGTGAGGTCATTCTCTCGAGACATGGGTTCATACCCAACTGACTCTTCCTATGTTGAAAATGGTGTAAAAGACCGACAAGTTGATGATTAAGACACACATGCAACAGTTGAGTATTTATTGTTGAAACGTTTCGCTCCACAGTAGGCTTCTTTAGTCAGATACAGAGGCAGCAGGTGAAGTAGTGAAATGAAGATGTAATCAGTCCATCAATCTTGGAGAAATAGTGTTTGAGGTGGTCAGTCCCTCAGCCTGGAGAAGAGTTAAGAACTGATGGTTGATAGACTAATCGCTACACCTGCTGCCTCTCTATCTGACTAAAGAAGCCCACTGTGGAGGCGAAACGTTTCAACCGTAAATATACTCTACTGCTGCAAGTCTGTCTTAATAATCCACTCCTGCTATTTTCCCAGCATGTTTGGGTAAGGCCATGACTAATTTGGTTCTATTTAATATACTTAATGTTAAAATTGCATTTGTTGAATGCACCCTCCTGACCGTGTCCTGTGCCCCAGTGTCAGGTTTGGATTTCAATCGTGTTATGAGTTTCACACTATGTTTCTTAACAGATTCTCACTGTTTGTGAGGATCTGTTAAGGTTTAAGGTGTCTGCTGGTCTGGGCGGTTCCGCTGTTGGATGATTTAGGAGGAATTAAACGCAGACCGGAACACTTCATGTGTCAGTCACAGTTGTTGGGGAGTGCAACCAAGTGGATGTGGTTACCAGTTACCTGCTGGAGAAAGACTAGATACACACCATCAAGAATAAATGTGATAAGGGTCTAGGAGACATACTGGTGATGCCAGCCGAAGATGCTTACGAGATAGGGTCAGACTCGGCCCCCCCGCAAGCAATAGTTGCGCACGCACACACGTGCACGCGCGCGCGCACACACACACACACACACACAACACACACACACACACACACACACACACACACACACACACACACACACACACATTGAGGAGACAGGTAAATCACCACCATATATATTCTTGCCATTCACATTCATGGCGTCAATCACAGGCCCGGCCTCTGAGAAATTTATGAGTCTTTAGTCATGGTGCTATGTATGGGGAGGAGGAGGACTGTGGTGGGGGGGGGTGATGAGGAGGAGGGGTGTGGAGAGGGGAAGGGAATAGAGGTAGAAAGGAGTATTTGACGAAAGAATGGAGGTAGAAGCATGGGATGAGACAGTAGAGGGAAGACTCGAAAGTTCAATATATATATATATATATATTTATATATATATATATATATATATATATATATATATATATATATATTAATATATATATATGTCGTGCCGAATAGGCAGAACTTGCGATCTTGGCTTAAATAGCAACGCTCATCTTGCCGTATAAGACAAGAGAAAATTTGTGTATGCAATAATTTCACCAAAATCATTCTGAACCTAACGAAAAAAATATGTTTGATTGTGTTTGTTTAGTATTAATTTATTGTAAACGTATTTAAAATATATTTAGTTGGGTTAGGCTAAAATAAATTGCTCTTGTTATAATAAGGTTAGGTAAGTTTTCTAAGATTCTTTTGGTGCAAAATTAAAAATTTTTACATTAACATTAATGTAAAAAGTATATCTTTAAACATATAAGAGAAAATTTCAGAAAGGACTTAATTTTAAATGAGTTCTTGCTAATTGACCAGTTTTACATATTCGGCACGACATATATATATATATATATATATATATATATATATATATATAGTGAATGAGAGAGAGAGAAAGAAATACAATTTCTTGCAAGTAACTAGTTAAGTGACACTCGCACACATCAGCTAGACACATGAACACTTCAGAATCAAGCAACACACTACTACTGATACTTCTACTGACCTACCAAACACCTCATACTTTTATATATTAGCCCGAGTGCGTGTGTGTACTCACCTATTTGTGGTTGCAGGGGTTGAGACACAGCTCCTGGCCTCGCCTCTTCACTGATCACTACTAGGTTCTCTCCCTGCTCCATGAACTTTTTCATATCTTGTCTCAAAACTATGTATGGTTCCTGCCTCCACTACATCGCTTGCCAGACTATTCCGCTTCCTGACAACTCTATGACTAAAGAAGTACTTCCTAACATTTCTGTAATTCATCCGAGTCTTCAACTTCCAATTATGACCCCTTGTTTCTGTGTGTGTGTGTGCGTGTGTGCGCGTGTGCGTGCGTGTGCGTGTGTGTGCGTGTGCGTGTGTGTGCGTGTGTGTGTGTGTGTGTGTGTGTCAGCCAGCTGGTTTCCCCGCCTATAACCCCCCACACAACAATAATAATAAAAGTTACAAAAGAAGATCATTTGAAAGGAGAGTAATCTTGCTTGCCTGTGCAGCTTGCATGATCGAACACCGTGACTTGCAGGGCTCGATCCTCCTCTGGACTGATGCTCTTCACTGGCCGCTACCATAACATCACCGCCTTGACGATTTTATAGCAGTCCGTTGGTGGATATGAAGACTATAGCGGCCCTTTCGTGGATATGAAGACTATAGCGGCCCTTTCATAAGAACACAATAAGGAACACTGCAACAGGCCTACTGGCCCATGCGAGACTGGTCCAATTCTCCTACCGGCTTAAGTCAACGCCCTAAACTAGTCAGGTTAGGTCACATTCATTTAAGGAAGGAGCCCGGCATCTGACCTAGCAGCACAAGCTATTCAGGTCCAACTCACACCCACTCATGTACTTATCTAACATGTTTTTAAAACTACACAACGTCTTAGCTTTTATGACGGTACTCGAGAGTTTGTTCCACTCATCCACAACTCTATTACTAAACCAGTGCTTTCTTATATCCTTCCTGAATCTAAATCTTTCCAACTTAAAAACCACTGCTGCGAGTTCTGTCTAGGCTAGATATTTTTACCACGCTATTTACATCCCATTTATTTATTCCTGTTTTCCATTTATACACCTCAATCATACCCCCCTAATTCTACGCTTTTCTAGAAAGTGCAGATTCAGGGCCTTCAGTCTATCCTCATAGGGAAGATTTCTGATACGTGGGATCACTTTGTCATCCTCCTTTATACGTTTTCCAGAGCATTTATATCCATTCTGTAATACGGTGACCAAAACTGAGCAGCATAGTCTAAATGAGGCCTAACCAAGGATATATAGAGTTGAAGAACAACTTGAGGACTTCTATTATTTATACTTCTTGATATGAAGCCAAGGATTCTGTTAGCTTTATTGCGAACACTTATGCACTATTGTCTTGGTTTTAGATTACTACTAACCAGAACTCATAAATCCTTTCCGCAATCAGTAATATTAAGATCTACATTATTTAGTTAATGTGGCCTAGTAATTTTCCTGTCCAACATTTAGAACTTTGCATTCGTCTATATTAAACTGCATCTGCCACTTTTCCGACCACTGCATCAGTTTATTCAAATCATTCTGGAGTGCTCTCATGTCCTCGTTAGAATGAATTGGACGAACTATTTTGGTGTCATCAGCAAATTTGCTTATGTCGTGGATATGAAGACTACAGCGGCCCTTTCGTGGATATAAAAATTTTGTAGCAACCCGTTTGTAGCAGCGCGTTCGTGAACCTGAAGAATATTGCGGCCCGTTCGTGAACCTGAGGAATATACTTCCCGTTCGTGGATATAAAGATACCCAGCAATGTCTACATCCGCCAATCCCCGCTCATCCGAATTTACGTTTTTGAAAATGCAGAAACTAAATGGTTCATGCAGTCAGACCTGGAGAGAAAGATCTTAACGGTCTGGGCTGGTGGTGATTGAGGCTAAAAATTTAACCTAGGCAGCGGTGCATGAGCGAGAATTGATGATCCGTGCACAATGGAGGCGGGAGAGAGTTGAGATTGATGATAAGATGGGGGTGAGGGGGTTATGAAGCGTGTGGAGTGGAATACGTCCATGGGCGTATGGAGGGAGGGAGCAGGTGGTGGGGTTGATGGAGGGAGGGAGGGAGCAGGTGGTGGGGTTGATGGAGGGAGGGAGGGAGCAGGTGGTGGTGTTGATGGAGGGAGGGAGCAGGTGGTGGTAGTGGTGATGGTGGTGATGGTGATGATGATGGTGATGATAGCAGCAGCAGCAGCGACGAAGGGTGTGGCTCAACATTTCCATCACAACAAAAGATGGGGTAAATTCTTGGCTGAGGCGAGGCAGGCTGCTGACACACCTTCCTATGAATCATTATTAATGATACTCTGGTGATTACCGCCCCAACCACTCTAATACCCAGCTCAAATGGCAGCTGACAACACCAATAATAGTGGTAGGTCAACCTTCGCTCATCACACACCGACCTCAAACACTATGCTTGACACTGGAAATGAAGTCAAAGGAGCGATTTGCTAGGTTTACAGCCTACCAGTTTGCTAGACTTGTAGCCTACCACAGCACCGTATCATCCTTTGCGGATGATACTAGGCTCTGCATGAGGCTGTCATCTGCCGAGGACGCGGTTAACCTCCAAGAAGATATAAACAAAGTTTTCCAGTGGGCAAACGGTAAACAATATGATGTATACTACACACTCCGGCCATACAATAGAGCGGAAAAATAATGCAAGGGACCTGGGAGTAGTAATGTCTGAGGATCTCACTTTCAAGGATCACAACAGTGCCACGATCACAGGTGCAAAGAAAATGATAGGATGGATAATGAAAACGTTCAAAACGAGAGATGCCAAGCCAATGATGATCCTTTTCAAATAACTTGTTCTCTCTAGGCTGGAATACTGCTGTACATTAACATCTCCGTTCAAAGCAGGTGAAATTGCAGATCTAGAGAGTGTACAGAGAACCTTTACTGCACGTATAAGTTCTGTCAAGCACCTTAACTACTGTGAACACTTGGAAGCACTTGACTTGTACTCGTTGGAACGCAGTTGAGAGATCATAATCTATACTTGAAAAATCCTAAAAGGAATGGTCCCGAATTTGCACACAGAATTCACTCCCTACGAAAGTAAGAGACTGGGTAGGCGATGCAAAATGCCCCCAATTAAAAGTAGGGGCGCCATTGGTACACTAAGAGAAGACACCATAAGTGTCCGGGGCCCAAGACTGTTCAATAGTCTTCCACCAAGCATAAGGGGAATTACCAATAAACCCTTGGCTGCCTTCAAGAGGGAGCTGGACAGATACCTAAAGTCAGTGCCGGATCAGCCGGGCTGTGGTTCGTACGTTGGACTACGTGCGGCCAGCAGTAACAGCCTAGTTGGTCAGGCCCTGATCCGCCGGGAGGCCTGGTCATGGACCGGGTCGCGGGGGCGTTGATCCCCGGAATAATCTCCAAGTAACCAGTTTGCTAGACTTATAGCCTAGCAGTCTGCTAGACTTATAGCCTAGTATTTTGCTAGATTTATAGCCTAGCAGTTTACTACCTGGAGTATACCTACAGAGGGTTTCGGGGATCAACGCCCCGGAGACCCGGTCTGTAACCAGGCCTCCCGGTGGATCAGGGCTTGATCAACCAGGCTATTGCTGCTGACTGCACGCAAACCGACGCATGAACCATAGCCCGGCTGATCAGGTACTGACTTTAGGTGCTTGTCCAGTGCCTTCTCGAAGACAGCCAGAGGTCTATTTGTAACCCCCCCTTATGTATGCTAGGAGGCACTTGAACAGTCTTGGGCCCCTGACACTTACTGTATTGTCTCTTAGCGTACTCGTGGCGTCCCAGCTTTTCATTGGGGGTATGTTGCATATCCTACCCTGGCTTTTGCTTTCGTAAGGAGTGATTTTCGTGTGCAAATTTGGGACTAGTCCCTCTAGGATTTTCCAATTGTATATTATTATGTATCTTTTTCGCCTGCGTTCCGGTAATATGTTAGGCTTATAGCCTATCATCGTACTGTCTAGAAGTGGATAATAACGTTGATAAACGAGAACGCAGATACTCGCCTAGATTTACTGTGACACAGACAGACAGACAGGACAGACACAACACAGACAGACAGACAGACAGACACACACAGACACACACAGACAACACACACACACACACACTTTTTTACATAGAATCTGTACGAGAGTGGTATCCTTTGACTACACTGCTAGCAAGCCACACAGTCGACATTATACCAGGTCTTCCACTGTGACCGATTACAGAGAAAGCCACAGAAAATATAAACAATTCCAGAAAACAAAAACCTTTATTTATAGAGGCATACGACGTTTCTATCACTAAAGTGAACTTTCTCAAGTGATGATTCGCTTGAGACAATGACGTCAACATCCTCCCTTTATGCGCAGATGGTAAGGGAGATTACCAACATATTTCAGGTGTATCTCCACAGAGGTATTAGCCCTCACCACAGCAGGCATGATGTACACACACACACACACAGTGATCATGTACTAGGGGAGGAGCAATCACCTCTGACGAGCGATTGCCATGATCATGTGTGAGAGCAGTACCACTGAAAGCCCAGGTCTGACCCAGCATGCCCATGGGTGAGGAGGACAATGTCAATACAGAGATCATCACCCTCATGACAAGGACAATAATAGGCGAATGTCTTCAAAACGAAGTATTATGAACAGAAAAATGAATGGTGATGCTGACAAAATAATTCACAAAATCGTAATGACAGGATTGCAAACAAACCATGCCACGGGTGGGGATAGAACCCGCGATCAGTGTCATAAAACTCCAGACCGACGCGCTAGCTACTGGGACAGGTGGCTACAATAAGATTAGTCCAACTAGGTATATTTATACACCATAGGAGGGCTAGCATAGGCACCACTGTGACCACAAATGCACAAGATGTGGAAAAAAATCACTTGAGTATAGTTCAGGACATTTATTAGAGGAAGCGTTTTTGCCCCCAATGGCTTATGTATTAGGACTGAAGAAGCCACTTGTAGCGAAATGTTTCTTCTTAAGTTCTGAACTGTACATAACTGTCTTTTTCCACGAGAAATATTATGACTGGTCACCAGCCATTAGTTGACCTTCATCTACACAGTAGGAGGCACCTTCAGTCAGTCAAAGGATCACATCAACACAACTGTCATACAAGCGAACATCACGTCCTAATTGTTTTATAAAGTGACCATTCAAAACACATCGGGCGTACAAAGAGGAACAAAACATCGCGTGCTCTATTGTTTTATTACTATGATGCCCATTCAATATAGTCATCAGGAGCGGAAACAAGAGCTCAGGTAGACAAGAGAGACATCGACTGCTCTCGTATTCAATGTGGTCCAGGATCACCAATCGTAGCCCAGCCATTACTGGGTATGTCATTGAGGGATGGGTGAATGGCTGGTGCACCCGCCCACTGCTGTTAGTATATATTTTGGTAGAATTACCGACAATATGTAAAGTAAAAGGACGCAAGTGCAACTAATGTGACATTTTATTGTGGCAATGTTTTCGCTCTCCAGGAGCTCCTGGAGAGCGAAACGTTGCCACAATAAAATGTCACATTAGTTGCAATTGTGTCCTTTTACTTTACACAACTGTTAGGTATCTTTATTCCGAAACGTTTCGCCTACACAGTAGGCTTCTTCAGTCGAGTACAGAGGAGTCTGCAAACTCCTCTGTGCCTGAGTAAAGAAGCCTACTATGGAGGCGAAACGTTTCGGAATAAAGTTACCTAAGTGTTGCACATGCGTCTTGCTATTAACATGTCGGTATTGTATACCATTTTCATATTCACTGTTTTAGTGATGAGTCCGCAGTTGAGGAGGGGAGAAGACAACTTCAACACTGTTCTTGATTTCCTCAGCAGTTGTGGCGACTGCTGTTGCAGTAGTCAGTTGCCGCTGGTCGTTGGTCCTGTTGCTGTCAGCAGCTTCTGGTCGCCGCTCATGTTGTTTGCTCCTTTGACAACAGAGTTTCCAAACTTGACCAGTCTACATTCTAACTTGATTATCTTGGAATGTGTGTGTGTGTGTGTGTGTGTGTGTGTGTGTGTGTGTGTGTGTGTGTGTGTGTGTGTCGTGTGTGTGTGTGTCTGTGTGTGTGTGTCTGTGTGTGTGTGTCTGTGTGTGTGTGTCTGTGTGTCTGTGTGTTGTGTGTGTGTGTCTGTGTGGTGTGTGTCTGTGTGTGTGTGTCTGTGTGTTCTGTGTGTGTTGTGTGTTGTGTGTGTCTGTGTGTGTTGTTGTGTGTCTGTGTGTGTCTGTGTGTGTGTCTGTGTGTGTGTGTCTGTGTGTGTGTCTGTGTGTGTGTCTGTGTGTGTGTCTGTGTGTGTGTCTGTGTGTGTGTCTGTGTGTGTGTCTGTGTGTGTGTCTGTGTGTGTGTCTGTGTGTGTGTCTGTGTGTGTGTCTGTGTGTGTGTCTGTGTGTGTGTCTGTGTTGTGTTGTGTGTGTGTCTGTGTGTGTGGTCTGTGTGTGTGTCTGTGTGTGTGTCTGTGTGTGTCTGTGTGTGTCTGTGTGTGTCTGTGTGTGTCTGCGTCTGTCTGTGTCTGTCTGCGTCTGTGTGTCTGCTCAAATTAACTTCCAAACAGTGTAATAATCTACTTGATTCATGGAACTAAACCAGAATTGTAAACTTCGATAGGTTGATATTCTTTGTACCTTCCTGACGATATTCAGATTTTGCAGCAGGCCTACTGGCCCATACTGAGACAAGTGCTTCCCAAACCCAAATCCACCAACAAAAATATTTGCCCAACCCATTTTCAACGCTACCCAAGCTTTGATAACCCTATTAACTCGTGTGCAAATCCCACTTAATCCAAGTATCACTGCCACAAGCACTTAATTCTCTAAAAGAGTAAGTTTACATTTAGGAGGAATATTAGTGACCTTTCCCTTCACAAAGTGAAGGCACATCCCCCTTCACCTCTGATATACCTTTGATAAGTTCTGAGGATTTTCCTACTCCTGGAGCCAAGCCAAGCATCAGCACAGTCAATGGTTCAGTCCCCTAAGGCACCTTTGATATACCTTTGATGAGTTTTGAGTCTCTACTCTACTCTACTCTACTCTACGGTCGTGGGCCAGGGTTGTCTGGTGCTTGCCTGGTTAACCTGACTAACCTGGCTGTTGCTTCTGGTGGCCCCCTGGCCCGCATATCCATCACAGCCTGGTTGATCTGGTACCTGAAGATACTTATCCAGTTTCACTTGAAGACTCCTATACTTGTCCCAGCAGTGCTTCTGATATCTTCTGGTGAGATGTCTGAGGTCACGGATGTTGATACAGTGCTCTCCTATTGTGTCCACTGCACCCCTTCATAGTGTAGACGTAACCCCCCCCCCCCGTTTCACAAAGGAGGCAGGACAGCTACAGCTGACCCCTTGCCAAGAAACTTCATGGTTTTCCTACATAACATATACACCCGCCCCTCCTATGCAAATCTTCAACCTACCAAACTTTCTCGGCGGTACCTTGCAAGTCCGTCTCAAATCCAGCCTACCCAGCATTCTCCACCTGACTCTCCACACTATATACTCGTTACTCGGGTATATCTGTTTCTGATTTGATAATGCCCACTGTGTGGATGAAACCCAAGTCAATAAAGGATCACACTGCTTTTCTGTTTATTTTTCCAGCTATGGCAAAACAATTGCAAACCACTATAGCGCTACCGTCACACACGCAAATCTATAGAAAAGTGCATAGTCAATGGTTGTCCCTTTAGGTACCTTTAATGAGTTTCGAGTCTCTCTTTACTCCCTGAGCCCGGCCGTGGGCCAGGCTCGTCTGGTGCTTGCCTGGTTAACCAGGCCGTTGCTGCTGGAGGCCCGCTGCCCCACATATTCATCACAGCTGGCTGATCCGGCGCTTGATGAAGATACTTGTCCAGTCTCTTCTTGAAGGATTCTACACCTGTACCAGCCATGTTTCTGATATCTTCTGATAAGATGTTGAATAGTCTGGGACCCCTGATGTTGAGACAGTGTTCTCTTATTGTGTCCACCACACCCCTGCTCTCACGGGGTTTATTTTGCACTTCTTCCCATATCTCTCACTCCAGTATGTTGTTACGACAGTGTGCAGATTTGGGACCAGGCCTTCGAGTAATTTCCAGGTATATATATTATGTATCTCTCTCCTCTGCTCCCCTCAAGGAAGGTTCCTTGATGTTGGTGAGGGGCTCTTGATTTAGGGAATTGGATCTATGCTCCAGTTCCCCGAATTAAGCCTGAATGCCTTCCACATCCCCCCCAGGCGCTGTATAATCCTCCGGGTTTAGCGCTTCCCCCTTGATTATAATAATAATAATCTCTCCTCTGCTCTAGTGAGTACATGTTCAAAGACTTTAAGGCGTTCCCAATAATTTAAGTGCTTTACTGGTTCTATGTGAGCCGTAAACGATCTCTGTATTTGTTGCAGCTCTGATATTTCCCCTGCTTTGAATGGGGCTATCAGTATTGAGCAATATTCCAAATGATGGAGCACTAGTGATTTGAATAGTGTCGCCATTGGCATTATTTCCCTTGTTTTGAAGATTCTCAATACCCACCCCGTTATCCTCCTGGCTGTAGTGATCTTTGTGTGTTCTTTGAAAGAACGGTCGGTTGACATAATTATTCCCAAGTCTTACGTGTTCCTTTCGTTCTATTTGGTGACCCTCTTGAGTTTTGTATACAGCGTTCCTTTTAAGTTCTTCATTCTTTCCATACTTAAGCACCATTGAACGTCATGTTGTTCTCCACTGCCCAATTTTTTCGTCTTCTACCGTAATGACTTTCCTGCTTATTTTAGTGTCAACTACAAATTGTGATACAAAACTGTGACGGGTGTTTTTATCTACGTCTGCTACGAGGATGAGAAACAGCAGACCCTAATACCTTTGCTGTTTATCATCTTCATAGAAGACAGACAGAAACACTTGCCAAGGCTTCGTTATCATCCTTTGTGACCCATCATCTTTATTTCGCTACTACTGCTCTTTCTATATTTGACTGAAGAAGCCTACTGTGTAGGCGAGACGCTTCACAGATTAGACACATGTGCATTATCAACCTGTCGGTTCTCAGAACCATTTATCTACAGTTCGCATTATAGATACCGAACTGTTACACACGTGTCTTAATGTTCAGTGTCAACCATGACGAGAACTTAATTAAGAAGCTCAAGTGCTCTCAAACTAGCACGTCAATCAGTCGACAACCACTGATTCAAAGATTTGATGAATGCAATTCCAACTCACGAACATTCGTAAGCTAGTATTAATATTTCGTGTTTAACATGTGACTGCAGTTTACCAATCAGGTATCCTCTTTCTCCTACATTATGTGCAAGAAAGGTATAAAATACCGACAATATGAAAGTTAAGACCATGTGCAACATCTGGATATCTTTATTGTAGACGTTTCGCCATCCAGTGGCTTTATCAATACAGATTCTAGGACATAATTAGAAGAAAGTAGAACTATATACAAAAGATGAGGTAATCAGTCCCTCAGCCTTGGAGTTAGTGTTCACAGCATCGTGGTGGAGGAGAATCTGGAGCAAAGACAAGAAGACTGGCGGTTATATAGGCGTCAGTGGATAGAGACGTGTAGCAGACGAGGACACAGTCACTGGTAGGCGGGATTCCCCAGTGGAAGTAGGTCCTTCCCAAAGGGATGGGTTAGTTGCAGCAGCCGTGAAGAAGGTCTTGTAGATGTCCTCTGAACCAAGATTCCATGATGTTGCAGTGTCTGACCTCATCTTTTGTATACAGTTCTATTGTCTTTTAATTATGTCCTGGAATCTGTATTGATAAAGTCACTGTATGGCGAAACGTCTACAATAAAGATACCCAGATGTTGCACATGTCTTAACTCCTACATTATACTAAACAGTGACATATGCGTGTGGAAAGACACACTTATGTACAGCTCAGGAAATTTTTTAAATGGCTGAAGAAGCCACTCGTGGAGAAATGTTTCCTTTAATAAATGTCCTAAACTGTACGTATCTTTTTCCACACCTTGTCGGTATCACTATACCGTTCCTCAGTGACTTGTGTCACTGTTTCACAAAAATCTATTTTCTTACCCAAACATTTCACTGTTGTAACTGAAACCTATTTTGAATAAGTACTAAGAGTTTAAATACAATATCGTGAACATGCTGACGCATGACGTAATCTATTCAGCACTGTTTGGAACACGTCAGAAACAAGTCTGACAAGTATAATACTCCATAGAACTGTGAAATGCTGCTGTCGGCAGCAAGGCGGAAATATGTATTTGTTACTGGGTTACAATTATACCAGAAATGGCATTTTTATGCAGAAATATTTTTAGACACCGAAACAAAAATTGATCGTACACACCTTCCAAGTATGGCATATCGTACCAAAGACAAAATTATCAAACATGTATGATAATTATCGTACGAATGATAACCCTTCCCCCCCCCTGGTACCGCCACTCCCCATCTCAGTGCTCAAAACCACGACCACAAAGCACGAAGCGTTGTTACCTGCATTTGTTTCCCTAGACAAAGACACTAACGAGTATGAAAAGCGTTGTCAAGGAGAGGAGGAGGAGAGTATTCAGGCCGCAAATCTCACAGGAATCCTCGCTCTTGTGAGATTTAATCTCAAACTGGAGGCCATTGCGCTCCCTGGTGACGTCAGGCAGGGTTCACCACTGTCATTCTCAATGCTGTCTTGCCAATGCTTCGTTGAGTGATTTACGTACTGTTTTACACGATGTAAGACACATACATAATGCCGAGAGAGGGGAAAAACGCATGTATAAGCACTCCTGTGTCTGCTACATAAATATATTTGATTAATGAGACACTAGTGCAATGTTTGGGTGTCTTTATTCTGTTAACGTTTCGCCAGTCAGTGGCTTCTACAGTCCAATGAAGAAGTCACTGGCTGGTGAAACGTTTCCAGAAGATACCTAAATGCTGCACAGGTTACCTGGAGGTTATTCCGGGGATCAACGCCCCCGCGGCCCGGTCCATGACCAGGCCTCCCGATGGATCAGGGCCTGATCAACTAGGCTGTTACTGCTGGCCGCACGCAGTCCAACGTACGAGCCACACCCGGCTGATCCGGCACTGACTTTAGGTATCTGTCCAGCTCTCTCTTGGTTTATTGGTAATTCCCCTTATGCTTGGTGGGAGGCTGTTGAACAGTCTTGGGCCCCGGACACTTATGGTGTTTTCCTTTAGTGTACCAATGGCGCCCCTACTTTTCATTGGGGGCATTCTGCATCGCCTGCCCAGTCTTTTACTTTCGTAGGGAGTGATTTCTGTGTGCAGATTTGGGACCATTCCTTCCAAGATTTTCCAAGTGTAGATTATGATATATCTCTCCCTCCTGCGTTCCAACGAGTACAAGTCAAGTGCTTCCAAGCGTTCCCAGTAGTTAAGGTGCTTGACAGAACTTATACGTGCAGTAAAGGATCTCTGTACACTCTCTAGATCTGCGATTTCACCTGCTTTGAATGGAGATGTTAATGTACAGCAGTATTCTTGCCTAGAGAGAACAAGTGATTTGAAAAGGATCATCATTGGCTTGGCATCTCTCGTTTTGAAAGTTCTCATTATCCATCCTATCATTTTCTTTGCACGTGCACTGTTGTGATCCTTGAAAGTGAGATCCTCAGACATTACTACTCCCAGGTCCCTTACATTATTTTTCCGCTCTATTGTATGGCCGGAGTCAGTAGTATACTCTGTTCTAGTTATTATCTCCTCCAGTTTTCCATAACGTAGTAGTTGGAATTTGTCCTCATTGAACATCATATTGTTTACCGTTGCCCACTGGAAAACTTTGTTTATATCTTCTTGGAGGTTAACCGCTTCCTCAGCAGATGACAGCCTCATGCAGATCCTAGTATCATCCGCAAAGGATGATACGGTGCTGTGGTGTATTATCTCTGTCTATGTCTGATATGAGCATAAGGATTATGGATGAGGGCGGGTAACTGGCCCTTGTGGAACAGAGCTCTTCCTTAGGCAGCTTCCGATGAAACCTGTTGACCCAGTACCTGTGTTCGATTTGCTAGGAAAGTTGAAAGAATCCACTCCCACTTTCCCATTATTCCTGATCGAACCAGTATTTTATGAGGATAGTTACCCATGCACGCAGTCTGTCAAATGCTTTTGCAAAGAGTCTGTGTCTATTACATCTGGCATTCTGATTTTACTCCAGTGCATCCATAGGCCTGTCTAGTGATCAGTATTGTTGGAGTTGCAGGAGCATCTCCCCTTGAACCCATGTTTGCCCTGGATTGTGCAGATTTTGGGATAGCCAGTGTCTTATTTATCAATTGTCGGATTCATTATCATTTTTTCAAATTATTGATGATTACAAAGGCCTTATATATCTTTTCTAGCATTTTTGATAATAATTATATTATAATATTATAAATAATATAATATAATAAAGTATTTAATAATATAATAATAAATAAATATAACATGAAGAGTCAATTAGCCTATCCTCCTCTTTCTCCTCCTAATCCTAAATCTTCCTCCTCTCCTCTTCCTCCTCTTCTATTTAAGGTCATCCATCCTCTGTTTGGCTTCCTGTATGCCATAATATTTGCCATGTTGATATGGAGTCAACAGATTATATATATCAGAGAGGATATTTACTCCAGGATCAACACTGCCATTCATGGTATATAATACGCTAATAACCTATTACTGATAAGGGTGACTTATCTAATGCTGCCATAATAACAATAATAATAATTTTGAAATAGGATGATAATTTTAGGAAAAACATTACAAGCGTACCAGAATAGTCATTAAATAAAGAACATTGTATATGACAATATAAAAAACGGGATAAAATAAGGGAGGTAGTATACGAAAAAGGTATATACATAAAATAGAATATACGAAAAACGAGGAAAAAATATATAAAGCAGAATATGCCAAAGTGAAGCCCCAGAACTCTCCAGGTAGGTTCATACAACAGCAGTCAGCAGGACAAGCCTAGTGTATGTATATAATACAATAAGAGACCCTACCAGGCTGTATTAAATACTTGATAATACCCCTGAAAAATGCTGCCGAGAGAGAGAGAGAGAGAAGAGAGAGAGAGAGAGATGCAGTTTCCATATACCGAGTATCAATGTACACATTTTACCTGACTATTCCCCACATCTCTAATTATTGACGTAGCAACTATGTATCTGTCATCTACGTGACAGCCACACATTACTGTTCTCTACCTGCGTCAACTTTCTGGGCTACCGCCTGAAAGTTTTCAACATGGAGGAAAGTGGTACATTACCTGGAGGGTGTTCCGCGGGGCCAAGTTCCCCGCGGTCCACTCCATCACCAGGCATCACGGTGGATCAGGGTCTGATCCACTAGGCTGTTACTGCTGGTCGCACGCAATCCAACGTATGAACCACAGCCCGGTTGGTCAGACACTGACTTTAGGTGCCTGTCCAGCTCCCTCTCGACAACAACCAGGAGTCTATTGGTAATCTCCTTTATGTATGCTGGGAGGCTGTTGAACAATCTTGGACCCCTGACATTTATTGTGTTATCTTTTAGTGTACTCGCGGGACCCCTGCTTTTCATTACGGGGGATGTTGCGCCGCCTACCTGGAGGGTACTCCGGGGATCAACGCCCCCGCGGCCCGGTCCACGATCAGGCCTCCCGGTGGATCAGGGCCTGATCAACCAGGCTGTTACTGCTTCCCAGTCTTTTGTCTTCGTAGGGAGTGATTTCTATGTGCAGTTTTAGGACTAGTCCCTCCAAGAGTTTCCAGATGTAAATTATGATATATCTTTCTCGTCTGCGTTCCAAGGAGTACAGGTCAAGGTGCTTCAAACCTTCCCAGTAAGTGAGGTGCTTGACTGTACCTAGACGCACAGTCTCTAGATCTGCAACTTCACCTGAAGTGTTCCAGTCTACAGAAAACGACTTAAAATGATCATCTTTGGCTTGGCATTCACTGTTTTGAAAGTTTTTATTATCCATCTTATCGTTTTCCTGGCAGATGTGGTGCACACACTGTTGTGATCTTTGAAAGTGAGATTATCTGACATTATCACTCCTAACTCCTCCACATTAGTTTTCCAATCTAACATGTGGTTAGAATTTGCTTTATATTCTGATATAGTTTTTATTTCCTAACTTTTTCCATAGCGGAGTAACTGAAATTTGTCCTCAACGAACTTCATACTGTTTACTGTGGCCCACTGGAAGACTTGGTTTATATTCGTTTGGAGGTTTGCAGTGTCCTCAGTGGATCACACTCATGCAATTATATTATCGCAGTGCTATCGTTTACATCTTCGTCTATGTCAGGTATGAGGATGAGGAACAGGCTGGGGGTCGAGTACTGTACCTTGTGGAACAGAGCTGTTCACTATGGCCACCTATGACTTAACTCTGTTTACAATTACTCTTCGTGTTATATTGGTTAAAAAGTTAAAGATCCATCTACCCATTTTCCCAATACTCCTTTAGCATGCATTTTGAGTGCTATTATACAATGACGCACTTATTTATTTTCAAATACAAATGACGTCATATTACTTGTTTGTTGGAGGCTTTATTTGTTGGTAGTAATGTCGTTGTTGTTGTTCTGGAGTGTGGGCCACTGACTGTGCCTCCACTCCAACAAGGCTCCGAGATGGAGTATTTCTGTCATTTCCTGTCAATTTTGTCCGCTCTCTGGCGCTAAAAAATCTCTGTTGAGTAGTTGCAACTACTATGGTTTGTTTCCCAAGGTTTGTGGGATCTGTATCTTCTAGTCCTTACCTGCTATTGAAATATGCACCCAATAGTTCGCAAAACTCTCGGACTCTATCAAAGGTATACCAAAGGTCAATATAAATGTACATTCATACGCGCATCTTTCTTACCTTATGCCACGTATATACATTCATACGAGCATCTTACGGTGATGCATCTTAATATAACATGTAGTAATAATCACATGAGAAATATCCTCCATGATGGAGTGGAAGGCATGTTGGCGCCAGAATGTAAGAAAGATCTGTCACGAGCTCTGAGTGGCGTCATTAATCACATTAATATGGCTCACATCCCCCCACTATTTCCTAATGCTGCTTGCATCTGTATCTCTCTCCCGCAGCAGCCACACAATCCCACATATAACACCCCTCAACCCAACAATAATGTGGCTGACAACGTGCTGCCGATGCAAATGACGTTCTCCGTGAAGGATTTAACTCCGCTGTCAGTGGTGTCTGATCCTCCGGGACTCTCCACCTCACTTTTACTTCAAGTCACCGATACATCCCAGCCTTCACAGGTGTATGAAATATTAAGTTTCGCTTTTCCAGGGTTGGCAGGTAGACAGCAGCTGGTGGCGGCGCTCACAACAATGGTCTACACAGCTACAACAACTGAACTTTTACTAATGACATGTAGAGTGGGAGGGAGGGGAGAGAGAGATTTTTAAACAGATGTTAATGTTTGCCGCTGAAGCCAGACTCACCGTTCTCTCTTAGTAATTAAGATGAGTATTTGATGGGGGGACGCCAAGCACCATTGTAACGTGCACCCCCTCCTGGGGGAAGGGGGGGGGTACACAACTACCCACACTCCCTAAGTCAACACTTGCAAACTTTTTTCCCAACGTGCGAAGTTTGTACACCTTCTATTGAGCATCAAATGTGTTGGAGATAAAAAAAAAAAAAAAAAAAAAAAAAAACAAAAGGAGGCTCCCGTATGACCTGAAGAAGACAGAGTGCGTAACTTTTGTTTTTCGTACCTCGGGTCACACTAATATAATCCAAGTATACAAATATAATTCTCAAAGCAAAACAACAACAGTAAAATTAATACTTTCTTTATACGTATGTTACATTAATAATAATATAAAATAATAATAATAATAATAATAATAATAATAATAAATAATTAAAATTTCTAATTTCTAACAAAAAAAGGCACAATACCGTGACTGGAACAACACACAGATAACCCGCACATAGAAAAGAGCAGCTTAGCACGACGTTTCGGTCCGACTTGGACTATTTAGCAACAGTAGAATTACCGACAACATATTACCCTGAAAAAGCTCCTGGAGAGCGAAACGTTGCTACAATAAAATGTCATATTAGTTGCACTTGTGTCTTTTTACCTAACAGAATGTACGCTAATAAATATGGGAACAAAACCTTCTTTATTAAATACCAGTTAAACCTAGTTATTTACAGGTGCACACCTGACACACCTGTGACACACCTGACACACCTGTGACACACCTGTGACTGGTTTCTAGAGGTTAATAAACGGAGACACGAACTAGCCTACTTCAAGAATAAGCGTTCAACAGCCTAACTGATCAAGCTGTTAACACTGAGGCCTGGTCTGAGACCGGGGTCTGAGGGAGTTAGTCCCCGTAAACATCGTACAGAAAGGTCTGTGGACCCAGGCCGCGGGAGAGGAAGGGGAGGGGCTATTCTCCTACTTAGAATCAACAACACTTAGGAAGCTCAAAATACGATGCAGGTACCACAGCCTGGTTGATCAAGGATGATCTACAGGAAGGTACCACAGCCAGGTTGATCAGGAAATGATAATGACGAACTTTAAGTTTCCTCTCGAAGACAGCTAGGAGGCTGTTGGTAATTATTCTTATAAACCATACCACGGGCGGGGCTTGAACCCGCGGTCAGAAAGTCGTAAAGCTCCAGACGGACGCGTTAGCCACTGGCCCAGGTAGCTACAATAAGATTCATCCAACTAGGTATATTTATACACCACAGGAAGGTTAGCATGAGCACCACAGTAGTGCCTATGCTTCCTATCCCCGATCTTTCCCTATCTGATAGGGAGAGACCTGGGCCTGTCGGGTAATGGCCGAGAGAGAGAGAGAGAGAGAGAGAGAGAGAGAGAGAGAGAGAGAGAGAGAGAGAGAGAAATGAATGCGAGGAGGGCAAGAGGTCACTGTGACCCCACCCAGCATCAGCCTGCACCAGGGCAAGGCATCAGGGATAAGCTTATCTCATTAAGGGCGTCACAGCCTTGTTTTGTTCCTCAAGCTGGCAGTGTGGCAGCAACACACACACACACACACACACACACACACACACACACACACACACGCACGCACGCACAGGATCTATGAATCGACCCCTGCAACCACAATTAGGCGAGTACAAACACACAAACACACACACACACACACACACACACACACACACACACACACACACACACACACACACAACAAAAGTTACAAAACTACTAAGTGAACTTGATGTAACAAAAGTAATGAGATCAGATAATTTTTTCCCTTTCACTCACAACGAAAGCAAAAGACTCGGCAGACGATGCAACATCCCCCCAATGAAAAGCAGGGGTGTCACTAGCACGTTAAGACAATACAATAAGTGTCAGGGGCCCGAAACTGTTCAACTGCCTCCCAGCATACATAAGGGGGATTACCAATAGACCACTGGATGTCTTCAAGCTGGCACTGGACAAGCACCTAAAGTCGGTACCTGACCAGCCGGGCTGTGGCTCGTACGCTGGATTGCGTGCAGCCAGCAGTAACAGCCTGGTTGATCAGGCTCTGATCCACCAGGAGGCCTGGTCACAGACCGGGCTGCGGGGGCGTTGACCCCCGGAACTCTCTCCAGGTAATCTCCAGGTTCTGAGAGGAGCAGAACCAGTGTCGGCCAAGTGCAAAGATATACAACCAATATTTCCAATCAGGACAAGTGCCAGAAAATTAAAAAAAAAAAGGCAAATGTGATCCCCCATATATATAAAAAGAGGGATAGATAAGAGACACTGGACTACAGGACAGTGTTTTTTTAAGAAGCGTTCTGACTATTTTTTTGAGAAGATAAAAAGGCAAAAAGATATTAGAGAACTTGAAGAGACTAAGATTCTTTACGGAAAACCAGTATGGATTCAGAGACGGAAATTCCTGTCCTGCAAATATGCTAGAGTTCAGTAAGAAAGTCACAAAGATAGAGGAAGAAACAGATGACTGGGTGGAGCGTATCTTCTTGGACCTCAGGAGAGATTCTGATACAGTACCATAACAAAGATTAGCCCAGAAATTAGAATAGGGAAGGTGGAGTACCAGATTGTCAGAAGGCAGAGGGTAACAGTAAGGGATGAGATGACAGTAAGGGATGAGATATTAAGATGGGAGAGTAACGAATGAGATTTCGTAAGGATCAGTAACAGCACCACTACTTTCCCTAACATTCGTTTACGACCTACCACAGGACACTGAGTCCTCTGTGTCTCTTGTTTGCAAATAATATAAAATTAATGAGAAGAACATGAGAGGACAGTGAGAGACTTCAAGAACACCTTAATGGACTATAAATATGGTCTAATAAGTGGCTTCTGGAGTGCATCCTGAATAAATGTGAACTGGAGGTGAGGGCAGCGCTTACATAGTATATAAGATGGGCGGAGAGAGGCTGCAAATATCAGAGTGAAAAGACCTTGGGGTAAACATAACTAACATATCGCCAAAATTTCAAATAAACAGTATGGCAGTGGCATGCCTGGAAGAGTATACCTGGAAGGTATTCCGGAGATCAACGCCCCCTGGGCTCGGTCCATGACCAGGCCTTGTATATCTATTAGCTAACCTCACAAACTTTAATAAAGAATCCATCAAAACCATATATCTGACATATATTAGGTAAATCAACGAGTAAGCAGTCCCAGCATGGAGCCCACACCTGACAAAGCCTGTGCAGAAACTTGAAAAGATGCAAAGGTTTGCAACCATAGTAGTAATAGAACGGATATATACGATGAGAGTTTGAGGAACTAAACCCGAGGACCTTGATGAAGAGAACAAGGGGAGACATTACAACATATACAAATTCTAAGAGGGATAGACAGGGTAGAGAGAGACAAATTATTTGAATTACGATAATGATCAAGGGGACACAGGGGGAAGTTAGAAACTTAGGCAAGTCATAGGGATGTAAGGAAGTATTTTTTGTCTTAGGGTGGTTGACAAGTGGAGTGACTTGGATGAGGTATCAGTGGTGGAGGTAAACTTAACACACAGCGTCAAGGGTTAATATGATAAGGCTCAAGAGAACAGAAATCAATAATGTCGATCATAGTAGTCTAGGGGGGAGAGACCAGCAGCTGCATCTCGACCCCAGCAAACAACTCAGTGATACAACTCGAAGTAAACTAGAGAAAACCCGAAGGTGCCAGATCTTTGGCAAATGTTATACAAGACCTGTTATATGAACTGTAACAACACAAGAAACAAGGAAGAGATGATCACGACATGCAAAATACATTGTGCCTTACAGAGAGGGAATCCAACTTTCATTGATGACAAAGACATTAGCTGAATATTTTATACATAGTACGACTCGGTACTGAATCACTAAACACGCTAAGACTGACAACCCACATAAATCATTCATGACTGAAACACCAAATTCTGACAGCATTTCTAACGGGTCTCTCACCCCACTGAACTGTGCAGTCATCCACTCTTACAACTTGACATTCATAAGAACAAAGACAGAAAAATAATTGATACTGCATTATTTTATAAATACTAAATTGAGACTGGAACGTCAGCCAAGAAACTAACAAAAAATTGTTCCACTTCTCAAAAGATGAAAGTAAATTACTCATAGACCAGTAACACTGACGTTACTCATTATGAGAATCCTTTGAAAGTGGTCAAGTAGATGCCCCGAAGCTCAGGTCATGCCCGCGGCCCGGTCTCAAACTGGGCCGCGGGGGCACTGACCTGATCAAGCAGGTTGTTACTGATAGTCGCAAGTGGCCCAACTTAGAAACCTAAAGACAGACAGATGTTTGTTAATAATTCCCCGTATGCATAGAGGAAGAGCGTAGAAGAGTCGTGGACCTCTGACACTCGTCCAGCTCTCTTAGTGTACTCGTCGCGCCCCTGCTTTTTACTGGAAGTTCTCTGCACCGTCTGCCAAGTTATCTTGATTTTAGTGTTCAGGTTTGGGGGCAGTCCCTCAGGATTTTCTAGGTGTAAATTATTATGTACCTCTCTTGCCTACGTTCTAAAGAAAACAGATGAAGGGTCGTCAAGCGTTCCCAGTAGTTCTGATGCTTGACAATGTACACGAGCGTGAGGAAATTTCTAATACGTTTACCAGCCAAACAATCTCGCTTGCCTCGAAAAGAGAGCGGTTAGTACACAGCAGTATACCAGCCTGGAGAGAACAAGCATCTCTTGGTAAACACGTGTAACTGCAACACTTGCACAGTTCCGGACAACATGAGGTTGGAACAGGACGCTCCAGCCTCTCACGACTTGGGTTGGACCTGCCTCGCATGGACCAATAGGCCTGTTGCACTGTTCCTCTTATGTTCTTATGACGTAATTGTGGATAAGGGAAAGGGCAGGCAAGATCATGTAATATTTACAAATGAAAATTTTCAACATTTGTGATCAAAGTGGAGATAAATCGTATAAAATACCGACACGATGGAAAATCACACAAATGCAGTATAATGCGACCTTTACAGACTACTTTTCGCCCAGGCAGATCTGTCTGTGACTCGATCAAGGCCACTGTGTGAGGGAAACGCAGCCAGTAAAGGATCGCATTATACTGCATCTGTGTATTTTTCCAATCTGTGATTAAGGTGCTATAGCACATGAACGAGTATTGTGATGAATCTCCAGAGAGTACAGTAATAAGGAGTGAGAGAGCGGGTGGCTGCAGTGATAACTGACACAACCATTAACAAGTACCTGGTCTGGTGCAGAGAGGAGCACGTGTTCCTCTATTGCTTTTAATGTTGCAGAAACATCTGCAATTTCGTTTCCTTGCATATAAACGCAGTTGACTATCCAGTTCATTGTGGTTCTCCTTTTCAGTGCAGCTAAGACATGTAAGATGTGAGGAGTCTTAGACTGTCCTGTGGTAGTGCGGGAGTGACTGGAGGTGAAGAATTAGACATGTCCAACATCTGGGTATCATTATTGTAGACGTTTCGCCATCCAGTGGATTTATCAATACAAATTCAAAGACATAATTGGAAGACAATAGAATTCACTTGATGCCAGTATATAATCGCCAATCTTCATGCCTGTGTTTCAGATTCTTCAAGACTATTGTGCTCTTCACCAACTCAAAGGCTGAGGGACTGATTACCTAATCTTTTGTATATAGTTGTCTTCCCATTATGTCCTTAAATTTGTATTGATAAAGCCAGTGGATGGCGAAACGTCTACAATAAAGATACCCAGAGGTTGCACATGTGTAATTCTTCCTCTTGTCGGTACTGTATTTGTATACCATACATGTACAACATGACTGGAGAAGAGTCACTACAACACAGCTTCACCGTGAAGAACATCCTGCTGCCGACATTCTTGTTTCTGCTGGATTACCACTAACTCAACACACACACAACCCGCAAGTAGAAGACAAACTTGTGACTACCTAATGTTCCAAGTCGAACCGAAAGTTATGTTTCAGTCTCTCACGTGTGGTTCTCTGTGTACTGATCCAGTCACGGTATTGTGCCTTTGTATTCTTTAACACTTATTCAGTTCACAGTAGTGAACAATGGTCAGCGAGTCTCCACCAACATACTAGTCGTTGTGGACTCCAGCTGCTGCTCTCCGACTCCACTGACACACATACTTGGGCAGTTTTTCATTCTTAATTATTTATGTTCTCCATACATATTTGCTCACTAGGGGACACAATGCGATTTTTTTCCTGCATGTTTTATTGTCGTGGTGGTGGAGCTTGTGTGTCTTCTGACAAACGAGTTCCTTTGTTTTTCAGTAGTTGTGGAACAGGTAGCATTTTGTCACTACTTCGGTGGGAGGCTGCCGTGTGGAAAAAAAGAAGTGCTTCCTCAGTTTTCACACCTGACAACAGTGTGAGAGCCTTTCGCTTTTCTATTCAAAGAACTAAAGGACAAATATATAGTGAGTGTAGTTTGATTCTAGTTTTCCCAAAAGATAACTGCACATTCAAGTTCCATCAAACACCTTAACTACTGGAAGCACTTGACTTGTACTCATTGGAGCGCAGGCGAGTGAGATGCATCATAATCTACATCGGAAGATCCTGGAGGGACTGGTCCTTAATCTGCACATAGAAATCACTTCCTACGAAAGCAAAAGACTTGGCAGGCGATGCAACATACCCCCAGTGAAAAGTAGGGGCACCATTGGTACACAAAGAGAAAACAATAAGTATCCGGGGCCCAAGACTGTTCAACAGCCTCCCACCAGCCATGAGGGAAATTACCAATAGGCCCTGGTTGTCTTCAAGAGGGAGCTGGACAGATACCTAAAGTCAGTGCCGGATCAGCCCGGCTGTGGTTCGTCCGTTGGACTACGTGCGGCCAGCAGTAACAGCCTCGTTAATCAGGCTCTGATCCACCAGGAGGCCTGGTCATGGGCCGGGCCAAGGGGGCGTTGATCCCCGGAATACACTTCAGGTAGACCTCGATACAGACTAAGGATTTTCTGCTGTTTCCCATGCATGCTATCTATCTCTCTCAACCCCCACTCGGGTCCCCTTCCCTCCGAGTGACCACACACCACCATCCTACCACAACCATCCTACCACAACCATCCTACCACAACCAGCCTACCACAACCAGCCTAACCACAACCAGCCTACCACAACCATCCTACCACAACACCTACCACAACCAGCCTACCACAACCAGCCTACCACAACCAGCCTACCACAACCATCCTACCACAACCATCCTACCACAACCAGCCTACCACAACCAGCCTACCACAAATCACCATCCTCCCACTACTAACCCACCCAAAACACACACACGCACAATCAGTATAAAGGTCGTGATATTTGACGTCGTGTCTGGCAGATTATTATAATCATGGAGGAGCGCTAAACCCATAGGGATTAAAGAAAAAGAATGTAAACAATGAAAGCAGTAAGAAACTAGCGTTGAGTACCACTTGGAAAGATTATATGAGGAATACAAGGTGTGGATGAATGGAGGAATATTAAGGGATAGTAGGGAGGCCAGGTGGTATATCAGGCAGGCCAGGTGGTATATCAGGTAGGCCAGGTGGTATATCAGTCAGGCCAGGTGGTATATCAGTCAGGCCAGGTGGTATATCAGGCAGGCCAGGTGGTATATCAGGCAGGCCAGGTGGAAGGTGTATCACGAGTATGAAACAGGAGAAAGCGAGTATGGAGACACAAACAGCTAGTAACACCAACGGTCCCAGCTACACAGACCTACAGACACCACCCCCTGGCTGTCTTCAAGACGATGCTTGCCAAGTTTCTAAATCAGTTTGTGATCTCTTTATTTTAAAGTTCCAGTTGCTAGCACTCACAGCCTGACTGATGAGACCATCAACATAAGGACATAAGAATGGGAGAGCACAGCAGTAAGCTTACTGGCCCAAACTAGGCAGGTCCAGTCAAACCTAACCAAGAAGACTGGTATGGAGCCGGGCCACGGGGGCGATGACCCCTGGAATCAACTACAGGCAAATGAAAATAAATGCTGCTTCTCACATGATTGGCTGAGGAAAATGGGAGTAGAAAGAACGACGAGTAACACAAGGTCTACCGGGAATCTACCTGGAGGGTAGTCCGGGGATCAACGCCCCGGTCCACGACCAGACTTCCCAGTGGATCAGGGCCTGATCGCACGTGCTGGTCGCACGTATTCCAACGTACGAACCACAGCCCGGCTGATCCGACACCGACTAAGTATCTGTCCAGCTCCCTCTTGAAGGCAGCCAGAGGCCTATTGGTAATTCCCCTTATGCATGGTGGAAGGCTGTTGAACAGTCTTGGGCCCCGGACACTTATGGTGTTTTCTCTTAGTGTACCAATGACGACCCTACTTTTCATTGGAGGTATTTTGGACAGCCTGCCCAGTCTTTTACTTTCGTAGGGAGTGATTTCTGTGTGCAGATTCAGGACCACTCCTAGGATTTTCCAAGTGTAGATTATGATATACATCTCTCGCCTGCGCTCCAGCGAGTACAAGTCAAGTGCTTCCAAGGGTTCCCAGTAGTTGAGGTGTTTGATGGAACTTATATGTGCAGTTCTCTCTACACTCTAGATCTGCAATTTCACCTGCCTTGAATGGAGATGTTAATGTACAGCAGTATTCCAGCCTAGAGAAAACAAGTGATTTGAAAAGGATAATCATTGGCTTGGCATCTGTTTTGAACGTTCTCATTATCCATTCTATCATTTTCTTTGCACTTGTGATCGCGGCACTGTTGTGGTCCTTGAAAGTGAGATCCTCAGACGTTACCACTCCCAGGTCCCTCATATTTTTTTCGCGCTCTACTGTATGATCAGAGTTTGTAGTACACTCAGTTCTAATTATCTCCTCCAGTTTTCCATAACGGAGTAGTTGGAATTTGTCTTCAAGGTAGGGAAGAGGGTGGAGAAACTGAAGTGTATAGGAGAGTGAGAGTGGGTTATCCTAAACACAGTGTTGTGGCTATGATGACCTCTAGCCTCAACCATCACTGATCACCCACCTTTCCCTGGGAGGTTACCTGGAGGTTATTCTGGGGATCAACGCCCCCGCGGCCCGGTCCATGACCAGGCCTCCCGATGGATCAGGGCCTGATCAACTAGGCCGTTACTGCTGGCCGCACGCAGTCCGACGTACGAGCCACAGCCCGGCTGATCCGGCACTGACTTTAGGTATCTGTCCAGCTCTCTTGAAGGCAGCCAGGGGTTTATTGGCAGACTAACCTCTAACTTTATCATCCACACCAAGCACTTCACCCACCCCACACACCCACATATACCTACATACAACCCCCCTCCGCGCGCGCGCGCGCGCACACACACACACACACACACACACACACACACACACACACAGCACACACACACCCACAACACAAAACCACCCACCACCATCCACACAACCACCCACACCATCCACCAGCCACGCCACACCACACTCACAACAACAGATCAGACCCACAACCTTATACATTTCAGACACCAAGTACTCCATCTCCCCGCACGGCTTCCTCACTCGCTTATGACGTGATTCAGGAGCCAGGTAATGCTGGTACTTACCTTCACCGTAAACACATCCACACATCTCTCTTTTTCTTCTCGTATCCACATTTCGAGCTGCTTAATGACTCTCAGCATCTCTCCAACTCTTACAACCATAAACCAACCTAACAACATACAAAACAACACAATACCAAAACACACATAGACACTCACAGCATACACCAATCACAATATTACTCACACACTCTCTCTACGTCCACAGGCCATGAATATTACTTCTCATACTTAAGAACAACAAGAAATTTTCAAATACAAATAATTATGAAAGTTCAGAGTGGATATACTTTGTGATATCCCTAAGATTTTGGTAGTCATTATTACTCCTTTGGTCCGTTCCATGGGTAATCATTCACGTTTACCCATTACTGGTTCAGTGAGCAAGTATTTTTCAATGATAGTACAGTTCGTGCAATTAATTGGAAGGAGTAAATTGTGGTTATCTCAGTCCTTAATTTCTGTTATATTAATGTATTTTGGGCTCTTTTCTCTGCGCAACCATTCAGCTGTGGTGTTACCCTGTGACTCTCGTCAGTGCTGCAACAGCTGTTGTTCTGTGAAGCTATTCCTGCAAGCGTGCTTCTAGGTGAATGTGGTTTCCCCCAAATTTCCCCCCTTAATTCATGATATTCTGAAATTTCATGAGGGATGTTTACCTAGGAAGCCTGAAGTATTGCAGTTTTACAAACTGCTTATTGAGTATCAGACAGATCGCCAAAAAATTGAGCCAAAAGTAAGCCAATTTTTGGTAGTTTCTGAAAGAGCTGAGACGCTGGTAATTGTAAAGGGTGGTCCGGGAAGAGTGGGGGAAAACGCAAGACAACCCCCCCTCATGTGACAAGGTTACATAATAAATTTTTGTAAAGGATTCCAAGAACCTAGAAGATGTACAGAGATACTTGGCTTCACAATTAAATTTTGATGTTCAACGAAGGTCCTTGAAGTTGGGCAGAACTCCCCGAAAGTCGGAAAAAAAAACAATTACGGAAAACTACTGCTATGAAGAAAAAAACGACTGGGGTTTGGGCACTCGATCATTAAGGAATGAACAGCAGTGAATGGGACATAATTTATATTTTCAATTTTGGGCGCATTTTGAAGGCATGGGCACAGTCGTGGCAGCGAGAGGAGCAAGGCCCAAAATTTTTTGGAATGGAACATAAATCAAGCGCCAAAGCACCAACCTAAGAGTTTTGGGGTTTTTTTACTTTTAAAAGCCCGGACGGCTTTTTGTGAAGAACGTGGAAAGTGACAAAAAACAGGCAATCCGGGGAAAAACTCATTTGTTTTCCCAATGTGGATAAACCTTTATGGTGGAAAAAGGGATTTTCCCCAAAGGATCTTGCCCCACGCCACGCTTCCAGGAAAATCTGACATTTTCCAAATAGGGGTAAGCATTCTAGACTGGCCCTGGAAAATCTCCAGATTAAACCCCAACTGAGAATCTATGGGGAAATAACTAAAGGGCAAAATCGCGAAAAAGCACTGTTCAATTGGAAAAGAAAAATGTTGGTATTAGGACCTGAAACCACACGAACTTGCCAAATTTTTAACATGGTCAATTTATGCCAATCGTTAAAAATTCTTATAAAAACAAAAACGTAGTCATTCCCTTATTCAATTTTTTGTCATTTATTGCTCTCTATTATCAAATCAACATTTTTTTCCAAATAAAATCTTATTTCATCACTGCCCCCTTTAATTTCAACTCGTAGTTAACCTTGTAAAGTTGGTGGTTCATCTTGTAAGGTGGTGGTTTAAATTTGTAAGATGGGGTTTATCTTGTAAGTGGGGGTTTCATTTGTAAGATGGGGTTATCTGTAGATGGTGGTTCATCTTGTAAGATGGTGGTTTTTTGTAAGATGGTGGTTATTTTGTATGGGGGTTTATCTTGTAAGGTGGTGGTTCATTTGTGGGGGGTGGTTCTTCTTGAAAAGGGGTGGTTCATCTTGTAAGAGGTGGTTCATTTATAAGGTGGTGGTTCATTTGAAAGGGTGGGGGTTCATTTGAAGTGGGGGTTTCATTTTAAGATGGGGGGGTTCTCTTGAAAGTGGTGGTTCATCTTGTAAGATGTGGTTCATCTTGTAAGGGTGGGGGTTCATCTTGTAAGGGTTGGTGGTTCATTTGTAAGGTGGTGGTTCATCTTTAAGGTGGGGGTTCTCTTGTAAGATGGTGGTTATCTTGTAAGATGGGGGGCATCTGGTAAGATGGGTTCATTTTGTAAGGTGGTGGTTATTTTTAAAGGGGTGGTTCATCTTAAGGGGGTGGTTCATCTTGTAAGTGGGGTTATTTTTAAAGTGGGGTTTCACTTGAAAGATGGTGGTTCTCTTGTAAATTGGTGGTTACTTGTAAGGTGGTGGTTCATCTTGTAAGATGGGGGGTTATCTTGTAAGGGGTGGTGGTTCATCTTGAAAAGATGGTGGTTTCTTGTAAGATGGTGGTTATCTTGAAGGGTGGGGGTTCATTTGTAAGTTGGGGGTTCATTTGTAAGGGGTGGTTATTTGTAAGGTGGTGGTTCATCTTGAAAGTGGTGGTCATCTTGTAAGGGGGGTTCATCTTGTAAGAGGGTTTGGGTTCATTTTTGTAAGGGGGTGGTTTCATTTGTAAGATGGTGGTTCATCTTGTAAGGTGGTGGTTCATCTTGTAAGATGGTGGTTTCATCTTGTAAGGGGGTGGTTCATCTTGAAAAGATGGTGGTTCATCTTGAAAGGGGGGGTTCTTTGTAAGATGGGGTTCATCTTGAAGGTGGTGGTTCTCTTGTAAGGGGGGGTTATTTGAAAGGTGGGGTTCATCTTGTAAAATGGTGGCATTTGTAAGATGGGGGTTCATCTTGAAAGGTGGTGGTTCATCTTGAAAGAGGGGTTCATCTTGTAAGGTGGTGGTTATCTTGTAAGATGGTGGTTCTCTTGAAAAGAGGTGGTTCATTTGAAAGGTGGTGTTCATCTTGTAAGGTGGTGGTTCTTTGTAAGGTGGTGGTTATTTGAAAGGTGGTGGTTATCTTGTAAGGTGGTGGTTTATTGTAAGGTGGTGGTTATCTTGTAAGGGGTGGTTATTTTTTAAGGTGGGGGGTTCATCTTGTAAGGTGGTGGTTCTTTTAAGGTGGTGGTTCATCTTGTAGATGGTGGTTCATTTTGTAAGGGGTGGAATCTTGTAAGGATGGGGTTCATTTTTTAAGGTGGTTTTTTCATTTGTAAGATGGTGGTTCATCTTTAAGGTGGGGGTTATCTTGTAAGAGGTTTTTCTCTTTAAAGATGGGTGGTTATCTTTTTTTAAAGGTGGTTATTTGTAAGGTGGTGGTTCATCTTGGAAGAGGGTGGTTCATCTTGTAAGGTGGTGGTTCATCTTGAAATGGGGTTCATCTTGTAAGTGGGGTTATCTTGTAGGTGGTGGTTTTTTTTTTTTTTTTGGGGTGGTATTCTCTTTAAGATGTTGGTTCATCTTGTAAGGTGGTGGTTCATCTTGAAAGTGGTGGTTATCTTGTAAGATGGTGTTTTATTTGTAAGATGGTGGTTATTTGTAAGGGTGGTTCATCTTGAAAGATGGTGGTTCTTTGAAAGGTTTGGGGTTTTCATCTTGTAAGGTGGTGGTTCATCTTGTAAGTGGTGGTTCATTTGTAAGGTGGGGGTTTCATCTTGAAAGGGGTGGTGGTTCACTTGTAAGATGGTGGTTTATCTTGTAAGATGGTGGTTCATCTGTAAGGTGGTGGTTCATCTTGTAAGATGGTGGTTAAATTTTGTAAGGTGGGGGGTTATCTTGTAAGGTGGTGGTTCATTTTGTAAGAGGGGGGTTTTTCTTTAGATGGGGTTATCTTGTAAGATGGGGGGTCATTTTGTAAGATGGTGGTTCATCTTGTAAGGTGGGGGTTATTTTAAGGTGGGGTTCTTTGTAAGATGGTGTTCATTTTGAAAAGATGGGGTTCATCTTGTAAGATGGTGGGTCATTTTGAAAATGGTGGTTCATCTTGTAAGTGGTGGTTCTTCTGTAAGATGGTGGTTCATCTTGTAGATGGGGTTCATCTTGTAAGTGGTGGTTTCATTTTGAAAGATGGGGGTTTATCTTGTAAGAGGTGGTTCTCTTGTAAGATGGGGGGGGTTTCATCTTGTAAGGGTGGTGGTTCATTTGTAAGATGGGGGTTTTTTGAAGAGGGTGGTTTATCTTTTAAGGTGGTGGTTTCACATGTAAGTGGTGGTTCATCTTGAAAATGGTGGTTCAACTTGTAAGATGGGGGTTTCATCTTTAAGGGGTGGTTCATTTGTAAGTTGGTGGTTCTTTGAAGATGGTGGTTCTCTTGAAGGTGGGGGTTTCATCTTGTAAGGGGGGGTTTTTCTTGTAAGGTGGGGGGGTTCATCATGAAAGATGGTGGTTCTTTGTAGATGGTGGTTATCTTGTAAGGTGGTGGTTCATTTGAAAGATGGTTGGTTCATCTTGAAGATGGTGGTTCATCTTTAAGGGGGTGGTTCATTTGTAAGTGGTGGTTCATCTTGTAGATGGTGGTTATTTGTAAGGTGGTGGTTTCTCTTTAAGTGGTGGTTCATCTTGTAAAGGTGGTTCCGTAAGGGGGTGGTTCATTTTGTAAGGTGGTGGTTCATCTTGAAAGGTGGTGGTTCATCTTGTAAATGGTGGTTCTTTGTGGTGGTGGTTCATCATGAAAGGGTGGTTACTGAAATGGGGTTCATCTTGTAAGGGGGTGGTTCATTTTGTAAGATGGTGGTTCATTTGTAAGTGGTGGTTCATTTTGTAAGTGGTGGTTATCTTGTAAGTGGTGGTTCATCTTGAAAGGGTGGTTACATGAAGTGGTGGTTATCTTGTAAGATGGGGGTTCATCTTTTTTGTGGGGGTTTCATCTTGTAAGAGGTGGTTCATCTTGTAAAGTAGTGGTTCATCTTGTAAGGTGGTGGTTCTCTTGAAGATGGTGGTTCATTTGTAAGGTGGTGGTTCATCTTGTAAGGTGGGGTTCTCATGTAAGATGGTGGTTCATTTGTAAGGGGTGGTTCATTTTGAAAGGTGGGGGTTTCTCTTGTAAGAGGGGTTCATTTGTAAGATGGTGGCATTTTGGTAAGATGGTTTTTCATTTTAAGGTGGTGGTTCATTTTGTAAGGTGGTTTCATTTTGAAAGGTGGGGGTTCATCTTGTAAGGTGGTGGTTATCTTGTAAGGTGGGGTTATCTTGAAGGTGGTGGTTTCATCTTGAAAGGTGGTGTTCATCTTGTAAGGTGGTGGTCACTTGTAAGGGGGTGGTTCATCTTCTAAGAAGGTTTTCATTTTTGGAAAGGTGGTGGTTCATCTTTTTGGGTGTAGTGAGCGTTCCTACGTCAAGATGGTCAGTGTTTTGTTTACCACTGTGGGGCAAAGAACAGCTGTCGAATTACTGTTTGCTAAACCTGCTTCATGGGCCCCAGACAGCCACACTAAATCAAAAAACGCATGCCAATACACATTAAGGGTGGTACTCCAAACAGGCCAGAAATTGCGATGCCCATCAAAGTAGGCCCCCGAGCTGCGAATCCCTTTTTTGAACCCGCCAGCTCCCATGACACTACTAAAGTCTGCCCGCTCCGATGACACTACTAAAGTTGCCAGCTCAGATGACATCTAAAGCTGCCAGCCCGACTGACACTACTAAAGTCTGCACTAAAACTGACACTACTAAAAATCTGCCGTCAGATGACATACTAAAGTCGCCACTCAGACTGACAAATCTAAAATCTGCCAGCCAGACTGCATACTAATCTGCCGCTCAGCTGACACTACTAAATCGCCACTCGATGGGGCCCCTACTAAAGTCTGCCAGCTCAGACGAAAATATAAAGTCTCCCTAGAGACATACTAAATCTGCAGTCAGACTGCACTACTAAAGTCTGCCAGCCCGACTGACATACAAAGTCTGCCGCTAGGGGCGACCTACTAAAGTCGCCGCTCAGCGAACCAACATTTTAAAAACAAGAAAAACTCAACCTCGTGAGGTAGTTTGCATTAAACCTGGTTTAAAACTTGTTTCACCCATGTAACTGTTTAAAGAATTACAGCAGACACTGGGGGCTCCCACTATGTAACTTCAGTGTAGCATACACTGCTTGGGGTTTTCCCACTAGTAACTCTAGTGAGCGTAACTGTGATGTTGCCCAATTTTAATAAAAAATATTACCTGTATACCCCCTAAAATTTGAGATGGACAGAGACAGAGAGGAGAGGAAAGGCAGAAGGGGAGACAGAGAGGGAGGGAAGAGAAAAAGGGAGACAGGGAGGAGAGGAAGCAGAAGAGGGAGACAGGGGGGGAGAGGAAGCAGAAGAGGGGGGGACAGGGGGGGGGGAAGCGAGAGGGAGCAGGGAAAAACAGATGTCTGCTAAAGTGAGATGTACCACAGCCATTAATTTAAATGCTTTTTCAGTCTTGGGTTGGTGAATGGAAATTAGATGAAGTGCAGGCAAAAACCCATACACCCGTGTCAAGAGTGGTATTTCGGGCCCTAGGGGTACAATCCATGAGGATGAGGGGGGGGGGGAGCCAGGAAGCTAAAATCGCCCCTGCAAACCACATAAGCAGAGGAGAGACAAAATAGGGAACTGAAAAGTGCGAATAGAAAACAGCAGAAGAGAGACAGTCAAAAGGGTTTTCAATCAAAACAGTCCCCAAAAGGGGAAGGGGTGCATTTGGTAGGCGAGACTAAAAGGAACTGAAAAGTGAAAAAACCCTGGGAGAGAGGAGAACCCCCACCCGTTTTCCCCAATTTCCACTGCGATGATAACCACACCTACCACCACTTTCCACACTCCTCAACCACAATTTGCGCCTTACATCACCACCTGGCAAGGGATGGCGGGAGGGGGGGTCCCCTGCGAACGCCGTCTACCTTCAGCCTCCCCAGCTGAACCAACCCGCAGGGGTTTTGGGGGGGAGGGGGGGGGAGGAGGGGGAAAGGCTGTGCAGAGGCTGCTGATTATGTTTTGTTGCTGCTGCTCCCCTTTCACAGCACCCCCAATCTACCTTAACCTTTCTCAACTTTCTCAATATTATATATATATAATTATATTATAATATTTTATATATATATATATATTTATATACATGCATTCCCTTTGGTCAAAGTTGTTAGGATCTACTTCCCTCTGAGATAAAAGATGTCTTTAAAATAGACCTTGCCCGAAAAGGTAAATTCCCAAGTGCCGTAATGGAACGAAAATTTTGAAACTGCCTATGAAGTCTGCCAGCTCAAGCTACACTATGGAAAAATCTGCCAGCTAAAACTGACCTTGTAGATGAAAGGTTCAGAGAACCCCACATGTTGATAAAATTTAAAAATTTGCAAATCGGGGGATCTTTATTGAGGAAACGTTTCGCCCACGTGGCTTCATCGTCCATACGTAGGAGAAACTTGAAAAGGAGGAGAATGGGTAAACAGTCCCTCAACCTTGGTCGTGGGTTTGTCCATAATCTTGAATAGAATACGTATTTTATTCAAGTTGATGGACTGAACACATCGACTCAAAGGGTTTAGGGGCTGATTACCCTCATTCTCCCCCTGTTCTTCAAGTTTCTCCACGTACGACTGATGAAGCCCCCTGTGTGGCGAAACTTTCCTAAAAAAGAACCAAAAGTTGCCATGGTTAATTTATCAAGTACATATAAGTCTGCCGACAAGCTGACAAATACTAAAGTTCCCAGGACAGGCTGACACTACTAAAGTTTCCCAAACTCAGGGCTGACACTCTAAATCTCCCAGTCAGCTGACATACTAAAGTCTCCCAGGACAGACTGACACTAAATAAAATTTTCCCAACAGGAGACATACTAAAGTCTCCCAGCTCAGATGACATACTAAAGTCTCCCAGTTCAGACTGACACTACAAAGTCCCAGCTCAACTACAACTAAAGGTCTCCAGCTCAGACGACATATAAAAATCTCCCGCTCGCTGACACTACTAAAATCTCCCCGGGCAGGCTGCATTGCACAAGACCGTGGGGCCCATAAGATTTTGGAGAGTTTCCCCCTTCCCCCTTTTGGGGGAAAAGATGGAATCCCGGACGGGGGGCCCTGGCTTGGATACTGAGGTTTATAGTGCAGTCCCAAACCTGCGGGAAATTGACAACAAAACCTCCCAACAATTCTCAACCAAAGGTGAATTTGTGCAAATATTATGCTTGGGCATTTTGTAAGCATGGAATAACCAGGGAAAAATGGGACATGCAACTTTGACCATCCCAAAAAATGTAGCGACCTCCTGTCTAAAAGGATGTGTCGTTCTCCTTTGTACTTTCTTTCACCCAAAAATGTGCCACTTCTGGGTCCTCCAGAAGCATGTTAACAACATCGGTGCCCTGCATACCATCTAAAAGGGACCAGGAGGCACAGACCCGACAAAGAAAAACCCAATAGTAGCTACACAAAACCCAACTCCAGGTGATTTTTTAGTAGCGGGAAAACGAAAAAAAGAAAATGGAAGGAAAATAACAAAAATAGTCCACCCCCCTTGGAGGCTTGCTGGACTGGAGGCGCAGCCATGGCCACCCATGGCCCTCCAGAATTACAACTACTGATGCCAATAACAAAATCCCCCAACAAACACAGAATACACCCTCTTCATATTTGCTAATATACAGGGCCTTAAGCCATCCACCAAAACAACAAAAATACCTTTTATCAGGGGACTTCTAGGGGGAGTCTAATGCAATGTTTGCAGCCGTCACAGAGACTCACACAAAAGATCACTTTGAAAGGAAATAGGATAAGTGGTTACAAACTTTTAGAATGCGACAGAAAAAACGGGCAACAAGGGGGGGTTGGCCTGTATGTCAAAGAGTCCCTCATCTGCAGGGAGTTGCTGAACACCACAAATGAGGTAGTTGAAGTTCTATCAATAAAGATCGAGAACCAAAACCTAGTCATGTGGTTGTATACAAGCCACCAGATGCAACCTCACAACAGTTTCAAGGAACAGCTACTGAAAATTGATTACTGTTTGGAAAACCTTCCAGTTTCCATCCCCAAAACATCTTACTGCTTGGTGATTTCAACCTAAGGCATACAAAATGGAAGAATTAGCAAATAATGTTATAGCTGAAACAATCCCCGGAGGTAGCACAGATGAAAGGTCACACCCCACATGAGCTAATAAGTCTCTGCGAAAAACACACCTTAAGCCAGCAGATAGTGGACCCAACAAGACTAGAAAACACACTTGACCAATTTTCACAAATAATGAGGACCTGATAAGAGACATAAGAATATAAAAAAACAACTAATTCCGATCACAACCTAATCGAAGTCCAGACGTACATGCATAGGGTCCTGATCAGCAGAATGCATGTACCTGTGAAGGTGTCTTCACAAAATACAACTTCAACAATAAGAACATCAACTGGGACCAGGTAAACCATGTCCTAAACGAAACATGTTGGGAAGATGTCTTAAATGACATGGATCCAAACCAGTGCCTTGAAAGGATCAACTTCCTGGTAGCCGAAGAAATTTTTCTAGGCATATTCCCCTAAGAAAGAAGAAGAGCAGGAGTAAACGGGAGAGAAAAAGACGCTCCCTCTACAGAAGACGACGAAGAGTCACGAGCTCCTCAGGAGTGCTAAACATCTGTTTACACGAAAGGAGGCGCTGACCAGGGAAGGGGAAAAACTATCGAACTTTAAGCTAAATGACTCTTAAAAGGAACCAAGAGAGGCAGGAGGAGCTTAAAGCATTAGTGAAATTGAAAGAAATTCAAAATATTTCTTTTCATATGCCAAAAACAAGGCAAATACCACATCTAGTATCGGCCCCTTACTCAGACAGGATGGGACTTACACAGATGACAACAAGGAAATGAGTGAAATATTGAAATCCCAGTACGACTCTGTTTTTGTGAACCACTAAATCGGTCTGAGGATCGACGACCCAAATGAAATTTCTTCATGAATGAGCCTCAAAACTCCATAAATGTATGCCAGATTTCCGACATTACCCTAACTTTCCCACTCGTGGAACTCTGTTTTCATTAAGAACTGCAAGAAACCCTCTCGCGTGCCCTAAGTACACTATGGAGGAGGAGCTTGGACATGGGGGAAATTCCACATCACTTAAAACAACCCGGATATAGCCCCACTCCATAAAGGTGGCAGCAAAGCATTAGCAAGAACTATAGACCAATAGTCTCTGACTCCCACATCATAAAAATCTTTGAAAGAGTGCTAAGAAGCAGGATTTTCAAATCACCTGGATTCCCAAAATCTGCACAATCCAGGGCAACTGGGTTCAGGGGAGGTCCCCTCCTGCCTCTCACAACTACGGATCACTATGACATTTGGGCCCTTTGGGTGCACTGGAAGAAAAACAAATGCAGATGTAATATACACAGACTTTGCAAAAGCATTTGACAAATGCGATCATGGCGTAATAGCCCCCTAAAATACGTGCTAAAAGGAATAACGGGAAAGTGGGGAGATGGATCTTCAACTTCCTAACAAATCGAACACAAAGAGTAGTGGTCAACAGAGTTTAAATCGGAGGCTGCCATAGTGAAGACTCTGTTCCACAAGGCACAGTACTCACCCCCCATCTTATTCCTTATCCTCATATCAGACATAAACAGAGATATTACACCACAGCAACCGTAACATCCTTTGCGGATGATACTAGGATCTGCATGAGGGGTGTCAATCTGCTGAGACGGGGGTTAATCTCCAAGAAATATAAAAAAGTTTTCCAACGGCAACGGTAAACAATATATGGGTTTAATGAGGACAAATTCCAACTACTCCGTTATGGAAAACTGGAGAAAATAATAACTAAAACAGATATACTACTGACTCCGGCCATACAATAAGCGGGGAAAAAAAATGTAAGGGGCCTGGGAGTAGTAATGTCTGAAAGGGTCTTCACTTTCAAGGATCACAACAGTGCCACGATCGCACGTGCAAAGAAAATGATAGGGTGGATAATGAAACTTTCAAAACGAGAGATTCCAAGCCCATGATGAAACCTTTCAAATCACTTTTTCTCTCTAGGCTGGAATACTGCTGTACATTAACATCTCCATTCAAAGCAGGTGAAAAACGCAGATCTAGAGAGTGTACAGAGATCCTTTAAATGCACGTATAAGTTTTTGTCAAGCACCTTAACTACTGGGAACGCTTGGAAGCACTTGACTTGTACTCGTTGGAACGCAGGAGGGAGAGATATGTCATAATCTACACTTGGAAAATCTTGGAAGGAATGGTCCCAAATCGCACACAGAAATCACTCCCAACGAAAAGTAAAAGACTGGGCGAGGCGATGCAAAATGCCCCCAATAAAAAGTAGGGCGCCATTGGTACACTAAAGGGAAAACACCATAAGTCCGGGCCCAAAACTGTTTAACAGCCTCCCATCAAGCATTAGGGGAATTGCCAATAAACCCCTGGCTGCCTTCAAGAGAGAGCTGGACAGATACCTAAAGTCAGTGCCGGATCAGCCGGGCTGTTTGGCTCGTACGTTGGACTGCGTGCGGCCAGCAGTAACAGCCTAGTTGATCAGGCCCTGATCCATCGGGAGGCCTGGTCATGGACCGGGCCGCGGGGGCGTTGATCCCCGGAATAACCTCCAGGTAACCAGGACACTACTAAAGTCTCCCAGGACAGGCTGACACTACTAAAGTCTCCCAGCTCAGACTGACACTACTAAAGTCTCCCAGCTCAGACTGACACTACTAAAGTCTCCCCCGCTCAGACTGACACTACTAAAGTCTCCCAGCTCAGACTGACACTCTAAAGTCTCCCAGCTCAGACTGACACTACTAAAGTCTCCCAGCTCAGACTGACACTACTAAAGTCTCCCAGCTCAGACTGACACTACTAAAGTCTCCCAGCTCAGACTGACACTACTAAAGTTTCCCAGCTCAGACTGACACTACTAAAGTTTCCCAGCATAGGCTGATAAATTACCTCATGTATCAAACCCATCCTGTGTGATGGAATGTGACAGGGAAACATAACCAACGTTTGTTCCCACTGTGTAACTATTGTATATAATAAGTAACAATGCTGGTGTTCCCACTATGTAACTATTATGCAGAATAGTGTAGCAGCACACTGCTGGTGTTCACACAATGTAACTCCTCATACATAGTTGTGGGAGATCATCACTCACCCCCACCCCGGTCTCAGACCAGGTCTGGTCTCACCTAGTCGATGGTCTCACTATAATCCTGCGATGAATTCACATTCTTCGCCACTTGGGATGATCCAGCACCGGCCTGAGTTACGAGCACAGGAACAAAAAACACTGAGATTAACGTGGGCTCCTTAATCACTATTACCCTGGCATTACTCGCCTCCCCGCTCTCCCATCTTCACGTTTCGTATTATCCACTAATTTAACCCCGCTAACCTCCGGCTTCCGATATTAATCGGCTACGGATGACGGTCATTATTACGCTTGAAATAAATTGTCAAAAACACTGCTGATTATAATTATTTTGGAATATAATTGAATTATGTTTTGGTTGATACTGTTGCATGGTTGTCAGAGGTGTGTGTGTCAGTCAGAAGACAGGTGGAGCGTTTGTATAACCATCTGGGCAAGTGAAACACCGCTCTAACCATCTGGACAACACACACACACACACACACACACACACACACACACACACACACACACACACACACACACACGTGCCTAGGACAAAATGGTAACTAACAATAGGCCAAGTGTCTGTTGACAAATATCTTTGACAACTGGTAAATACACACCTGAACAACTGGATCACTCGCACACAAGAACCTGAACAACTGGATCACTCGCACACAAGAACCTCAACAACTGGATCACTCGCACACAAGAACCTCAACAACTGGATATCACTCGCACACAAGAACCTAAACCCTGGATCACTCGCACACAAGAACCTGAACAACTGGATCACTCGCACACAAGAACCTAACAACTGGATCCACTCGCACATAAGAACCTCAACAACTGGATCACTCGCACACAAGAACCTCAACAACTGGATCACTCGCACACAAGAACCTCAACAACTGGATCACTCGCACACAAGAACCTGAACTGGATCACTCGCACACAAGAACCTCAACAACTGGATCACTCGCACACAAGAACCTCAACAACTGGATCACTCGCACACAAGAACCTCAACAACTGGATCACTCGCACGCAAGAACCTCAACAACTGGATCACTCGCACACCTCAACAACTGGATCACTCGCACACAAGAACCTCAACAACTGGATCACTCGCACACAAGAACCTGAAAACTGGATCACTCGCACACAAGAACCTGAACTGGACCACTCGCACACAAGAACCTCAACAACTGGACCACTCGCACATAAGAACCTGAACTGGACCACTCGCACGCAAGAACCTCAACAACTGGATCACTCGCACACAAGAACCTCACAACTGGACAACTCGCACGCAAGAACCTCAACAACTGATCCACTCGCACACCTCCAACTGGACAACTCGCACACAAGAACCTCAACAACTGGAAAACTCGCACACAAGAACCTCAAAACTGGATCACTCGCAACACAAAACCTGAACACTGGACCACTCGCACACAAGAACCTCACAACTGGATCCCTCGCACATAAGAACCTGAACTGGACCACTCGCACCAGCCTCAACAACTGGATCACTCGCACATTAGAACCTCAAACTGGAAAACTCGCACACAAGAACCTCAACAACTAGACCCCTCGCACACAAGAACCTAAACCCTGGACACTCGCACACAAACCTCAACATGGACAACTCGCACACAAGAACCTCAACAACTGGACAACTCGCACACAAGAAACCTCAACAACTGGATCACTCGCACACAAAAAACCTCAACTGGATCACTCGCACACAAGAACCTCAACAACTGGACCACTCGCACACCTCAACAACTGGATCACTCGCACATTAGAACCTCAACAACTGGATCACTCGCACACAAGAACCTCAACAACTGGATCACTCGCACACAAGAACCTCAACAACTGGATCACTCGCACACAACCTCAACAAATGGATCACTCGCACACAAGAACCTCAACTGGACAACTCGCACACAAGAACCTCAACAACTGGATCACTCGCACACAAGAACCTCAACAACTGGATCACTCGCACACAAGAACCTCAACAACTGGATCACTCGCACACAAGAACCTCAACAACTGGATCACTCGCACACAAGAACCTCAACAACTGGATCACTCGCACACAAGAACCTCAACAACTGGATCACTCGCACACAAGAACCTCAACAACTGGATCACTCGCACACAACCTCAACAAATGGATCACTCGCACACAAGAACCTCAACTGGACAACTCGCACACAAGAACCTCAACAACTGGATCACTCGCACACAAGAACCTCAACAACTGGATCACTCGCACACAAGAACCTCAACAACTGGATCACTCGCACACAAGACCAGGCTCAGACAAATATTTGTAAATAATTTCACTCGTTTCCTCATATAAGCATTGTTAATATTTCTGTCATAGTGGTATACCAGGATGGACAAGATGAAACACCTAGTACCTCTCACAGTCACTGTGCTGTACAAGGTTCTGAAAACTAAGAGCATCTGCTGTCGCTACAATGTTGTGTCTGGTTAGTTAGCGGGGTTCGTACATGGAGTGATGGTATCAACTGTAGGCTGGTATAGAGGCGTTGTATTTGACAAGAGTGGAAGTGTCCTGCTTGCATGTCTGCCCACTCGCTATGCATGCCTGAAACTGATACCTGTGAGTGGAGGCATATGTGCGGGAGTCACGTGACCTGAGGCTTGGCCAGGGAGCCTGCCTATAAATGTTGCTAGGAACTATATACAAGTATATGACAAGTAATATTGGATAAAAATGGTATAAAATACCGACACAATGGAAATATAAACACATATGCAGTATAATGCGATCCTTTATTGACTACGTTTCGCCCACACAGTGGGCTTTTTCAAGTCACAAACAGATCTACCTGGGGTGGAAGGGACGCGAGTATTTATAGTCAGGTTCAAAATGCTGAGGTCAGGTGGAGAATGCTGCATCTGATGATGTACCGAGTGGGGTTATAGAGTCTAAAATCTTGGGTAGCTTGTAAAGGAGATTGGATAAGTTTGTGAGTAGACCTTCTACAGTGTTCTTCCATTCCTGTGTTCTATTGTGGGATAGCGATGAAGAAGTTTCTTGGCAAGTGGTTCAGCTATGTTATAGAAGCCACTATTCTGGTTGAAGTTGTCGGATATAGAAATAAGTGATGATTCCAGGTTTCTTCGGTGTTGTCTTCTGTGGCGGTAAGTCTTGAGTTTCTGTAGTTTATCAAGTGGTTGTGTGAATTACGGTGTTGTACACAGGCATTCCTTGTGTCGTCAGACCTGCTTGCTTGACGATTCACTTGATCTTCCCATTCCAGCCAGCGATTTCATCGACCTTGTTGAACTATGTGTTGGCTTTACGTGTTTCTCTTTCGAAAATCACCTCTTTCAGCAGACTTTTAGACTACCCATGGGTTCGCCACTCAGTGAGGTCCTGGCGAACCTATACATGGAACAGCTAGAAGCCGAACGTTTCTCCACCATTATTCCTTCGTCTGTCACCTGGCTCCGTTATGTTGACGACATTCTCCTCATAACTCCTAAACGCTTCAACGTTCAAGCTCTCCAAGACAAGCTCAACCAGGTCGAGCCTTCAATCCAGTTCACACTTGAAGAAGAAGTCGACAACACTCTTCCTTTCCTTGATGTTCTGCTCTGCAAAACTGACCATGAACTTCGTTTTAAAGTCTATCGAAAACCCACCAACCAAAACGATCTTCTCCACGTCTACTCTCACCACGACACCAAAACTAAACGTGGTGTAATTATAGGCTTCTTCCTGCGTGCACTCAGAATCTGCAGCAGTGAGTTTCTTGAAGAAGAATGCACGATAATTGAACAAGTATTTTCAAAACTCCACTATCCCCGTCACTTCATCAGAGACTGCAGACGACGGGCATTAAACATCTTCAACACACGCAGAGAAGACACTGCCGAGAAGAGATACATAGTCCTCCCCACCAACTTCATTGCCAAACACGTTTCCAACATCTTTTCCAATACCTTTTTCCAAGTATCTACCTCCACAACCACGACCATCAAGAACATTACCAGTGATAGACAGGACAAGCTTCCACCCTCTGCAGGGGTATACATAATCCCTTGTAATGACTGCAACAAATTATACGTGGGCGAAACATCAAGGGACCTCCAAACACGTATTTCAGAACACCAGTACGCAAGCAGGTCTGACGACACAAGGAATGCCTGTGTACAACACCGTAATTCACACAACCACTTGATAAACTACAGTAACTCAAGACTTATCGCCACAGAAGACAACACTCAATACCGAAGAATCCTGGAATCATCACTTATTTCTATATCCGACAACTTCAACCAGAATAGTGGCTTCTATAACATAGCTGAACCACTTGCCAAGAAACTTCTTCATCGCTATCCCACAATAGAACACAGGAATGGAAGAACACTGTAGAAGGTCTACTCACAAACTTATCCAATCTCCTTTACAAGCTACCCAAGATTTTAGACTCTATAACCCCACTCGGTACATCATCAGATGCAGCATTCTCCACCTGACCTCAGCATTCTGAACCTGACTATAAATACTCGCGTCCCTTCCACCCCAGGTAGATCTGTTTGTGACTTGAAAAAGCCCACTGTGTGGGCGAAACGTAGTCAATAAAGGATCACATTATACTGCATGTGTGTTTATATTTCCACAAGTAATATTGTTGATCGGCTGAGTGGCTCGAAGTTTCCGAGGTTTTCTGTACCAGGCTGAGTTACTGGATTTGAATCCATTTGCTGGTTTGAGATGTGTGTGTATATATATATATATATATATATATATATATATAATATATATATATATATATATATATATATATATATATATATATATATATATATTATCTATATATATATATATATATATACATACCTTGGTTGATGCCTATCTCCAATACACCAGGGAGGAAGGAGGGGCAGCTGCCAGCTTCAGGGAGTCCCAAAAGTCTAGAAAATACAGGGAACTTGCCCATCATTATATGTTTGTTCCCATAGGCTCAGAGACCCTTGGCTCGTGGGGAAATAGTGCATCTAAGTTCCTTAAGGAGCTAGGCAAAAGACTCATCAGGGTAACTAGGGATCCCAGGGCAGCTAGTTTTCTGTTCCAGCGACTCAGCGTTGCTGTTCAGAGGGGTAATGCCTGCTGTATTTTGGCCACGCACCGCAGCTCTGAGGAGCCGGATGAGATTTTCGCGTTATTATAAATGACAAACACGTAACAATATGTACTAGACATGTATCTCTCACACTTCATGTACTGTATATGCCATCTTTATATCAACAAAGTATTTCTTAAATCTTTTGTACCGTATTATGTAATAAAATATATCTATTGGTAAAAAAGAATGAAAAGATGGGGTGGTAGGGGAAGTGGAATATTCAAACTGCTTCAGAAAGAAATCCAAATATTCTCCCTTGAAGCCTTTTTATCCATTTCTCCGAGGCTGTGGGTCCCACAATTTACACCAGAGGTGGACCCTATATATATATATATTATACACACCTTTACACAGACAAGAAAGGTACGTCATAACTTACACCTGGAATATCGTGGAGGAACGTGTCACAAACATGAACACCAACTTCACTCCCTAAAACGACGAGAGACACTTGGCAGACGATGCAGTTTACCACCAATAAAGAGCAATGGCGCTACTTTTCAACGCTCTCCCTCCGTAAATAAGGGAACTTGACAGGTTCCTCCAATCAGTTCTTGACCAGTCGGGCTATGGTTAGTATGCTGGATCGCGTACGGCCACCAATAACAGCCTGTCTGATCAAGCCTTGAGCCAACAAAGGCCTGGGAGGGTCACTGTAGTTTTGAAAGAGTACTTCTGGAATACAATGAGTCACACTTTGTGAGCAGTGTTTGGGTCACTAGTGTGGTTCATACTACGTTGTTGTTTGGGGTCACTGCTGGCGTGGCTCACACTGACACGTTGTTTGGTGTCACTGCTGGTGTGGCTCACACTGACACGTTGTTTGGTGTCACTGCTGGTGTGGCTCACACTACGTTGTTTGGGTCACTGCTGGTATGGCTCACACTGACACGTTGTTTGGTGTCACTGCTGGTGTGGCTCACACTACGTTGAGTCACTGCTGGTGTGGCTCACACTGCCACATTGTTGTTTGGGTCACTGCTGGTGTGGCTCACACTGCCACATTGTTGTTTGGGTCACTGCTGGTGTGGCTCACACTGCTACGTTGTTATTTGGGTCACTGCTGGTGTGGCTCACACTGCCACATTGTTGTTTGGGTCACTGCTGGTGTGGCTCACATTGCTACGTTGTTATTTGGGTCACTGCTGGTGTGGCTCACACTGCCACATTGTTGTTTGGGTCACTGCTGGTGTGGCTCACACTGCCACAGTGTTGTTTGGGTCACTGCTGGTGTGGCTCACACTGCCACATTGCTGTTTGGGTCACTGCTGATGTGGCTCACACTGACACGTTGTTTGGGGTCACTGCTGGTGTGGCTCACACTGCTACGTTGTTGTTTGGGTCACTGCTGGTGTGGCTCTCACTGCTACGTTGTTGTTTGGGCCACTGCTGGTGTGGCTCACACTGCTACGTTGTTGTTTGGGTCACTGCTGGTGTGGCTCACACTGCTACGTTGTTGTTTGGGTCACTGTTGG
>NC_069453.1:11665738-11797043 GCF_026875155.1 Cherax quadricarinatus
CTCACACCTCACTCTTCGTCAATATTTACTTTATCTTTTAACCTGTGTGTGTTAGAAGTGATCAAGGTCCCAGGACCGAAACGTTTTCTAATAAATATGTGCTAGTGTTTGTTTACGTGTCTTTCTAAACCAATTTGTCGGTATCTATTACCAAGGTTTATACCAAAGTCTATCGACTACACTAGGGTCATTAAGGCTACACGTAACCTTGTTACCTGGGATTAAACTGTGTATATACGATGACAGAACTACATCTCTCAGTGTATATCTCCTGTGTAGTGTACCCAGCACCAGTACTCAGCAGCAGCACCCATCACCAGTACTCAGCAGCAGCACCACCACCCAGCACCAGTACTCAGCAGCAGCAGCACCACCCAGCACCAGTACTTCAGCAGCAGCACCACCACCCAGCACCAGTACTCAGCAGCAGCACCACCACCCAGCACCAGTACTCAGCAGCAGCACCACTACCCAGCACTAGTACTCAGCAGCAGCACCACCACCCAGCACCAGTACTCAGCAGCAGCACCACCACCCAGCACCAGTACTCAGCAGCAGCACCACCACCCAGCACCAGCACCAGCAGCAGCACTCAGTAACAGCACAAAGCACCCCTCTTCGCTACATATAAAGGTACAGTGAGTAAAGATGACTATTGTTTCCAACAGCAAGGTAGAACAAGTGGGTGGGTACGAATGGTTGGTTTAGAGAAGAACATGCCCAGTTTGGGCCAGTACTGGGCAAGTAGGCCTATTGCAGTGTTCTTCCATTATGTTATGTTCTTAGATGGCTAGGTAGGTTGTGTATGTGTGTGTGTGTGTGTGTGTGTGTGTGTGTGTGTGTGTGTGTGTGTGTGTGTGTGTGTGTGTATGAGGGGGAGAGAGAGGGGGAAAGAGAGAGAGGGGGAAGAGAGAGGGGGGAAAAGAGAGGGGGAAAGAGAGAGGGGGAAAGAGAGATAGGGGGAGGGGGAGAGAGAGAAAGAGTATGGAACACATTCGTACAGCATAATGATGTCAACGAGATAAAGTCAGTTGATCAAATGAAAATGCTGGCCCACAGATGGCTCCAACTTCATCCTGTTCCCTACTTGTATGTTTCATAACAATAAAAATGCTTTCAAATGAGCTGATGTAGGTAACAGCTCTTAGCTTGCCAATAAAGTTAGGAATCCTTAACCTTGTCAAACCCTGTGTAAAAGGGAGGGAGAGAGGGAGAGAGGGAGGGAGAGAGAGAGAGAGAGAGAGAGAGAGAGAGAGAGAGAGAGAGAGGGGGGGGGAAAGAGTGTATACCGAGGTATACAACTCAGTGTTTACATGCTGAAAGGACTTTAAAGAGGATCAGTGAAGATCAGAGATGACAAACTTAACACCGGTATCTTATTCTTGATGTTAGTATTATTAATTCTGTAATATTTCACTTTTACTCTAAGAGAGGTGGTCTGAGACCGGGACTTTGGGAAGATAATCTCCAGAACCACTAACTCAAGACAACACAAGTCAGGCACAACCTCAATAACTATATACACGTTGAGCATATTAGTGTTGGTTGATAGAAGGTTAGGTAAGATTTGTCAGGAAACAGAACAAGTGTTTCCTGATGCGGGTCCTAGTCATATTATGACCCGCTGTTGGAGCTTTTGGTCATCTGACCGAGGCCTTCCACTGGCTTACCTCTCCACTCCTTTAAAAGTCATGGTTATAATTATAACCATTTATATATCGAAGCTGCAGTACTAGTATCTAGCTGCTGAATGATGCATTCTTCCCTAGCGAGACTAAGTCTTGGATCTAACGATTTCCTGTTAGTCTTCGCCGATAAAAACTACGTATTTCCGGCATATAAGGCGCACCTTTTTACCCCAAAAGTGTCTGAAAATCATCCTGCGCCTTATATGCTGAAGGTCAGGGTCAAAGGGTTACGCTTTTGTAGTTTACTAACGTTACAACTGTTTGGAAACACTGTCTTATATACTCTTGCGTCTTATATGCCGGAAAATACTGTGTTAGATCTAGGCAGGTATGAAGTGATATGAGGCAATGTCATAAGGTAGATAGTATAATAAGGTATACAGTGTCATAAGGTAGATAGTATCATAAGGTAGACAACATCATAAGGTAGATAGCATAAGGTAGACAGTATCATAAGGTAGACAACATCATAAGGTAGTATCACAAGGTAGACAGTATCATAAGGTATAGTGTCACAAGGTAGATTGTATCATAAGGTAGACAGTGCCATAAGGTAGGTAGTATCATAAGGTAGACAGTCATAAGGTAGACAGTGTCATAAGGTAAATAGTATCATGAGCTAAACAGTGTCATAAGGTAGACATCATCATCAGGTAGATAGTATAAGGTAGACAGTCATAAGGGAGGCACTGCACGTACGTAACCGAACAGTAGATTAGAGCAGGATGCGTGTATCAATAAGCACATCATGCGTTTAGACGCATGCTGGCATGCACAAGAAGCGTAGACGCATGCTGGCATGCTGAAAGAGCGTACAAGTTTACCAAGCAGCTTAGCCATCAATAATTCCAGTGCTTGGGTGACATTTCTTCAAGGAAAATTAATACATCCGCAGTGTGCTGTACTATTCTATATAGTTACACAGTGGCAACAAAAGTTAGCTGTGTTTCCCTGTCACATTCCATCACGCAGGTGTTGTCAGACTGAGCTGGGAGGCCTCGGCAGTGTCAGACCGAGCTGGTAGACTTACTCTGGCAGTGTTGCTACCTAGATATCCATCGAGTGTATTCATTCTCCAAATCAATCACCACAAAACCCTTACGGCAGTGTCAGACCGAGCTGGGAGACTTGGGCAGTGTCAGACCGAGCTGGGAGACTTGGGCAGTGTCACTGAGGACATCGTCAAGCCTGAGTGACTGGCAAAGTAGGTAGGTAGGGAGGGAGGGAGGGAGGGAAGGGTACAATATATCTGTGGATATCTTGCTTTATATCTGTAAAGGTTCCAAAGGTAGGACTACCCTCACAACCCGGCCTGAGGACAGGCTTTCTTTGCTGACTGCCTGTTCAACCAGGCTGTTGCTGTTGGTGGCCCACCGACTCTGAGGAGGAAGAAGAGTATCTTGTGGAACCCCTCACATGACTGAGGAAAAAACAGAAGCCGAGTCATCTATGCAGCAGCGGAGAAAATTTGAGAAATAAAAGCAAAGTAAAATGCAATTTAAAACACAATGATGTAAACAAACGGAAGGAAACTTGTGCTGGCCACCACACACACACACACACACACACACACACACACACACACACACACACACACACAAAACACGCCTAGCGTCTAATCGACATGTGCCTGGAGGTTACCTGGAGGTTATTCCGGGGATCAACGCCCCCGCGGCCCGGTCCATGACCAGGCCTCCCGATGGATCAGGGCCTGATCAACTAGGCTGTTACTGCTGGCCGCACGCAGTCCGACGGACGAGCCACAGCCCGGCTGATCCGGCACTGACTTTAGGTATCTGTCCAGCTCTCTCTTGAAGGCAGCCAGGGGTTTATTGGCAATTCCCCTAATGCTTGATGGGAGGCTGTTGAACAGTTTTGGGCCCCGGACACTTATGGTGTTTTCTCTTAGTGTACCAATGGCGCCCCTACTTTTTATTGGCGGCATTTTGCATCGCCTGCCCAGTCTTTTACTTTCGTAGGGAGTGATTTCTGTGTGCAGATTTGGGACCATTCCTTCCAGGATTTTCCAAGTGTAGATTATGATATATCTCTCCCTCCTGCGTTCCAACGAGTACAAGTCAAGTGCTTCCAAGCGTTCCCAGTAGTTAAGGTGCTTGACAGAACTTAGGACAAAATGGTAACTAAAACACTTGCACTGGTCAAGGCCTTCAAAAAACGAAGTTATTAAGCGATTCAAATGCATTTGAATTAGACGACAGCCAACCCCAGAGAGAGAGAGAGAGAGAGAGAGAGAGAGAGAAGAGAGAGAGAGAGAGAGAGAGAGAGAGAGAGAGAGAGAGAGAGAGAGAGAGAGAGAGAGAAAGAGAGAGAGAGAGAGAGAGAGAGAGAGAGAGAGAGAACTAGCCAGCCAGGAGCAGCGCCGACAGACAGGCAGTTAGCCAGGAGTACCGACAAGACAGGCAGCCATCCAACCAACCAGCGGCAGCTCCGACAGGGAGGGAAGGCAAGCAGGCACGGCAGGGTTGGGCAGGGCAGAGCAGGACACGCAGGCAGGACAAGCAGGCAGACAGCCAGGCAGGCAGCCATCATGGCTAACATCTCGTTGCTGTAGCGAGACTATGCACAAGCAGTGATTTCATCAAGACCTCTGCCCACCTGTGACACTAGCTTTAATTGCCTTAGTACCACCAGGTGAAACCCCTTTACTCTGATGGTCCACAGGTTGTAGGTGAAGTTGTAGATGGGGAGGTTGTAGGTAGTGGTCATGGTGGTTTGATGGAGAGCATAAATATTGAAATTGGAGGTTGTGGTGGAGAGGTTATAGGTAGTAAGAGTTGTTATAGGTAGTAAGAGGTTGTGGTGGTCAGGAGAGGTTGTGGGTGGAGGCATAAGATCGTCAACACATCCCCTCAAAATAAACAAACGTCACAACCTGTGATCTTTCCTCTCACACAGATTTAGATAACACAGAAATTAAGCCAGAGGCAGAGAGGCAGCCAAACTTACACAACCAATACGCCACAACACAACCCTGCAGTGTAGCCCTGATAACTATATCTCACCAAATACACGCCACAACATAACCCTACTATCTGTAGCTCACCAAACACACGCCGCAACACAACCCTACTATCTGTAGCTCACCAAACACACGCCGCAACATAACCCTACTATCTGTAACTCACCAAACACACGCCGCAACACAACCCTACTATCTGTAGCTCACCAAACACACGCCGCAACATAACCCTACTATCTGTAACTCACCAAACACTACGCCACAACACAACCCTACTATCTGTAGCTCACCAAACACACGCCGCAACATAACCCTACTATCTGTAACTCACCAAACACACGCCACAACACAACCCTACTATCTGTAGCTCACCAAACACACGCCGCAACATAACCCTACTATCTGTAACTCACCAAACACACGCCACAACACAACCCTACTATCTGTAGCTCACCAAACACACGCCGCAACATAACCCTACTATCTGTAACTCACCAAACACACGCCACAACCCTACTATCTGAAGCTCACCAAACACACGCCGCAACATAACCCTAATATCTGTAACTCGCCAAACACACGCCGCAACATAACCCTACTATCTGTAACTCACCAAACACACGCCACAACCCTACTATCTGAAGCTCACCAAACACACGCCACAACACAACCCTACTATCTGTAGCTCACCAAACACACGCCGCAACATAACCCTACTATCTGTAACTCACCAAACACACGCCACAACCCTACTATCTGAAGCTCACCAAACACACGCCACAACACAACCCTACTATCTGTAACTCACCAAACACACGCCACAACCCTACTATCTGAAGCTCACCAAACACACGCCACAACACAACCCTACTATCTGTAACTCACCAAACACACGCCACAACACAACCCTACTAACTGTACTCGCCAAACTGCACCGTTAACATCATTTGTTTACTGTGTTCCATATCAAAACACCTATACATTCTGTATATTGTTCCCTCGGGTTGAGTTACAGAGTTATTAATTTTTTACGAGCTTCGTCAGGGAACATTAAACCCGAGACTCTACCCCTGCAACTACGAATGTTTCGGTTCGTTGCCGACCATTATCAAGTCCCGATACATAGGGGGAGAGATTTTATTTTCCTCAAGTTAGCCAATCTCCAAACCGATATAAATCAAGTCTTCCAGAGGGCCACAGAATATGACGAGTTTTCTACCCCCGAAGCCTGGTCCTTGGCCAGGCTCGTTTGCTGCTTGCCTGGTCAACCAGACTGTTACTACTGGTGGCCCGCAAATTTAAGTTATTCGAAGTTATTCTAATGGTATGGGAAATTAAAGACTTAATAACCGGAATGGACTATACAGTAAATTCAAACTGCTCAATATTCTGAGTGAAAGAGAAATGTGAGGGATTTAGGAGTAATAATGTAGAAGATCTTAAGTTCAAGAATCTCAACAGTGTTACTATCACAACCATAAGGAGAAGATAAACATGGGATATGACTATAATCAAAACTAGAGATGCTAAGCCAATGATGATGTAATATTCTCAGTCCTTTGTTCTCTCTAAACTACAAAGTTACCGAAGACTAACAGGGCAGGCATAATCGTACATCTGAAAAATGTACACATAACCTTCACTGCTGGTATAAATTCAGCCAAGCACCTAGAATACTGGCGATGCCTAAAGTCCCCTGAACTATATTCCCTATAATACAGCTAGTCGTGTCCCACACATGGGCAGTCGAGGTATGACATCAACAGGTGAAGTCACTGACCTATGGGTGACTCAACCATCTTATTACATCACGAATTAACTTCAGGGTTACATTCACTAGTGACTTTAGGACAACTAACTGATGTACTCTTCGATTAGGGGTACCAAGCTCGGCTATTCGGTACAAAAAATCTTTGTTCATAAAGTCACTGATAGGAGCTGGTGGTTTCATAGACAAGATCCGATCTTCCTCGTCAGGAATCTAATTACACCAGACCAGGATGGATCTGTTCGTTCAGCATTTTTAACTTCCTCTACACTGAAAGATCGACTACAACTTCGCGGTAGCGAGACGAGGCGTCTGTGATCACAATCTGACTTCCCAGGCAAATGTGCAAAGACAAGATTAAATTCCTGAATGGTCAAGAACCATTTCACTAATCGTCCGGTAGGTTGTTTGTTCTGGAACCAGGGAATCGGTCAAGGCGTTCAACTCTTAAGCACTTTAACCAGCAGAATTTGCAAGAAGATATGGATCTTGCCGTCGTGTACAATGTGCAAGGATGGATCAACGAACAAAACTTTTATCCTGCACAAATCACCTTCAACAACATGATCATCTGGAACACCAAACAACTGACACTCGTGCGAGTGCACTAGCCGCTACAGTCTATGCAGACGGCCTGTAACACTCGCAAGAGAAGGCGTAAGCTTGCAGCTGAATGGTTCAGAGAACCGACACGTTGATAAATTAGACACATGTGCAACTCTTGGGTATCTTTATTGAGGAAACGTTTCTCCACATAGTGGCTTCATCAGTCCATACAGAGGAGAATCGTGAAGAGCAGGAGGAGAACGAGGTAATCAGTCCCTCAACCTTGAGTCGATGTGGTGAGTCCATCAATCTTGATTCAAGATTGATGGACTGACCAAATCGACTCAAGGTTGAGAAACTGATTACCTCGCTCTCCTCCTGTTCTTCACGATTCTCCTTTGTATGGACTGATGAAGCCACTATGTGGAGAAACGTTTCCTCAATAAAGATACCCAAGAGTTGCACATGTGTCTAATTTATCAAGGCGTAAGCTGTTTTAGGTAGTTGCTCTCCAACAGGCGCCCCCTGTGAAGGAACTACTGCACGAACTAGCAACAACAATCGTAGGAACAGTCCCAGTACCTAAGGCTGTCTAAGCGTCCTTTGACACTTGAGGCAACTGCAAACTATCCTGCAAAAGAGGTTGTGAATTCAGGTCTTCAAATGGGAAATACAACCTCACCAGTGTCTGAACGCTTGATTACGTTACTAGCAAAGGTACAAGTTTGCCAGACCTTAATCCAATCCTCATACTCGGACGCCGTATGGCAAACCTCAGAACTAAGCTGGTAGCCTCAGAATGAATCGACCAAGTCGCCAATTCGGGCATGTCATTAAAACGGGTTAAACGCAATTTACATATCGTGCATCGTTGCAAATCCAACAATATCATCACCAGGGAACTTGATCTGATCTACAACTAGAATAGAGAAGGTAAGAGAAGTCTGGCCACGGACAAGCACAGAACCAGCCACTCTACTGAGGGTGGTAACAAGCATAACATGACTAATTTGCTTATCCTTGAAGATGCTAGAATGAACAATATTCACTTGGGCTCCTGAGTACATGAACATATGGACAGGCTTACTGAGCATTGTAGCTTCGACAAGAGAACCTATGGTTGCACTGGAATGGAACTTTCCAACAGGTAGATATGTCATCATTGGTAAATGTGTGATCTACTTCATCCCAAAAAATATCTTCGTCAAAGATACGAGACTCAACATCATTACCGAGGCACACTGAAGCTTCCAGACTGATTAAGGCATCAAAAGAGTTTTGTGCAGGGATGAAGCACTGAGCATCAGCTACTGTCACGATTGGACGGTCTGGATGGGGCGCTCGGATTACCCCAAACCCGGCGCTTGAGACAGGTTCTGAATATTCTGAGAACCTCGTCCTCATCCCTGCGGCCACGAGAGAACGCATGAAAAGTGCAACACGCGCACAGCAATCGTACGTATGGTGACCACTCTTGTTGTGAAAGCTATAAGGTGAATTACCTTGAGAACTGTCCTGGCCACGGCGCTTTTTGTTCGGAACGCTCCAGCAAGTGGCGGAAATGTGGCCCTCTGTCCTAAGTCATGATATAGCACTGACAACTTCATTACAAAGCGAACCCTAGTTATCTTCAAGGTAAACTTAACCTTTACTCGCATCAGCTGCAGATTAACAGGGCCGTGGTGCCCTTCACTGTAACACTGTGCGTGCTGCTAAGTACAGCCTGATTGATCAGGCCATCAACAGCAAAGTTGATATTAAACTGGTGAAAAGCGCAGAATATAAAAATAAATTTATGGAACAGCGAATCTATAAATATTTGCATATAAAAACAATGAATTTACATAGATAAATACGTGGAGTTGAACGTCCGCAGACCGCCACTATAAATTTCGGGCTGGGAGAGTGTACTCCAGTACTCAAATGTCCATATATTATTTCCTTTGACAGATTTCATATTAAACTGAATTATCAAGATATAATAGATGGCAGAATTCAGTGGGGAAGTGGCAGGGTGTCAGGGAAGTGGCAGGGTGTCAGGGAAGTGGCAGGGTGTCAGGGAAGTGGCAGGGTGTCTGGGAAGTAGCTGGGTACATATCTAGAAAGCACATAAGTTAGAAACCTAGCCCCCCTACACATCACAGCCAACAGAAAGCTAAAATGTGTTAAGTCTCTGCTAAGGTTGTCTGTGGGAGATCAGGAAATACTGATGGGATGGGCAAATGTGACCGTCCTAAGGAACGCCTTTTGACCTCCTGAACAACGGTACATGTTCTTTCTGTCCACGCTAAAATGCTAAAATATTCTGTACATCGGTATACGTGCTATAATAAACACGGCTCTGCTTACCACTCTCATGGGACGAGGAGACAAAACACCCATAAACTACGGTAGCAAACCAATCATGGTATTTGCAACCATTCAGAACCCAGAAAGTCGTTTAGTGTCAGGAAGTAGAAAAAATGGCAGCAAATGACAAATGTTTCACAATTTTTGAGCAAAGTTCGATTGGAGGCAGCCAGCAACCTCCAAAACAAATATTAATGTTAACAGATCACCCAGCAAACAATACAATATTTCTTACTGCAAATATCCAGGGCCTTCAACCATCTACCAACAATCGAATACCGTTTAAAAGTGCACTCTTCACAACGTCAAATGCAGTGTTTGCAGCTTTCATAAAGACGTACAAAGTGTCATTCTGAGAATGAAATATGGACACCTGGGTTCAAGAATTAGACTCATGTGCAACACCTGGGTATATTTAATTTGTAGACATTTCGCCATCCAGAGAAGACTATAGAAGTATATATGAAAAAGACGAGGTAATCTGTCTCTTAACCCAGGAGTAGGTGATGAGCACCGCAGTCTTGTTGGTACTGTATACCATTCATATCTAACCTGGGTACTACTTAGACGAGACAAAAAAGTGGCAACCAGAGGAGGCTGACAAACCAAAAATCCGGTTATTGTACTTGTATATCAGCCGCCGGATACAACTTCGCAACAGTTCAGAGATCAGCTACTGAAAGTTAATTACTGTCTGGAAAAATTTTCAATCTCAGCCCCAAATGTTTTGTTGCTCGATAGATTTCAGGTTAAGGCATTTAAAATGGAAGTGGAAAATGTAATAGAGAAAATACCAAGAAGTAGCCCAGACGAACAGTCTTACACAAATGAACTATTGAAACTCTTAATAAACTCACCTTAAACCAACGACCAGTGGAACCGACAAGACTTAGAACATTCCTTGACAGTTATATTGAAAATGGTATAAAATACCGACAAGTTGAACATTAAAACACATGTACAACAGTTGGGTCTTAATCTTAACATTCCCTTGACCTTATATTCATGAATAATGATGAGCTGGTACGGAATATAACGGCGTCGAAGACTTGATTCAGATCACAAGCTAATGAAAGTTGACACATGCATGCACACTGGTCCACAACAACAATATACAACCAACCATGACGGTGAGAAATGGTCACGTGATACCGACAAGATGTGGAAAAAGACACTTTTCTACAGTTCAGGACATTTATTAAAGGAAACATTTCGTCACGAGTGGCTTTTAGGACTGAAGAAACCACTCGTGGCGAAACGTTTCCTTCAATAAATGTCCTGAACTGTACATAAGTGTCTTTTCCCACAGCCATGAGGGTGTTTTTCACCAAATTCAACAACTAGTGAGCCAAAGTAAACATTGTTCAAAGAGGACAAATGGCAGTTACACAGTTATGTAAAAATTGAGCAAATAACTATAACAGAGCTGTTATTGCTGCTGGTCCCACGCAATCAAATGTATGAACCACAGCTTGGTTGATCGGGAACTGACTTTAGGTATCGTATCCAGTTCACCCTTTAACACAACCAGGGGTCTACTGGCAATCCCTTGTATGTATGATGGGAGGCTGTCGAACAGTCTTGGGCCCCTGATACTTACGTTCTCTCTCAGTGTACTCACGGCATCCTTGTTTTCCATTGCAAGTACGTTGCATCGTATGCCGAGTCTTTTGCTTTCGTAGTGAGTTTTATGTGTAGGTTTGGGACCAGTCCCTCCGGGCTTTCCCAGGTGTAGATTATAATGCATCTTTCTCGCCCGCGTTCCAGGGAGTACAGGTCGAGGGCCTTACACGTTCCGGCAATTAAGGTGCTCGACTATTTATACATGCACTGGAGGTCCTCTTAACATTCTCTAGATCTGCAAATTCACCTGCCTTGAATCGGGCTGTTAGTGTACAGCAGTATTCAGCCTAGTGAGAACAAGTGACTTAAAACGAATTATTCGCTTGGCATCCCTCGTTTTGAAGGTTCTCATTATCCATCCCATCATTTACCTCGCAAATGTGATAATGATGCTGTTGTGATCCTTGAAGGTGAGATTCTCTAACATTATCATGCCCAAGTCCTTCACATAACAGTACCATCAACGGCTACAATAAGAAACAGTACCATGAATGCTACCATAACACAAACAGTATCATATACGGCTACCATAAACGCCCACCATAAAAGTACTATAAATAGCTACCAAAAGAGTACTGTATACGGCGACCATAATAACAGTACCGTAAACGGTTACCATTACAACAGTACCATAAACAGTTATAACAGTACCATACACGGCTACCAAAACAGTACCATACACGGCTACCATAACAGTACCATACACGGCCACCATAATACCATAAACGGCTACCATAATAACAGTAACAAACGGCTACCATAACAGCACCATAAACGGCTACCGTAACAAACAGTATTATCAACGGCAATAAAATCAACAGCACTCTCAACCCTCTTCTCCGATTAAATCATTACGGGTTTAATCCACTACGCTAATCCTTCCCTAATCCGCTAATCCGGTAAAAACTGGTCATAAATCCCTTCACCGGGGAAGAGGATCCAGGAATTAGAGAGATTATGAGACAAACTAAAATATTTCCTGCTGATGTACAGGGTCTTGTGTGTACAAGACTTGACTCAATACTGCCAGATTACAATGTTCTACCAGCAAAGTTAGTAGTGGTAGTGATAGTAGTAGTGATAGTAGTAGTAGTGGTGGTGGTGTAGTAATAGTAGAAGTAGTAGTGGTGGTGTAGTAGTGGTAGTGGTAGTAGTAGTAGTGGTGGTGGTAGTGTAGTAATAGTAGTAGTAGTGGTGGTGGTGGTAGTGTAGTAGTAGTGTAGTGTTAGTAGTGGCGGTAGCGTAGTAATAGTAGTGGTATTGTAGCAGAATAGTAGTGGTGGTAGTAGTAATGGTAGTCATAGTAGTGGTAAGTATAGTATGGTAGTGTAGTGTAGTGTAGTATAGTAGTGTAGTGGTAGTGTAGTGGTAGTGTATAGTGGTAGTGTAGTAGTAGTATGTAGTGGTAGGTAGATAAGTGTGTAGTGGTAGTGTAGCAGTAGTAGTGTAGTGTAGCAGTAGTAGTTAGTGGTATAGTAGTTAGTGTAGTGTAGTGGTAGTAGTAGTTGTAGTGGTAGTGTATTAGTATGTAGTGTAGTGTAGTAGTGTGTAGTGGTAGTGTTAGTAGTGTAGTGGTAGTGAGTAGTGTAGTAGTAGTGTAGTGGTAGTGTAGTAGTAGTGTACTGGTAGTGTAGCATAGTAGTGTAAGTGTACGTAGTAGTGGTAGTGTATAGTAGTAGTGTAGTGGTAGTGTACAGTAGTATGTAGGGTAGCGTAGTAGGTAGTGTAGTAGTAGTAGTTGTAACTGGTAGTGTAGCAGTAGTAGTGTAGTGGTAGCGTAGTAGTGGTAGTGTAATAGTAGTAGTGTAGTGGTAGTGTAGCAGTAGTAGTGTAGTGGTAGTGTAGCAGTAGTAGTGTAGTGGTAGTGTAAGTAGTGTAGTGGTAGTGTAGCATAGTTAGTGAGTGTAGTGTAGCAGTAGTAGTGTAGTGGTAGTGTAGCAGTAGTAGTGTAGTGGTAGTGTAGCAGTAGTAGTGTAGTGGTAGTGTAGTAGTAGTAGTGTAGTGGTTAGTGTAGTAGTATTAGTGTAGTGGTAGTGTAGTAGTGGTAGTGTAGTATTTAGTAGTAGTGTAGTGGTAGTGTAGTAGTGGTAGTGTAGTAGTAGTAGTTGGTAGTGGTAGTGTAGTAGTGTAGTGGTAGTGTAGTAGTGTTTGTAGTAGTAGTTAGTGGGTAGTGTAGTATGGTGTAGTAGTGGTGGTAGTGTAGTGGTGGTAGTGTATAGTGGTTGTAGTAGTAGTGTAGTGGTAGTGTAGAGCAGTAGTAGTGTAGTGGTAGCGTAGTAGTGTAGTATAGTGTAGTGGTAGTGTAGTAGTATAGTGGTAGTGTAGTAGTAGTATAGTTGTAGTGTAGTAGTAGTAGTAGTAGTGTTAGTGGTAGTGTTAGTAGTAGTGTAGTGGTAGTGTAGTAGTAGTAGTTATGTGGTAGTGTAGTAGTATAGTGGTAGTGGTAGTGTAGTGGTAGTGTAGTAGTAGTAGTGGTAGTGTAGTAGTAGTAGTGTAGTGGTAGTGGTAGTGTAGTAGTAGTGTAGTGGTAGTGTAGTGGTAGTGTAGTGGTTAGTGTGTAGTGGTAGTGTAGTGGTAGTGGTAGTGTAGTGTAGTAGTGTAGTGGTAGTGTAGTTATAGTGGTAGTGTAGTAGTGGTAGTGGTAGTGTAGTATAGTGGTAGTGTAGTATAGTGGTAGTGTAGTAGTGTAGTGGTAGTGTAGTATAGTGGTAGTTAGTAGTGTAGTGTAGTTATAGTGTAGTAGTGGTAGTGTAGTGTAGTAGTAGTAGTAGTGTAGTGGTAGTGTAGCAGTAGTAGTGTAGTGGTAGTGTAGTAGTAGTGTAGTGGTAGTGTAGTAGTAGTAGTGTAGTGGTAGTGTAGTAGTATAGTAGTAGTGTAGTGTAGTGTAGTAGTAGTAGTGTAGGGGTAGTGTAGAGTTGTAGTGTAGTGGTAGTGTAGTTAGTGTAGTGGGTAGTGAAAAGTAGTAGTAGTGTAGTGGTAGTGTAGTAGTAGTATGTAGTGGTAGTTGGTTTGATATGTGTAGTGTAGTGTAGTGTGAGTGGTAGTGTAGTAGTATAGTAGTAGTGTAGTAGAGTAGTAGTAGTAGTGTAGTCGCAGTAGTATATTTAGTAGTAGTATAGTAGCAGTATTTATTTACTATTTGGTGAGTGGTAGTAGTGTAGTAGTGTAGTATTTAGTGGTAGGTGTAGTAGTAGTAGTGTAGTAGTGTAGTAATAGTAGTGGTAGTGTAGTAGTGGTGGTAGTAGTAGTATTTAGTGGTGGTAGTAGTAGTGATAGTAGTATTGGTAGTCATAGTAGGGTAGTAGTAGTAGTAGTGGTGGTAGTGTAGCAGTAGTGTAGTGTGTAGTGTAGCTGTAGTGGTAGGTGTAGCAGTAGTGTTAGTGGTAAGTGTAGCAGTAGTGTAGTGGTAGTGTATTGAGTAGTGTAGTGGTAGTGTAGCTAGTAGTGTAGTGGTAGTGTAGCAGTAGTGTAGTGGTAGTGTAGCAGTAGTGTAGTGGTAGTGTAGTAGTAGTATAGTGGTAGTAGTAGTAGTGGAGGTAGTGTAGCAGTAGTAGTGTAGTGGCAGTGTAGCCGTAGTGTAGTGGTAGTGTAGTAGTAGTAAGTGTAGTGGTAGTGTAGCAGTAGTGTAGTGGTAGTGTAGTAGTAGTAGTGTAGTGGTAGTGTAGTAGTAGTATAGTAGTAGTATAGTGGTAGTGTAGTAGTAGTGTAGCAGTAGTGTAGTGGTAGTGTTAGCAGTAGTAGTAGTATGTAGTGTAGTAGTAGTAGTAGTGTAGTATAGTAGTAGTAGTGTAGTGGTAGTGTAAGTAGTAATGTAGTGGTAGTGTAGTAAGTAGTAGTAGTGTAGCAGTAGTATAGTGGTAGTGTAGTCTTTATTAGTGGTTTAGTGTAGTAGTGTTAGTGGTAGTGTAGTAGTGTAGTGGTAGTGTAGTAGTAGTGTAGTAGTAGTAGTAGTGTAGTGGTAGTAGTGTAGTAGTAGTAGTGTAGTAGCAGTAGTAGTGTAGTATAGTAGTATTTAGTGTAGTGGTAATGTAGTAATAGTGGTAGTAGTGGTAGTGTTGTAATAGTGGTAGTAGTAGTAGTGTAGTAATAGTGGTAGTGTGGTAGTAGTGGTAGTGTAGTAATAGTGGTAGTGTGGTAGTAGTGGTAGTGGTGGTACTAGTAGTAGTGGTAGTGGTGGTACTAGTAGTGGTAGTGGTGGTACTAGTAGTGGTAGTGGTGGTACTAGTGGTGGTGGTAGTAGTAGTGGTAGTAGTAGTGGTGGTGGTAGTAGTAGTGGTAGTAGTAGTGGTGGTGGTAGTAGTAGTGGTAGTAGTAGTGGTGGTGGTAGTAGTAGTGGTAGTAGTGGTGGTGGTAGTAGTGGTGGTGGTAGTAGTAGTGGTAGTAGTAGTAGTGGTAGTAGTAGTGGTGGTGGTAGTAGTGGTAGTAGTAGTAGTAGTAGTAGTAGTAGTAGTAGTAGTGGTGGTGGTGGTAGTAGTGGTTAGTAGTTAGTAGTAGTAGTAGTAGTAGTAGTAGTGTAGTAGTAGTAGTAGTAGTTAGTAGTGAGTGGTCGTGGTGGTAGTAATAGCAGAAATAGAATTAGTAGTACAAGATTCAGTAGTACAATAAGTAGTACTATATTAGTAGAATTAGTAGTAATAGTAGTGGTAATAATAATAGTAATGGCATCAACGGCAACAGCAGCATCAACATAGCATCAGCAGCATCAACATAGCAACAGCATCAACATAGCAACAGCAGCATCAACATGGCATCAGCATCAACATAGCAACAGCAGCATCAACATAGCATCAGCATCAACATAGCAACAGCAGCATCAACATAGCATCAGCATCAACATAGCAGCATCAACATAGCAGCATCGGCATCAACACAGCAGCATCGGCATCAACATATCAGCATCAACATAGCAACAGCAGCATCAACATAGCATCGGCATCAACATAGCAGCATCAACATAGTAGCAGCATCAACATAGCAGCATCGGCATCAACACAGCAGCATCGGCATCAACATATCAGCATCAACATAGCAACAGCAGCATCAACATAGCATCAGCATCAACATAGCAGCATCAGCATCAACATAGCATCGGCATCAACATAGCATCAGCATCAACATAGCAGCATCAGCATCAACATAGCAACAGCAGCATCAACATAGCATCAGCATCAACATAGCAGCATCAGCATCAACATAGCATCGGCATCAACATAGCATCAGCATCAACACAGCAGCATCAGCATCAACACAGCAGCATCAGCATCAACATAGCAGCATCAGCATCAACAGCAGCATCATCAACATAGCATCAGCATCAACAGCAGCATCAGCATCAACATAGCAGCAGCAGCATCAACACAGCAGCAGAAAATTATCATTATTAAGGTGGACTTGACTGTATTAATGTCGCTTTTAGAGAGTTTAACCTAGGTCCTGTTTCAGAATCGTTACTAGTAAAGCACAGACCTGGTCCGGGACTAGATCGCGGGGGCGCTGACCCCCTGAAAAATCCTTCTGGTAACCTGACAGCCTCTCTGATTCACCTGTAACAACATCCTACCCTCCATAATTATCCTGTACACATATGTAATCTCTTACCTATATTTCGCCTACCCCCCTCCCCCCTCTGTGTGTGTGTGTGTGTGTGTGTGTGTGTGTGTGTGTGTGTGTGTGTGTGTGTGTGTGTGTGTGTGTGTGTGTGTGTGTGTGTGTGTGTGTGTGTGAGAGAGAGAGAGAGATACCGTAAATGCATACTGTTATATCTCGCACATTATTAGTACGATAACAGATTTTAACAGAGAAACGGGGGGCTGTTTTCAAATACAAATCGCCTCTAATATTAAGTACAAATCATGGCCTACGATATCAAGTAGAAATCACTGTCCTCAATACCTGGAGGTTACCTGGAGGTTATTCCGGGGATCTACGCCCCCGCGGCCCGGTCCATGACCAGGCCTCCCGATGGATCAGGGCCTGATCAACTAGGCTGTTACTGCTGGCTGCACGCAGTCCAACGTACGAGCCACAGCCCGGCTGATCCGGCACTGACTTTAGGTATCTGTCCAGCTCTCTCTTCAAGGCAGCCAGGGGTTTATTGGTAATTCCCCTAATGCTTGATGGGAGGCTGTTGAACAGTTTTGGGCCCCGGACACTTACGGTGTTTTCCCTTAGTGTACCAGTGGCGCCCCTACTTTTTATTGGCGGCATTTTGCATCGCCTGCCCTGTCTCTTTACTTTCGTAGGGAGTGATTTCTGTGTGCAGATTTGGGACCATTCCTTCCAAGATTTTCCAAGTGTAGATTTATGATATATCTCTCCCTCCTGCGTTCCAACGAGTACAAGTCAAGTGCTTCCAAGCGTTCCCAGTAGTAAAGGTGCTTGACAGAACTTATACGTGCAGTAAAGGATCTCTGTACACTCTCTAGATCTGCGATTTCACCTGCTTTGAATGGAGATGTTAATGTACAGCAGTATTCCAGCCTAGAGAGAACAATAGTGATTTGAAAAGGATCATCACTGGCTTGGCATCTCTCGTTTTGAAAGTTCTCATTATCCATCCTATCATTTTCTTTGCACGTGCAATCGTGGCACTGTTGTGATCCTTGAAAGTGAGATCCTCAGACATTACTACTCCAGGTCCCTTACATTATTTTTCCGCTCTATTGTATGGCCGGAGTCAGTTAGTATACTCTGTTCTAGTTATTATCTCCTCCAGTTTTCCATAACGGAGTAGTTGGAATTTGTCCTCATTGAACATCATATTGTTTACCGTTGCCCACTGGAAAACTTTGTTTATATCTTCTTGGAGGTTAACCGCGTCCTCGGCAGATGACAGCCTCATGCAGATCCTAGTATCATCCGCAAAGGATGATACGGTGCTGTGGTGTATATCTCTGTCTATGTCTGATATGAGGATAAGGAATAAGATGGGGGCGAGTACTGTGCCTTGTGGAACAGAGCTCTTCACTATGGCAGCTTCCGATTTAACTCTGTTGACCACTACTCTTTGTGTTCGATTTGTTAGGAAGTTGAAGATCCATCTCCCCACTTTCCCAGTTATTCCTTTAGCACGTATTTTATGGCTATTACGCCATGATCGCATTTGTCAAATGCTTTTGCAAAGTCTGTGTATATTACATCTGCATTCTGATTTTCTTCCAGTGCATCCAAAGCCATGTCATAGTGATCCAGTAGTTGTGAGAGGCAGGAGCGACCTGCCCTGAACCCATGTTGCCCTGGATTGTGGCAGATTTTGGGAATCCAGGTGATTTGCAATCCTGCTTTCTTAGCACTCTTTCAAAGATTTTTATGATGTGGGACGTCAGAGCTATTGGTCTATAGTTCTTAGCTAATGCTTTGCTGCCACCTTTATGGAGTGGGGCTATATCCGTTGTTTTAAGCGACTGTGGAATTTCACCCATGTCCAAGCTCCTCCTCCATAGTGTACTTAGGGCACGCGAGAGGGGTTTCTTGCAGTTCTTAATGAAAACAGAGTTCCACGAGTCTGGGCCCGGGGCTGAGTGCATAGGCATGTTGTCCATGGCTTATTCGAAATCTATCGGAGTTAGGGTAATGTCGGAAATCTGGCATACATTTATGGAGTTTTGAGGCTCATTCATGAAGAAATCATTTGGGTCGCCGATCCTCAGACCGATTAGTGGTTCACTAAAGACAGAGTCGTACTGGGATTTCAATATTTCATCTTTTCCCTTTTGTCATCTGTGTAAGTCCCATCCTGTCTGAGTAAGGGCCCAATACTAGATGTGGTATTTCCCTTGTTTTTGGCATATGAAAAGAAATATTTTGAATTTTTTTCAATTTCATAATAGCTTTAAGCTCCTCCTGCCTCTCCTGGTTCCTGTAAGAGTCATTTAGCTTAAGTTCGATAGTTTCCACTTCCCTGGTCAGCGCCTCCTTTCGTTTATCAGATATTCTAGCACTCCTGAGGAGGTCAGTGACTCTTCGTCATCTTCTGTAGAGGGAGCGTCTTTTTCTCTCCAGTTTACTCTGCCTTCTTCTTTCTTAGGGGAATATGCCTAGAACATGCTTCGGCTGCCAGGAAGTTGATCTTTTCAAGGCACTGGTTTGGATCCATGTCATTTAAGACATCTTCCCAACATGTTTCGTTTAGGGCATGGTTTACCCGGTCCCAGTTGATGTTCTTGTTGTTGAAGTTGTATTTTGTGAAGACACCTTCACAGGTACATGCATTCTGCTGATCAGGACCTCTATGCATGTACGTCTGAACTTCGATTAGGTCGTGATCGGAATTAGTTGTTTTTGATATTCCTGTGTCTCTTATCAGGTCCTCATTATTTGTGAAGATAAGGTCAAGTGTGTTTTCTAGTCATGTTGGCTCCACTATCTGCTGGTTTAAGGTGTGTTTATTGCAGAGACTTAGTAGCTCATGTGTGTGTGACCTTTCATCTGCGCTACCTCCGGGGATTGTTTCAGCTATAACATTATTTGCTACATTCTTCCATTTTGTATGCCTAAGGTTGAAATCACCAAGCAGTAAGATGTTTGGGGATGGAGCTGGAAGGTTTTCCAAACAGTAATCAATTTTCAGTAGCTGTTCCTTGAACTGTTGTGAGGTTGCAAATCATATTATTACAGTGCTACAAGAGCCACAAGTGGATGAGTAAGGCGCATGCAACAATAAGGGACTGACCACCATGTATCACAGCCGAGTCACTATCATCTTAACATTACCTCTCCATATCTCTCTGCAGCATTGTAATCATCTCTGTATTCCACTGACGAAGCCTGAACAAGCGAACACAAGACCATTGTAGCGGCGCTCACTACTCTGCAGTGGTGCTCACTACACTGCAGTGGTGCTCACTACACTGCAATGGTGCTCACTACACTGCAGTGGTGCTCACTACACTGCAGTGGTGCTCACTACACCGTAGTGGTGCTCACTACACTGTAGTGGTGCTGACTATAGTGCTCACTACACTGTACAGTAGTGGTGCTCACTACACTGAACATAACACTGTGCAAGTGATACTACACTGAACCTAAGTGTACAGTAGTGATACTACACTGAACAACATAAAAGTGTATAGTAGTGATACTACACTAAACATAACAGTGTATAGTAGTGATACTACATTGAACATAACAGTGTACAGTAGTGATACTACACTGAACAACATAACAGTGTACAGTAGTGATACTACACTGAACAACATAACAGTGTACAGTAGTGATACTACATGAACAATAATAACAGTGTACAGTAGTGATACTACACTGAACAACATAACAGTGTACAGTAGTGATACTACACTGAACAACATAACAGTGTACAGTAGTGATATTTCATGAACAACATAACAGTGTACAGTAGTGATACTACACTGAACAACATAACAGTGTACAGTAGTGATACTACACTGAACAACATAACAGTGTACAGTAGTGATACTACACTGAACAACATAACAGTGTACAGTAGTGATACTACACTGAACAACATAACAGTGTACAGTAGTGATACTACACTGAACAACATAACAGTGTACAGTAGTGATACTACACTGAACAACATAACAGTGTACAGTAGTGATATTACATTGAACTTAACACTGTGCAGTATTGCTCCTCACATACCTTGCCAAGACCCTGGACCTCCTTCGTTCCTATTTTCTTGAGTAGAGCGTGAGGGACGGGCGGAGAGAACTTAGATAAAGCTCCCCGGTAGTCAGTAGGCAGGGCCACACGCTCTCCCCGGCTCTTGGAGCGTCCATCTCTCCTTCCTGAAGTTTCCCTCTCACGCTCACCCGAGCTTCTCCTCCTCCGTCTTCGTCTCTCTCGCTCCTCCTGTCTCGCAGGCGACGACAAGGAGGTGGGTTGAGAGGCAAGCTGGCTGGCCCTGTGGGGAGGGGAGATACAATCCCGACGTTAAAAGTTGTTACTTCACCACAACTAAGTACATTCCATTGGAAAACACGGCACTGTAACTGATGATACTCAGTTAAGTGAGTACACAGTGTAATAAAAGTAAAGGAATACAATGAGTGGGTGTGCATATTGAGTGCACAGACTAAGAGTGCATAAAGAGAATGCAGTGTGTGCATGGAGAGAGAGTGGAGCAGCCAGGGAGAAAACAATTACAGTCAAGATTACAGTTTAGGGAAACACCACCTTCCGCCTCTAAATTATAAGGTCATGTAAGATGCGTACACAAAAAAGGTGTCCAAATTACAAGGTCACACACGAGGCAAGCCCAAAAAAGGTGGGCAATTTAGGTAAGAGCCTTCAAGTATGGTCATCAGTTTACGCGTGTTAGGCTAATGTATGTTTCTAAGCGGCAACTCTAACCCCGTGACAGCAACACAAAACAAGTGAAGCCAGGAAATTGTCTCGCTGAATTGCACTCGACACCTCGCTTAAAAACTCGATTACAGAGATTTATTATTACTGATAACATCTAAGGTACAAGGTACACCTGTGGTTACCTGCTGGTTATCTGTATTCGCTTCCCGAGGTCACCGCCCCCGCGGCCCACTCCCAGAACAGGCCTCCTGGTTGTTGCCTGATCGATATGAAAATAGTCGCTCAACAAGCTCTACACAAACTTAAGTATCTGTGTAGAGCCTTTCATGGCTTGATGAAAGATCTAGAGAGCGCAATGTTGCCCCATTAAAAAAAAATTCGTCAGGAACAATACAGGAGACAGCCAGACTATGGCACAAGAATGCCAGATTACCTGAAACACGGAAAGCGCTAACCAGGAAGTGGAAAATATTGAGCTAAAGTAAAAGGACTTATACAGGATCCAGTAGAGACAAGAGGAGCTAAAATCGATTATTGAAAGTGAAAGAAATTCGAAATACGTATTTCTTTTCGTATGCTAAAAACAAGGCAAAAACTACAAGACGGATCCTACACAGATGATGACAAAGAAATGAGCGAGATACTGAAATCTCAATATGACTGTGTTCAGTGAGCCACTAATCAGTCTAGAGATAGACAATCCAAACAATTTTTTCATGAATGAGCCTCAAAACCCTGCCAATGTAGGCCAGATTTATGACATAACCCTAACTCCACTAGACTTTGAGAAAGCCATCGACGACATGCCCATGCACTCAGTCCCAGGCCCAGACTCGTGGAACTCTGTGTTCATTAAGAACTGCAAGAAACCCCTCTCGTGGGCCCTAAGCATGGTATGGAGGAGGAGCTTAGACACAGGTGAGATACCAGGCATTGAAAACAACGGATATAGCCCCACTCCATGAAAGGGGCAGCAAAGCAATAGCTAAGAACTATAAACCAATAGCTTTAACGTCCCACATCATAAAAATCTTTGAAACAGTTCTAAGAAGCAGGATAGCAAGCCACCTGGACTCCCAAAAATGCACAACCCAGGGCAACATGTTTCAGAGCAGGTCGCTCCTGCCTCTCGCAACTACTGGATCACTATGATATCGTCTTAGATGTACTGGAAAACAAACCGAAGGCAGATGCAGTACACACAGATTTTTGCAAAAGCCTTTGACAAACGCGATCATGGTGTAATAGCACACAAAATGCGTGCTAAAGGAATAACTAGCGAAGTAGGCAGATTGATCTTCAACTTTCTCACCAATCGAACACAAATAGTGGTTAACAGAGTTAAATCGGAAGCTGCCATAGTGAAGAGCTCTGTTCCACAAGACACAGTACTCGCCCCTATCCTGTTCCTTATTCTCATATCAGACATAGACAGATGTAAACCATAGCACCGTATCATCCTTTGCAGACACTTTGGATGACACACATTGCACGAGACTGTCATCCATTGAGGACACGGCAAATCTCCAAGATATAAACCAAGTTTTCCAATGGGCAACGGAGAACAATATGATGTTCAATGAAGACAAATTCCAACTACTCCGTTATGGAAAACTGGAGGAAATAATAACTACAACTGAGTATACTACAAACTCTAATCAAACAACAGAGCAGAAAAGTAACGTGAAGGACCTGGGAGTGGTAATGTCCGAAGACATCACCTTCAAGGACCACAACAATGCCACTGTAACATCTACTGATAGGATGGATAATGAGAACATTCAAGACAAGAGATGCTAAGCCAATGAAGATCCTTTTTAAATCACTTGTTCTCTCTAGGTTGGAATACTGCTGCTACATTAACATCCCAATTCAAGGTAGGTGAAATTGCAGAACTAGAGAATGTACAAAGAACCTTTACTGCACGTATAAGTGCCATCAAACACCTTAACTACTGGGAACGCCTGGAAGCACTCGACTTGTACTCACTGGAGCGCAGGCGAGAGATATACATCATAATCTACACCTGGAAGATTCTGGAGGGACTGGTTCCTAACCTGCACACAGCAATCACTCCCTACGAAAACAAAAGACTTAGCAGGCGATGTAACATATCCCCAGTGAAAAGTAGGGGCGTAACTGCTACACTAAGAGAAAACACAATAAGTGCCCGGGGCCCAAGACTGTTCAACAGCCTCCCACCAACCTTAAGGGGAATTACCAACAAACACCTGGTTGTCTTCAAGAGGGAGCTGGACAGATACCTAAAGTCAATACCGGGTCAGCCGGGCTGTGGTTCGTACACTGGACTACGTGCGGCCAGCAGTAACATCCTCGTTGATCAGGCCCTGATCTACCAGAAAGCCTGGTCATGGACCGGACCGCGGGGGCGTTGATCCCCGGAATACCCTCCAGGTACATCATTATAACTCCCACAAGCTAAATATCTATGTCGATTTCTCACAAAGTTTTCAGTTATTTTTCGGTTAAATTGTTCTTTGTCCATAAAGAACAACAATTATAACACACCAGAGCGGGAATCCTAAGCCAGAGGTGAAAAGAAAATTGTGCGGAGGGACGCAACTATGTCAGATTTTCACTGTTTAAGGCGGTGCGTTCATCCATCTCTCTCATTTGCCTTTCTTTGCAACAGTGTTATCAAGAGGGCGAGCTACACAATGGCCCATATTTACAGTCATCCAGTGATACGTACCTTTATACCTAGATTAGATTTTTGCCACCGAAGTGGCTAGTTTATTGTGCACCTCATATCCATCCCATGGACGGTAGCCCAAGAGCATAGGAATACACAAAAGGCCCAGGAACTAGGCCCCAGAAGGATTTTCAGGAGTACATCCGTTATGGAAAACTGGAGGAAATAATAACTAGAAATGAGTATACTACAAACTCCAATCACACAATAGAGAGGAAAAGTAATGTGAAGGACCTGGGTGTAGTAATGTCCGAAAACCTCACCTTCAAGGACCACAACAATGCCACTATCGCATCTGCGAGAAAACTGATAGGATGGATAATGAGAACATTCAAGACAATAGATGCTAAGCCAATGATGATCCTCTTTAAATCACTTATTCTTTCTAGGATGGAATACTGCTGTACATTAACATCCCCATTCAAGGGAGGTGAAATTGCAGAGCTAGAGAATGTACAGAGAACCTTTACTGCACGTATAAGTTCCATCAAACACCTTAACTACTGGGAGCGCCTGGAAGCACTTTACTTGTACTCACTAGAGCGCAGGCGAGAGAGATATATCATAATCTACACCTGGAAGATTCTGGAGGGACTGGTCCCTAATATGCACACAGCAGTCACTCCATACGAAAGCAGAAGACTTGGCAGGCGATGCAACATACCCCCAGTGAAAAGTAGGGGCGTCACTGGTACACTAAGAGCAAACACAATAAGTGTCCGGGGCCCAAGACTGTTCAACAGCCTCCCCACCATCAATAAGGGGCATTACGGGAAGACCCCTGGTTGTCTTCAAGAGGGAGCTGGACAGATACCTAAAGACGGTGCCGGATCAGCCGGGCTGTGGTTCGCACGTTGGATTACGTGCGGCCAGCAGTATCAGCCTCGTTGATCAGGCCCTGATCCACCGGGAGGCCTGGTCGTGGACCGGGCCGCGGGGACGTTGATCCCCGGAATGCCCTCCAGGTAGACTCCAGGTAGACAGTTCACTGTCTTTTATAACTTTGATGAGTTCCGAGAGTTGTTCTACTCTCAGAACCCAGCCTGGGTCCAGACGCAAGTGTTGATACATTTACCAAGCAATGAAAGGACTGTCTTCCCCAGAGATATCACTCATGGTTGGTGTTGCGGTTTCTCTTGTGCGGTTAGTAGACCCGCAAAAAAAAAAAAAAAAAAAAAAAAAAAAAAAAAAAAAAAAAAAAAAAAAAAAAGTTGTGAAGGAGCAAAAAAGGCTAAAAAATTTGCTAACAATGCTTTTACTGCCAGCATTAACTTCCACAACGACTCGTCATGAACAGTTTAAACAACAGGTACGACAGGACCCGCGAAGCCCAAACCCTGTGAATATCACCCACGACAGACTGAGCGGCGGGGTTAAGAGATTTGTTTTAAGCGAAATTGGATACTTCATTACCTGAGAATACTAAGACACAAACAGACAGCGTTTATCTAGCAGCAACCAGCAAAGAGGCGAGGCCAGGAGCTGTGACTACCTCTGCAACCACAAATAGGTGAATACAAATAGGTGAGTGTGTACACACACACGGGGAACATACACTACAAAACAAATAAAACAATCACATTTCTGTATTTATAAAAATCTTTCCTTTCCTCCTCTCCCCTCCACCTTTTTATCTCTCGTCTTACTTCTTCCTTTCTCACTTCCTCTTCTGTCTGAGAACCGCTACACCACTTAACACCTCCCCCCGACACACCCTCTCTTCCTTCCTCCCCCTAACCTACCAACACCATCTTCACACCTTCCATCTCACAATCCTCTGTCTTAATGCTCCCTCCCTCCCCCCGCCATCTTAGCACCTCTGCTTCCTTTTACCCAGCCTACCCAACACAGCCTCTGGCAACTCACACCTTCATTATCGTACTCTTGTTAAGCCTTTTTTAGGGCCTAGTTCTTAGGTCTCCGTGTACTCGCCCAACTGTGTTTACAAGGATTGATTCTCAGCTCCTGGCCCCGCTTCCTATTACTGTTATTGATACTATCGGCTTCCGGCATGTTGGGACTGGTAGATAAAAACACACGTGCACACTTCAAAACGTTTATAAGGAAACGTTTCGCCACAAGTGACTGCTTCAGCCCACATGTTGCTTGTTCAGAGTGAAGAACCCAAATATGGTGAAACGTTTCCTCAATAAACATTTTGAACTGTGCATGTCTATCTGCTAGGAGCTGTGAATCAACCCCTGCAACCACGAACAGGTGAGTACACTGTCGGTATCACCACACCTCTCCAGTCATTACACAAATAATCCACATATAGGAGAGACGACTTTGTAAATGGTCCAAGTCAGACCGAAACGTCGTAAGGGTTATCTATGTATTTTTCCAGTCACGGTAATGTGCCTTTTTGTTCCTCTCGTCATGTACCCAATCATATCTACTCCTTAAGCTGTGTACTGAGTTTGCCTCCATCATGTCCTCAACTAATTCACTAAGGTTATTCTGAGTGAACTGTGAGCTGCGAGGCATCTCCAGTGATTAGTTGACCTAAGAACATAGAAGACATAGGAACGAAGGAACACTGCAGAAGGCCTACTGCCATGCGAGGCAGGTCCAAGTCTCCGGCTTAAGCCAATGCACCAACCTAGTCAGTCAGTCACATTGACTTAGGGAGAACACGCAACCGACCTTTAGACAAGCTATCAGGTCTAATCACACCACCACATCTACTCATTATTATCCAACCTATTTAAAGCTACACAACTCTGGCCTTATAAGGTACTTGGAGTTTGTTCCACTCATCCACACCTATTACCAAACCATAGTACTTCCTTATCCTTCTGAATCTGAATTTTTCCAACTTAAAACCATTGCTGCAGTCCTGTCCTAGGCTAGATATTTTCCAGCACCACTAATTTCATCCCCTTTATTTAGTCCTGTTCCACTTATAACCTCAATCATACCCCCTAATTCTAACGTCTTTCTAGAGAGTGCAGTTTCAAGGGAATGTTTCTGATACTTGGGACACTTGTCATCCTCTTTGTACAATTTCAGAGAATTTATATCCATTCTGTAATACGTTGCAAAACCGTGAGCATAATCTAAATGAGGCCTAACCAAGAATGTAAAATTGAAGAACTACCTAGGACTCCTTTTAATCTTCTGATATGAAGCCAAGGTTCTATTAGCTTTATTCGAAAACTTTTTGCACTGTTGTTTTGGTTTCAGTTTTGCTAACCGAATCCTAAATCTTTTTTGCAATCCGAATATTTTAAAATCTACATTATTTATTTTATGTGGGATGTTATTGTCCTGTCCAAAATTTAAACTTTGCATTGTCCTTTTAAAATCATCTGCCCTTCTCCGACCACTGCATCAGTCTATTCAATCTTCCTAGTGCCGAATGTCCTCGTCAGAATGAATTCGACGGCCTATTTGGGTCTGGCAAACTTCCGTGTCGCTCTTTTTGCCCTCATCTTGTCGTTTTTTTAGATTGGAACAGCAGGGGGCCCAAAACTGACCCCGTGGAAAACCGCTGTGACGCTTCCCCCCCCTGATTTCTCCCCATTTTATGCAAACTCTCTGCGCCCCATTTTTCAACCATGCCTCATCCCGGGAAAAAAATTTTTTCCTCCATTCCATGGCTTTAATTTTCCCCATAGTCTCTGATGGGGACCCGTCAAAACCTTACTAAGTCCAAACACAATATCCCTATTTATTTCCATATCACCCCCAAAACTTAGTGAAAAAAGTTAAAAAATTCGTAAGGAGGGGCCCCCCTTTTTAAAACCTGCTGAATTTTGTTGATTAATTTATGCTTTTCAAGGGCTCGAACTGCCCGGGAATTTTTTGATTCCCAAAATTTTTTCCCCTTGGGGGTTAGGTTATTGGGTTTTAGTTTGAAGCTAAGACCGTCCCTTTTTGAAAATGTAAACACAACCCTTTTTATTTTTTTCCCCTTACTGGCACCATGCCAGTTTGTATATATGTTGAAAAATTAGCCAAAGGGTGCTAAGCTCCTCTTTACATTTCCTTAGAAACCCCTTCATACAGTTTTAAACAGGGCCTGGGGATTTGTTAGTTTTAATTTTTTCTATTTGCCTAAGGGCCCAAAGTCACTTGTGACCCTAAAAGGCACAGTTTATTTTCGTCCCGTTCTACATAATTTTTCATTATGGAATTTCCTTTGGGACCCCTGTGTAAAAACTGAGAGGAAGTATTGTTAAAATTTACACATTCCTTTTCACTGCTGAGCTGACCCGAGGAACTTTTGAGTGGGCCTTCTTGTCCCTGTCTTACTTCTGTATACCGAAAGAATCCTTTTGGGTTGTCTTCGATTCTCTTGCAACTTTTAACCTCATAATCTCTTTTTTGCTTTTCTAATTCCCTTTTTTTTTCTCTCTTTAAAAGAAAAATATCGATTTCTTTTGCCCCTCTCCTCTTTTGATTTGCCTAATAAGCCTCTCTTTTTTACCAATCAGATATTTAATCATTTTTCATCCATTTAGGGTCATTTTTTGTTTGATCTGATTTCCCATTTGGGAAATAATTTGACTGAGCAGCTAGAACTATGCCCTGGAAAGCATCATTCGGCAACCTCACCACCTACCCGACCCCAGTAGGTCATTCCAGTTTCAGCCCACCCCAAATAATTTTTTTAGTCCCATGAAATCAGCCAAGGAAAGTCAGGGACGGAGACTTGATTGCCATTATTAGGGGAATCCAGATATGTTAAAACTGATGATTTTTTGGGTCACTCCCCCAACCACATTAAACCCCAAGTTATTAATTAGTTTTTCCCCACGGGGAAGAACCAAGTCAAGGAGGTTATTCCCCTAGTTGGCTCTGTCACAAACTGTTTTAAAAAACAATCCTGGATCGTATCAAGAAAGTCACCCGACTCTAAATTTCCTGTAAATTGCTCCAGTCAATCTGTCATAGTTGAAATCTCCCATTAGCACAACATTTCGTATGTAGATGCCTTACGAATTTCGTCCCATAGAAGTTACTGCACTCCCTATCAAGATTTGGGGCCCTGTAAATCACACCCAAAATTAGTTTTTCTCGGCCCTCGAGAAGCTGTAACCAAACAGATTCAGTGGCTGACGCTTCTAATTTAATATCTTGTCTAACACAACAATTTAAATTGTCTCTGACATACATCGCTACTCCACCACCTTTCCTGTTGACCCTGTCAGTGTGGAATAATTTTATAGCCTTGTATGTGACATTCAGAGGGCATCTCTCTATCTTTCAGATTGAGCCAGGTCTCTGTTATAGCAATAATATCTATGTTTCCTGCACTTGCAATTAATCTTAGCTCATCTATCTTATTTCTAACACTCCTGCTATTAGTATAGTAAACCTTAAGGGAGCTAGTCCCTTGCTGCCCTCTGCTGTCCCCCTTTGTTTGCTGACCTGTTCTATTGTCTTTATTTATAACTTCATGCTGAATGCCTTTTATACATTTAATGTTTCCAACCCTCTTCTACCAGATACTAGAGTGCCTCTGACTGCGAGGCATCTCCAGTGTGTTGTTGATCTCTTCTACCAGATACTAGAGTACCTCCATCTAATCTCTCGTCTAATCAGAATTATTAGACCGAATTCCTACATTAAATTAGGTACATCAGCATGGTGCTGCATCCCTAACCTATGAGAGCGTATGACCATGAGAGGCACTATGACATGACTACTGGCCTATGTTAGGCAGGTCCAACTCTCACTCACCCACACCCATTCATGTACCTAACCTATTATTAATGGTAAATACCGTCAAAATAATAATAATAATAATAATAATGACCTCATTCACCCCCTTCTCCTCTCGTGTGGGTGCCGTGGCTCAGTTGGTGACGTCCTCAACTCGCACACTAAGGGGTCCGGGGATCGATCCGAGCACGGATGAAACGTAGAGCATGTTTCCTTACACTTTGTGCACCTGTTCACCTAGCAATAAGTAGGTACCTGGGTGTTGGTTGACTGTTGTGGCTGGCATCCTGGGGGACAAGGTTAAATGAAATAAGATAGTCAGTCCTCGATGACTTTACTGGGTTATCCTGGGTAACTAACCCCCCCCCCGGTTAAAAATTCCCAAAATATTATCTTACCTTATCACCCTCCTCCCTCCCTCAACATTGTTCCTCCCTCGCCTTATCAACACTCTTCCACCTCTTCCCACTAAACATTTTCTCTTCATCTCCTTCCTTCTCAGTTCTCTTTCCCCCTACACTTCAACATCCAACCCCTCCCTCCTCTATACTTCTTCCCCTCTCCTCGACATTCTCTTCATCCCCGCCCCCTCCACATTTTCTCTTCAACCCCCTCTCAAAACACTCCCATTCACCCCCCCCCCTTCCCTTCACTTGCCTGGTACATTAAGCAGTTGTCCGCCCACGTAACCAGAGCCACAGTTTGCTCCCTGCTAGGCCTATCAAGAGCCTAGGCCTCCTCAGCCAACACAGCACAGGAGAGATTGTGTTCCCCCCGGGAGCGTTTTAAGAGGGAAGGGGGGTTGGGGGGGGCGGGGGGAGAGGGAGGGGGGGGCGGGAGGGAGGGGAGGGAAGGGGAGGGAGGGGAGGGAAGGGGAGGGAGGGGAGGGAAGGGGAGGGAGAGGAGGGAAGGGGAGGGAGAGGAGGGAAGGGGAGGGAGAGGAGGGAAGGGGGTGGGAAGCCCTGGTCAACTTAATATCCCGGTCACCTCCATATTCGCATCAAAAGCATCAATATTAAAAATAAACACACGACATCACTTGATGTCCTCACTCTTCACTAACATTCCCACTGATGCCATCACTAATGTCATGGCGGATGCCACATCAACCAGGCTGTGATGGATATATGGGTCAGCGGACCACCAGCAGCCTCGTTAACCAGGCGAACACCAGACGAGCCTGGCCCAAGGCCGGGCTCCAATAGCAGAAAAACTCTCGGAACTCATCAACGGAGTAACCAAGGTCTCAGTAATTGAAGAGAGTTTCGGAGGTCAACGCCCCCGCCGCCCGGTCTGTGACCAGGCCTCATGGTGGATCAGGACCTAATTAACCAGGCTGCTAGTGCTGGCCGCACGCAGACCGACGTAAGAACTATAGCCCAATAAATATTTCCGAAGTGAATGCACTTGTCTTCCCTCCATAGTTGGCATCACTATACGTTCTACCAACAAAGCTATCACAGCCTGGTTGATCTCTTATATGGACGAGGTAGTGATAGAAATTTCAGTCTGTAATTTAAGGGTAACTTTCCAAAATCTGAAGTTGATGCTTGTAATGGTCAAGAATCTACGATGAAGGAAACTATAATTAAAAATACCATTATCAGTCAATATTCAGTACTACGACGGAATGTTAATAACTTCTGATGAAATGTTAATGTTTGGAAATATGAAATGTTAGTAACCTTGTATGTGGCGTGTACTGCGCACTCTGGGTGCGTGCCGTGCACTGCGCACTCTGGGTGCGTGGCGTGTACTGCACACTCAGGAACACAACTTTGCACTCTGGCAGCATCACACTTCACTATTTGCTCATACTACCTGGGTTCTATTTGTTAGTAAGATAAATATGCATCTGTCCACTTTTCCGGTTATTCCTTATGAACGCATTTTGTTTATCACGCCAAGGTCCACCCTGGCGACGCCACCCATATGTCAGGCACCAGCACTGGGGAGCCACCCCATGTCAGACAAGCACTGAGGAGGCACCCCCATGTCAGACACAAACACTGGGGAGAAACCCCTGTGTCAGACACAAACACTGAGGAGTGACTCCCGTGGGTCTAACACTAAAGACATTTTCCTCAACATTCCCCCCCCCCCCGCCAGTATTTCACATTGAGAGAGTGTAAACACTAGCAGGGCTTTGTGGGCAGCGATGCTTTTAAACCTGCACTAAACTGTTCTTTTGAGGCAGGAAGTACAAGAGTTCTCCAGCTGCACAGTGATATTTGTACACCACCACACCAACACTTCAACCTTCCAGCACAAACCTAATTCTTACCTCCCTTACTTTTTCCCTCACATTTTTTATATTTTTTCATTCTATTACTTAAATAGGAGTATAACATAAAATATCCCAATCCCACGCCTTATATATATATATATATATATATATATATATATATATATATATATATATTATATATATATATATATATATATATATATATATACACACACTCACACATACATATACATACATGCATATGCACACACACACACACACACACACAAATACTAGTCCCAAGCTACGGGGATTGTCCTACGAAGAAAGGTTGAGGGAAATCGGCCTGACGACACTGGAGGACAGGAGGGTCAGGGGAGACATGATAACGACATATAAAATACTGCGCGGAATAGACAAGGTGGAGAAAGATGGGATGTTCCAGAGAAGGGACACAGACACAAGAGGTCACAATTGGAAGTTGAAGACTCAGATGAATCAAAGGGATGTTAAGAAGTATTTCTTCAGTCATAGAGTAGTCAGGCCGTGGAATAGCCTAGAAAGTGACATAGTGGAGGCGGGAACCATACATAGTTTTAAGGCGAGGTATGATAAAGCTCATGGGGCAGGGAGAGAGAGGACCTAGTAGCAATCAGCGAATAGGCGGGGCCAGGAGCTGTGAATCGACCCCTGCAACCACAAATAGGCGAGTACAAATAGGTGAGTACACACACACACACCAAGCTGCGGTAAGCCAGGATTCAACCCTACGAAGGTTGTACCGCCTCGTGAGACAATACAACGTATGCATCACCTTTACCACTCAGCCAGCGATCGCTGGCTGAGTGGTAAAGGTGATGCATACGTTGTGTCTCACGAGGCGGTACAACGTTCGTAGGGTCGAGTCCTGGCCTACCGCAGCTTGGTAAATGAATTAAAATCACTTGTTTCGTGATTTCATTGCTAAATATATTTTATATAATATATATATATATATATATATATATATATATATATACTATTATAATATATATACATACATATTACATATATATACATACATATATTATACATATCTATATTACATATATATATATATACATATATATTAAAAATATATACATAATATATAATATACTATATATATACATATATATACATATATAAAACATATATATACATACATACATATACATACTACATACTACATATATATATATATATATTATGTATATATATATATATAATTATAATGTCTGCCGAATAGTAAACTGACATTTTGTTTAAAACAACGCTATTCGATACCAATAAGCAAATAAATTTGCATAAATAATTTCAAAAATATACATTTTAACTAACAAAAATATATTTCATTGATATTTTATTAATTATATTATAAACTTATCTATATATATATTTAATATTACATATTCATTATACATATATTATACATAATATACTATTATATTATATAATAACATATATATACATAATATACATATTCATATACTTATAAATTATAAATTTTACATATAAACATATAATTACAAATATCATATAAACTATAATGCATATAATTATATATTATATTACATGCTTATACATATCAATTATTAACATAATATGCATACATTATTATATCATATATATAATATATATATGATTATATAATATATATATAATGCATATATATATATATATATATACTATATATTACATTTTAAAACATAAGCTTCTTCCGTAAACCAGAAATAGGCATACGATAACCTATATTCATGTCATGAACATAATTCACATACATACTAATATCCAGACAATACATATATTTCATATCTCATTACATATTTAAACTATCTATACAATATCAGATACTTTACGTATGTACTATACTTTACATACAAATATATTTAGTGATAATTTATTATATTAGTTAAATAATGTCTGCGATAAGTTAACTTCCATTTTTTAGCACGCTCTTCTTGCCGCCGTAATAAGCAACGATAAATTTGTGTACATGTAAATAATCTCACAAATTCATTTTAAACTAAACAGAGAAAAATTTATTTGCTAAGTGTACTAATTTTTAAACTGTCTGATTCTTGTAACTATCTATTGTCTTCTTACACATATTTAGTTGATTACTAAATTAATATTTTATATATAATAGGTAGTTTTCAGTGTATAATTATAAATTAATAACATAATATACTAATTTAAACTATAAGCATAAAGTAGCAGCAATCTGCGTTTGCTACATGAACTTATACAGGCACGATGTTGATGTATGCTAATAAATATCATTACATATAGATCTGATTCTACAGTATACTATATTAATAGAACACATTTGATTTGCTACAGGCTGTAACACCAGAACAGGGCAGGCACACGTGACCCTTGCAACTAGAACTATCATACATACTGTCACTGTTGAAGTCTGCACCAGGTAACTATCATACAGTAGCAGCACACTGTTGACGCTGCTACAGTGTAACTATCATACAGTAGCAGCGCACTGTTGACGCTGCTACAGTGTAACTATCATACAGTAGCAGCCACTGTTGACGCTTGCTACATGTAACTATCATACAGTAGCAGCACACTGTTGACGCTGCTACAGTGTAACTATCATACAGTAGCAGCACACTGCTGACGCTGCTACAGTGTAACTATCATACAGTAGCAGCACACTGCTGACGCTGCTACAGTAACTATCATACAGTAGCAGCACACTGTTGACGCTGCTACATGTAACTATCATACAGTAGCAGCGACACTGTTGACGCTTGCTACAGTAACTATCATACTAGTAGCAGCACACTGTTGACGTTGCTACAGTGTAACTATCATACAGTAGCAGCGCACTGTTGACGCTGCTACAGTAACTATCATACAGTAGCAGCACACTGTTGACGTTGCTACAGTGTAACTATCATACAGTAGCAGCACACTGTTGACGTTGCTACAGTGTAACTATCATACAGTAGCAGCACACTGTTGACGTTGCTACAGTAACTATCATACAGTAGCAGCACTGCTGACGTTGCTACAGTGTAACTATCATACAGTATAAGCACAGTGTTGATGTTGCTACAGTAACTATCATACAGTAGCAGCACTGCTGACGTTGCTACAGTGTAACTATCATACAGTAGAAGCACAGTGTTGATGTTGCTACAGTGTAACTATCATACAGTAGCAGCACACTGTTGATGTTGCTACAGTAACTATCATACAGTAGCAGCACATGTTGATAGTTGCTACAGTTAACTATCATACAGTAGCAGCACACTGTTGATGTTGCTACAGTAACTATCATACAGTAGCAGCACACTGTTGATATTGCTACAGTAACTATCATACAGTAGCAGCACACTGTTGATGTTGCTACAGTAACTATCATACAGTAGCAGCACACTGTTGATATTGCTACAGTAACTATCATACAGTAGCAGCACACTGTTGATGTTGCTACAGTAACTATCATACAGTAGCAGCACACTGTTGATATTGCTACAGTAACTATCATACAGTAGCAGCACACTGTTGATATTGCTACAGTAACTATCATACAGTAGCAGCACACTGTTGATATTGCTACAGTAACTATCATACAGTAGCAGCACACTGTTGATATTGCTACAGTAACTATCATACAGTAGCAGCACACTGTTGATATTGCTACAGTAACTATCATATAGTAGCAGCACACTGTTGATATTGCTACAGTAACTATCATACAGTAGCAGCACACTGTTGATGTTGCTACAGTAACTATCATACAGTAGCAGCACACTGTTGATGTTGCTACAGTAACTATCATACAGTAGCAGCACACTGTTGATATTGCTACAGTAACTAGCATATAGTAGCAGCACACTGTTGATATTGCTACAGTAACTATCATACAGTAGCAGCACACTGTTGATATTGCTACAGTAACTATCATACAGTAGCAGCACACTGTTGATATTGCTACAGTAACTATCATACAGTAGCAGCACACTGTTGATATTGCTACAGTAACTATCATACAGTAGCAGCACACTGTTGATATTGCTACAGTATCATACAGTAGCAGCACACTGTTGATATTGCTACAGTAACTATCATACAGTAGCAGCACACTGTTGATATTGCTACAGTAACTATCATACAGTAGCAGCACACTGTTGATATTGCTACAGTAACTACATATAGTAGCAGCACACTGTTGATATTGCTACAGTAACTATCATACAGTAGCAGCACACTGTTGATATTGCTACAGTAACTACGCAATAGTGCAGCACACTGTTGATATTGCTACAGTAACTATCATACAGTAGCAGCACCTGTTGATATTGCTACAGTAACTATCATACAGTAGCAGCACACTGTTGATATTGCTACAGTAACTATCATACAGTAGCAGCACACTGTTGATATTGCTACAGTAACTATCATACAGTAGCAGCACACTGTTGATATTGCTAACAGTCAACTAGCATATAAGTAGGAGCACACTGTTTGATATTGCTACAGTAACTATTATACAGTAGCAGCACACTGTTGATATTGCTACAGTAACTATCATACAGTAGCAGCACACTGTTGATATTGCTACAGTAACTATCATACAGTAGCAGCACACTGTTGATATTGCTACAGTAACTATCATACAGTAGCAGCACACTGTTGATATTGCTACAGTAACTAGCATATAGTAGCAGCACACTGTTGATATTGCTACAGTAACTATCATACAGTAGCAGCACACTGTTGATATTGCTACAGTAACTATCATACAGTAGCAGCACACTGTTGATATTGCTACAGTAACTATCATACAGTAGCAGCACACTGTTGATATTGCTACAGTAACTATCATACAGTAGCAGCACACTGTTGATATTGCTACAGTAACTAGCATATAGTAGCAGCACACTGTTGATATTGCTACAGTAACTATCATACAGTAGCAGCACACTGTTGATATTGCTACAGTAACTAGCATATAGTAGCAGCACACTGTTGATGTTGCTACAGTAACTATCTTTACAGTAGCAGCACACTGTTGATATTGCTACAGTAACTATCATACAGTAGCAGCACACTGTTGATATTGCTACAGTAACTATCATACAGTAGCAGCACACTGTTGATATTGCTACAGTAACTAGCATATAGTAGCAGCACACTGTTGATGTTGCTACAGTAACTAGCATATAGTAGCAGCACACTGTTGATGTTGCTACAGTAACTAGCATACAGTAGCAGCACACTGTTGATATTGCTACAGTAACTATCATACAGTAGCAGCACACTGTTGATATTGCTACAGTAACTATCATACAGTAGCAGCACACTGTTGATATTGCTACAGTAACTATCATACAGTAGCAGCACACTGTTGATATTGCTACAGTAACTAGCATATAGTAGCAGCACACTGTTGATGTTGCTACAGTAACTAGCATATAGTAGCAGCACACTGTTGATGTTGCTACAGTAACTAGCATATAGTAGCAGCACACTGTTGATATTGCTACAGTAACTATCATACAGTAGCAGCACACTGTTGATATTGCTACAGTAACTATCATACAGTAGCAGCACACTGTTGATATTGCTACAGTAACTAGCATATAGTAGCAGCACACTGTTGATATTGCTACAGTAACTATCATACAGTAGCAGCACACTGTTGATATTGCTACAGTAACTATCATACAGTAGCAGCACACTGTTGATATTGCTACAGTAACTATCATACAGTAGCAGCACACTGTTGATATTGCTACAGTAACTATCATACAGTAGCAGCACACTGTTGATATTGCTACAGTAACTATCATACAGTAGCAGCACACTGTTGATATTGCTACAGTAACTATCATACAGTAGCAGCACACTGTTGATATTGCTACAGTAACTATCATACAGTAGCAGCACACTGTTGATATTGCTACAGTAACTATCATACAGTAGCAGCACACTGTTGATATTGCTACAGTAACTATCATACAGTAGCAGCACACTGTTGATATTGCTACAGTAAACTATCATACAGTAGCAGCACACTGTTGATATTGCTACAGTAACTATCATACAGTAACAGCACACTGTTGATATTGCTACAGTAACTATCATACAGTAGCAGCACACTGTTGATATTGCTACAGTAACTATCATACAGTAGCAGCACACTGTTGATATTGCTACAGTAACTAGCATATAGTAGCAGCACACTGTTGATGTTGCTACAGTAACTATCATACAGTAGCAGCACACTGTTGATATTGCTACAGTAACTAGCATAAGTAGCAGCACACTGTTGATATTGCTACAGTAACTATCATACAGTAGCAGCACACTGTTGATATTGCTACAGTAACTAGCATATAGTAGCAGCACACTGTTGATATTGCTACAGTAACTAGCATATAGTAGCAGCACACTGTTGATATTGCTACAGTAACTATCATATAGTAGCAGCACACTGTTGATATATTCAATATTTCCTCTTTCACCAGCTGCACTTACTAGCAAACCCAGCATGCTGTCATTACTATGTTGAATGACTTCCTCACTCACTCCCTTCATGCTGAATGAAGGGTAGATCTCTATCTTGACTGACTCACTTCCTTAAAGATGTTGAATGAAGGGGCTTTTGAGCCAATCAACTGAAACTTCCCTCTCCTTCCCTGGATCAAATTATCTCCCCCATTCCACAGCCACAGTATGATCCTTGCGAGTTTAACGCTTCCCCATGAATAAAGTAACAAAATTTCCAGCCCCTTTCAAAAAAGAAGAGGGCAGGTGAAGGGGCACAGCCTCAGCCTCGCCAGAAGGTAAAGGAAACAGTGGCCAGCTTTAGGGGGATGACAGTAGCAAGCAACGAGGGTGTGTAAGAGCGACTCTCTCGTAGAAGTTACACGATCAAGTGTGTCTTGAGGGAGAAGAGTTAGTGTCTTGAGGAGGAGGAAAGAAGCGAGGTGCTCCTTAGGGAGTCTTGTGGCCAGTTTTATGTTCTCCCTGCTGAGTTATGAGTTACTGCTGCTGCTGCTGTTATTGCTGTTACTGCTGCTGTTGCTGGCGTTGCTGTTACTGCTGCTGTTATTGCTGGTGTTGCTGTTACTGCTGCTGCTGTTATTGCTGCTACTGTTGCTGCTGTTATTGCTGCTACTGTTGCTGTTATTGCTGGTGTTGCTGTTATTGCTGTTACTGCTGCTGCTGTTATTGCTGCCACTGCTGCTGTTACTGCTGCTGTTATTGCTGGTGTTGCTGTTACTGCTGCTGTTATTGCTGGTGTTGCTGTTACTGCTGCTGTTATTGCTGGTGTTGCTGTTACTGCTGCTGTTATTGCTGGTGTTGCTGTTACTGCTGCTGTTATTGCTGGTGTTGCTGTTACTGCTGCTGTTATTGCTGGTGTTGCTGTTGCTGGTGCTGTTATTGCTGGTGTTGCTGTTGCTGGTGCTGTTATTGCTGGTGTTGCTGTTACTGCTGCTGTTATTGCTGGTGTTGCTGTTACTGCTGCTGTTATTGCTGGTGTTGCTGTTACTGCTGCTGTTATTGCTGGTGTTGCTGTTGCTGTGCTGTTATTGCTGGTGTTGCTGTTACCTGCTGCTGTTATTGTGGTGTTTGCTGTTGCTGGTGCTGTATTGCTGGTGTTGCTGTTATGCTGCGTTTATTGTGGTGTTGCTGTTACTGCTGCTGTTATGCTGGTGTTGCGTTACTGCTGTGTTATTGCTGGTGTTGCTGTTACTGCTGCTGTTATTGCTAGGTGTTGCTTTATGCTGCTGTTATTGCTGGTGTTGCTGTTGCTGGTGCTGTTATTGCTGGTGTTGCTGTTACTGCTGCTGTTATTGCTGGTGTTGCTGTTACTGCTGCTGTTATTGCTGGTGTTGCTGTTACTGCTGCTGTTATTGCTGGTGTTGCTGTACTGCTGCTGTTATTGCTGGTGTTGCTTTACTGCTGCTGTTATTGCTGGTGTTGCTGTTACTGCTGCTGTTATTGCTGGTGTTGCTGTTACTGGTAACCACCTCCTCCCTAGAGTCCTGCAGCTCAATTGTTAACGCACTTATCTCACACACTGTGGTCCGGGGGTCGATCCCCGGTACGGGTGGAAACATTAGGACGCGTTTCCTTAAGACACCTGCCATCCATCTTCACCTATCAGTAAAATAAGCACCTGGGCGTTAGTCGACCGGTGTGGGTCGCATCCTGGGGACGAAATGCTCTACATAACAAGGTGCGTTCTATACAATAGTACGTCATTAATGTCAGCTAAGCCTGTACACCTTGTGCATGTAGAAATAATTATTATTAGTAGTAGTAATAGTAGTTTAAAACGCCACTGCATCACATCTCTGCTCCTCACTCTCCTGGGAGAGAACTTACGGCGCTTTGATTACTCTACAATGACGATCAGCTTCCGCTATTGGCTAGAGGAATGTCAACAAGCGTAGGCCTCTAACCAGGCTTTACAATGCTAAAAGGTAAACTAAACAAGCCATACTGGCTTTACTGGTTATCTTGCGTGCACCTGTAACACCTGTATGTGTACACTTTTACTACCTACATGCCTTCAAAACCTTGGTAACATTACATAGCAGTATCTCTGCTGTGTATCTGCTGACGTTGATGTTAATCAAAGACCTATGTGAAATCTGTCACCCGTTTCCAGTGCATGCATAAGCAGGGTGACAATGGGCCAGGGCCCTCTGGCCCACATTTCCATCACAACCTGGTTGATCGGGCAATGCTGAAATACTAGTCGAGTTCCCCCTCCCCTTTAAAACTTCTTTATTCCTTCCGGCAGTGTTTATAATATCTTTTGACAGAATATTGAATAGTTTGAGATCAAGTCACAACCCAGGCTTGCTAAACTGTAAAGGATGCACTATTCATAATTTACTTTCCCGTAAAATACAACTGTCGCAGCAGTTTCGACTAAAAGTGTGATAACTAACGTATTTTAGCTAAAAAAAAAAATTGCTTGAGTCCGCTCTGAATCGTTGAAATGAGCAATAAAATAATATTTTAACACATTCTGGAGAAATAGTCCTTAATGCCAAGGAAACTACTTACGGTGTAAAATACCTGTAAGTGAAAATAATGTGAAAATAATGAGTGTAGAGAGTATATCAAGTTAATATGGACACGGAGACTAAGACTTAACAACCTCCTTCATGCATAAGGGACCAACGGAGCTCTGGTTATCTTCAGATGGAACCTGATCAGTCAGGTGTGATTCCTTTATCTTGGATATACCTTACCTCTGAAGGATTTCGAGAGTTTTCCTCCTCGCACAGTCTGGCCCTGGGTCAGAATTGTTTGGTGCTTGCCTAATCAATCAGGCTTTTACTGTTAGTGGCCTGCTGGTCCATATAACCATCACAGCCTGGTTGATCTGGTACTTGGAGGTGCATGTCCAATTTCCTCTTGAAAACTTCTTCACCTATTCATGGTAGAGCGGGACCACGCGTGTTGATACAATGTTCTCTTATTGTGCTCGCGGCGCCCCAACTTTTTACTGGATTTATTATACATTTTCTTGCTCCAGTATGCTGTTATGGTAGTGAACATATATATTATCAAATACCTACCACATATATATTATCATGCATCTCTCTCTCTCTCTCTCTGATGATGACAAAAGGAGGTATAGGGGATGAGAGGGTGGTGGTGGAGATATGAGAGATGAGGATGATGGGGGAGGTGAAACACAGCGGCGTCAAAGGTAGTGTACAAATGATTAATTAAATATGGCAGAACAAAGGTTTACCAGGGAGGGAGAGGGTGAGAGTGATGGAGGGAGGGAAGGAAGGAGAGGGTGAGAGTGGACGAGGGAGGGAGGAGGGAGGGAGGGAGGGAGGGAGGGAGGGAAGGAGGGAGGGAGGGAGGGAGGGAGGGAGGGATGCTGGATCAAGTATTAACACTGGCCTCACTCAGCCAACACTCTCAAAGAGAATAACTCCGATACTCCATAAATTAAAAAGTGTAAAATGCAGTCACTGCTGCAGGACCCGCCGGTGCATGCAGTCACTGCTGCAGGACCCGCCGGTGCATGCAGTCACTGCTGCAGGACCCGCCTGTACATGCAGTCACTGCTGCAGGACCCGCCTGTACATGCAGTCACTGCTGCAGGACCCGCCTGTACATGCAGTCACTGCTGCAGGACCCGCCTGTACATGCAGTCACTGCTGCAGGACCCGCCTGTACATGCAGTCACTGCTGAAGGACCCGCCGGTACATGCAGTCACTGCTGCAGGACCCGCCTGTACATGCAGTCACTGCTGAAGGACCCGCCGGTACATGCAGTCACTGCTGAAGGACCCGCCTGTACATGCAGTCACTGCTGCAGGACCCGCCGGTACATGCAGTCACTGCTGCAGGACCCGCCGGTACATGCAGTCACTGCTGCAGGACCCGCCTGTACATGCAGTCACTGCTGCAGGACCCGCCTGTACATGCAGTCACTGCTGAAGGACCCGCCGGTACATGCAGTCACTGCTGCAGGACCCGCCTGTACATGCAGTCACTGCTGCAGGACCCGCCTGTACATGCAGTCACTGCTGCAGGACCCGCCGGTACATGCAGTCACTGCTGCAGGACCCGCCTGTACATGCAGTCACTGCTGCAGGACCCGCCGGTACATGCAGTCACTGCTGCAGGACCCGCCTGTACATGCAGTCACTGCTGCAGGACCCGCCTGTACATGCAGTCACTGCTGAAGGACCCGCCGGTACATGCAGTCACTGCTGCAGGACCCGCCTGTACATGCAGTCACTGCTGAAGGACCCGCCGGTACATGCAGTCACTGCTGAAGGACCCGCCTGTACATGCAGTCACTGCTGCAGGACCCGCCGGTACATGCAGTCACTGCTGCAGGACCCGCCGGTACATGCAGTCACTGCTGCAGGACCCGCCGGTACATGCAGTCACTGCTGCAGGACCCGCCGGTAGCATTGCAGTCACTGCTGCAGGACCCGCCGGTACATGCAGTCACTGCTGACAGGACCCGCCGGTACATGCAGTCACTGCTGCAGGACCCGCCGGTACATGCAGTCACTGCTGCAGGACCCGCCGGTACATGCAGTCACTGCTGCAGGACCCGCCGGTACATGCAGTCACTGCTGCAGGACCCGCCGGTACATGCAGTCACTGCTGCAGGACCCGCCGGTACATGCAGTCACTGCTGCAGGACCCGCCGGTACATGCAGTCACTTCTGCAGGACCCGCCGGTACATGCAGTCACTGCTGCAGGACCCGCCGGTACATGCAGTCACTGCTGCAGGACCCGCCGGTACATGCAGTCACTGCTGCAGGACCCGCCGGTACATGCAGTCACTTGCTGCAGGACCCGCCGTACATGCAGTCACTGCTGCAGGACCCGCCGGTACATGCAGTCACTGCTGCAGGACCCGCCGTACATGCAGTCACTGCTGCAGGACCCGCCGCGTACATGCAGTCACTGCTGCAGGACCCGCCTGGTACATGCAGTCACTGCTGCAGGACCCGCCGGTACATGCAGTCACTGCTGCAGGACCCGCCGGTACATGCAGTCACTGCTGCAGGACCCGCCGGTACATGCAGTCACTGCTGCAGGACCCGCCTGTACATGCAGTCACTGCTGCAGGACCCGCCGGTACATGCAGTCACTGCTGCAGGACCCGCCGGTACATGCAGTCACTGCTGCAGGACCCGTCCGGTACATGCAGTCACTGCTGCAGGACCCGCCGGTGCATGCAGTCACTGCTGCAGGACCCGCCGGTGCATGCAGTCACTGCTGCAGGACCCGCCGGTGCATGCAGTCACTGCTGCAGGACCCGCCGGTGCATGCAGTCACTGCTGCAGGACCGCCGGTACATGCAGTCACTGCTGCAGGACCCGCCGGTACATGCAGTCACTGCTGCAGGACCCGCGGTACATGCAGTCACTGCTGCAGGACCCGCCGGTACATGCAGTCACTGCTGCAGGACCCGCCGGTACATGCAGTCACTGCTGCAGGACCCGCCGGTACATGCAGTCACTGCTGCAGGACCCGCCGGTACATGCAGTCACTGCTGCAGGACCCGCCGGTACATGCAGTCACTGCTGCAGGACCCGCCGGTACATGCAGTCACTGCTGCAGGACCCGCCGGTACATGCAGTCACTGCTGCAGGACCCGCCGGTACATGCAGTCACTGCTGCAGGACCCGCCGGTACATGCAGTCACTGCTGCAGGACCCGCCGGTACATGCAGTCACTGCTGCAGGACCCGCCGGTACATGCAGTCACTGCTGCAGGACCCGCCGGTACATGCAGTCACTGCTGCAGGACCCGCCGGTACATGCAGTCACTGCTGCAGGACCCGCCGGTACATGCAGTCACTGCTGCAGGACCCGCCGGTACATGCAGTCACTGCTGCAGGACCCGCCGGTACATGCAGTCACTGCTGCAGGACCCGCCGGTACATGCAGTCACTGCTGCAGGACCCGCCGGTACATGCAGTCACTGCTGCAGGACCCGCCGGTACATGCAGTCACTGCTGCAGGACCCGCCGGTACATGCAGTCACTGCTGCAGGACCCGCCGGTACATGCAGTCACTGCTGCAGGACCCGCCGGTCATGCAGTCACTGCTGCAGGACCCGCCGGTCATGCAGTCACTGCTGCAGGACCCGTCGGTGCATGCAGTCACTGCTGCAGGACCGCCGGTCATGCAGTCACTGCTGCAGGACCCGCCGGTACATGCATCACTGCTGCAGGACCCGCCGGTACATGCAGTCACTGCTGCAGGACCCGCCGGTACATGCAGTCACTGCTGCAGGACCCGCCGGTACATGCAGTCACTGCTGCAGGACCCGCCGGTACATGCAGTCACTGCTGCAGGACCCGCCGGTACATGCAGTCACTGCTGCAGGACCCGCCGGTACATGCAGTCACTGCTGCAGGACCCGCCGGTACATGCAGTCACTGCTGCAGGACCCGCCGGTACATGCAGTCACTGCTGCAGGACCCGCCGGTACATGCAGTCACTGCTGCAGGACCCGCCGGTACATGCAGTCACTGCTGCAGGACCCGCCGGTACATGCAGTCACTGCTGCAGGACCCGCCGGTACATGCAGTCACTGCTGCAGGACCCGCCGGTACATGCAGTCACTGCTGCAGGACCCGCCGGTACATGCAGTCACTGCTGCAGGACCCGCCGGTACATGCAGTCACTGCTGCAGGACCCGCCGGTACATGCAGTCACTGCTGCAGGACCCGCCGGTACATGCAGTCACTGCTGCAGGACCCGCCGGTACATGCAGTCACTGCTGCAGGACCCGCCGGTACATGCAGTCACTGCTGCAGGACCCGCCGGTACATGCAGTCACTGCTGCAGGACCCGCCGGTACATGCAGTCACTGCTGCAGGACCCACCGGTACATGCAGTCACTGCTGCAGGACCCGCCGGTACATGCAGTCACTGCTGCAGGACCCGCCGGTACATGCAGTCACTGCTGCAGGACCCGCCGGTACATGCAGTCACTGCTGCAGGACCCGCCGCTACATGCAGTCACTGCTGCAGGACCCGCCGGCTACATGCAGTCACTGCTGCAGGACCCGCCGGTACATGCAGTCACTGCTGCAGGACCCGCCGCTACATGCAGTCACTGCTGCAGGACCCGCCGGTACATGCAGTCACTGCTGCAGGACCCGCCGGTACATGCAGTCACTGCTGCAGGACCCGCCGGTACATGCAGTCACTGCTGCAGGACCCGCCGGTACATGCAGTCACTGCTGCAGGACCCGCCGGTACATGCAGTCACTGCTGCAGGACCCGCCGGTACATGCAGTCACTGCTGCAGGACCCGCCGGTACATGCAGTCACTGCTGCAGGACCCGCCGGTACATGCAGTCACTGCTGCAGGATCCGCCGGTACATGCAGTCACTGCTGCAGGACCCGCCGGTACATGCAGTCACTGCTGCAGGACCCGCCGGTACATGCAGTCACTGCTGCAGGACCCGCCGGTACATGCAGTCACTGCTGCAGGACCCGCCGGTACATGCAGTCACTGCTGCAGGACCCGCCGGTACATGCAGTCACTGCTGCAGGACCCGCCGGTACATGCAGTCACTGCTGCAGGACCCGTCGGTACATGCAGTCACTGCTGCAGGACCCGTCGGTACATGCAGTCACTGCTGCAGGACCCGTCCGGTACATGCAGTCACTGCTGCAGGACCCGTCGGTACATGCAGTCACTGCTGCAGGACCCGCCGGTACATGCACTCACTGCTGCAGGACCCGCCGGTACATGCACTCACTGCTGCAGGACCCGCCGGTACATGCACTCACTGCTGCAGGACCCGCCGGTACATGCACTCACTGCTGCAGGACCCGCCGGTACATGCACTCACTGCTGCAGGACCCGCCGGTACATGCACTCACTGCTGCAGGACCCGCCGGTACATGCACTCACTGCTGCAGGACCCGCCGGTACATGCACTCACTGCTGCAGGACCCGCCGGTACATGCACTCACTGCTGCAGGACCCGCCGGTACATGCACTCACTGCTGCAGGACCCGCCGGTACATGCACTCACTGCTGCAGGACCCGCCGGTACATGCACTCACTGCTGCAGGACCCGTCGGTACATGCACTCACTGCTGCAGGACCCGTCGGTACATGCACTCACTGCTGCAGGACCCGCGGTACATGCACTCACTGCTGCAGGACCCGTCGGTACATGCACTCACTGCTGCAGGACCCGCCGGTACATGCACTCACTGCTGCAGGACCCGCCTGTACATGCACTCACTGCTGCAGGACCCGCCGGTACATGCACTCACTGCTGCAGGACCCGCCTGTACATGCAGTCACTGCTGCAGGACCCGCCGGTACATGCAGTCACTGCTGCAGGACCCGCCGGTACATGCAGTCACTGCTGCAGGACCCGCCGGTACATGCAGTCACTGCTGCAGGACCCGCCGGTACATGCAGTCATTGCTGCAGGACCCGCCTGAATTATCATTAATGTACGCATTCTTTTTGAACTACACAAAACAAAAATGTACACATTTTCTTTTAAGTCAAATTTGCATTTGACACAAGACTAACCAATGGATTGATGAAAGTCCGTGATGGACGACATGTCTTCTCAACAGATGACACGATGACAAGCCGCTTACAGTATCTTATTAACAAAACTGCCACGATAAACACTTCTTGTTATACCTCTCACACACTTACTCTTTTGTACCAAAAGAACCTTACAAAACTTACCTAACCTTATTATAACAAGCGCAATTTAATTTACCTGGAGTCTATTTGGAGGACATTCCGGGGATCAATGCCCCCGCGGCCCGGCTCACGACCAGGCCTTCCGGTGGATCAGGGCCTGATCAACGAGGCTGTTACTGTTGGCCGAACGCAATGCAACGTACGAACCACAGCCCGGCTGATCCAGCACCGTCTTTTGGTATCTGTCCAGTTCCCTCTTAAAGACAACCAGGGGTCTACCCGTAATGCCCCTTATTACTGGTGAGAGGCTGTTGAACAGTCTTGGGCCCCGGACACTTATTGTATTTTCTCGTAGTGTACCAGTGACGCCCCTACTTTTCACTGGGGGTATGTTGCATCGCCTGCCAAGTCTTTTGCTTTCGTATGGAGTGACTGCTGTGTGCATATTAGGGACCAGTCCCTCCAGAATATTCCAGGTGTAGATTATGATATCTCTCTTTCGCCTGCGCTCTAGTGAGTACAAGTCAAGTGTTTCCAGGCGCTCCCAGTAGTTAAGGTGTTTGATGGAACTTATACGTGCAGTAAAGGTTCTTTGTATATTCTCTAGATCTGCAATTTCACCTCCCTTGAATGGGGACGTTAATGTACAGCAGTATTCCAGCCTAGAGAGAATAAGTGATTTAAAAAGGATCATCATTGGCTTAGCATCTCTTGTCTTGAATGTTCTCATTATCCATCCTATCAGTTTCCTAGCACATGTGATAGTGGCATTGTTGTGGTCCTTGAAGGTGAGGTCTTCGGACATTACCACACCCAGGTCCTTCACATTACTTTTCCCCTCTATTATGTGATTAAAGTTTGTAGTATACTCAGTCCTAGTTATTATTTCCTCCAGTTTTCCATAACGGAGTAGTTGGAATTTGTCTTCATTGAACATCATATTGTTCTCTGTTGCCCATTGGAAAACTTGGTTTATATCTTGATGTGTGTGACTTGAAAAAGCCCACTGTGTGGGTGAAACGTTGTCAATAAAGGATCACATTATACTGCATGTGTGTTTATATTTCCATTGGTTTATATCTTTTTGGAGTTTTGACGTGTCCTCAATGGATGGCACTCTCATGCAGATCCTAGTATCGTCTGCAAAAGATGATACAGTGCTATGGCTTACATCTCTGTCTATGTCTGATATGAGAATAAGAAACAGGATAGGTGCGAGTACTGTGCCTTGTGGGACAGCTCTTCACTATGGCAGTATCGGATTTAACTCTGTTTACCACTACTCTTTGTGTGCGATTGGTTAGAAAGTTGAAGATCCATCTGCCTACTTTGTCGGTTATCCCTCTAGCACGTATTTTGTGTGCTATTACACCATCGTCGCACTTGTCGAAGGCTTTTGCAAAGTCTGTTTATACTACATCCGCATTCAGTTTGTTTTCCAGTGCATCCAGGACCATATCATAGTGGTCAAGCAGTTGCGAAAGGCAGGAGCGACCTGCTCTGAAACCATGTTAGCCTGGGTTGTGCAATTTTTGGGAGTCCAGGTGGTTTGCTCTCCTGCTTCTTAGAACTCTTTCAAAGATTTTTATGATGTGGGACGTTAAAGCTATTGGTCTATAGTTCTTAGCTACTGCTTTGCTGCCCCCTTTATGGAGTGGGGCCATATCTGTTGTTTTAGTGACTGTGGAATCTCGCCTGTGTCTAAGCTCCTTCTCCATAGCATACTTAGGGCCCGTGAGAGGGGCTTCTTGCAGTTTTTAATGAACACCGAGTTCAACGAGTCTGGGCCTGGGGTGGAGTGCATGGGCATGTCTTCGATGGCTTTCTCAAAGTCTAGTGGAGTTAAAGTTATGTCATAAATCTAGCCTACATTGGCAGTGTTTGGAGGCTCATTCATGAAAAAATTGTTTGGATCGTCTAACTTTAAACTGGTTAGTGGTTCGCTGAACACTGAGTCATACTGCAACTTCAGTATCTCGCTCATTTCTTTGTTGTCGTCAGTGTAGGATCCGTCTTGTCTGAGTAGGCGCCCTATACTAGAAGTGGTTTTTTACTTGTTTTTGGCATATGAAAAAAATTATTTCGAATTTCTTTCAATTTCATTAATCGCTTTTAGCTCCTCTTGTCTCTCCTGGATCCTGTACGAGTCTTTTAACTTCTCAATGATTCCTCGTCTTCTCCTGTAGAGGGAGCAACATACTTCAGCTACCAGGAGAGTGATCTTTTCGAGGCATTGGTTAGGGTCCATGTAATTTAAGATATCCTCCCAGCATGTTTCATTTAGGGCATAGTTTACCTGATCCCAGATGATGTTCTTGTTGCTGAAGTTGAATTTGGTAAAGGTACCCTCATAACTGTATGCATCTTGCTGATCAGGACTCCTGTGCATGCAAGTCTGGACTTAGATTAGATTGTGATCAGAATTTGTTTTTGATATTGTTATATTCCTTACCAGGTCCTCATTATTTGTGAAAATAAGGTCCAGTGTGTTCTCCAGTCTTGTTGGCTCCACTATCTGCTGACTTAGGGTGTGTTTGTTGCAGAAATTCAGCAGCTCCTGTGTGTGTGACCTTTCATCTGAGCTACCTCCAGGGATTATTTCTGCTACGACATTATTTGCTATGTTCTTCCATTTTGTGTGTCTTAGACTGAAGTCACCAAGCAGCAAGATGTTTGGGGATGGGGCTGGAAAGTTATCCAGACAGGAGTCGATTTTTGACAGTTGTTCTTTGAACTGTTGGGAAGTTGCATTCGGTGGCTTATATACAAGTACAATGACTAAGTTTTGGTTCTCGATTTTTATTGTCAGAACTTCAACTACATCATTTGTCGTGTTCAGTATCTCTGTGCAAATGAGCGACTCTTTTAACATACAGGCCAACCCCCCCCCCCTTGTTGCCTGTTCTTTCTGTCGCATCCGAAAAGGTTGTATCCAGGTATCAATATTTCGCTGTCAAAGTAATCTTTTGCGTGGGTCTCTGTGAAGGCTGCACACACTGCAATTGACTCCCCTAGAAGTCCACTAATGAAAGGTATTTTGTTGTTGGTGGATGGCTTAAGGCCCTGTATATTAGCAAATATAAATGAGGTTGTGTTGCATGCTTGTTGGGGGGATTTTGTTGTTGGCATCAGTAGCCGTGAGTTCGGAGGCGCCACTGGCTGTGCCTCCAGTCCAACAAGGCTCCAAGGTGGTGGACTATTTTGGTTATCTCTTTCCATTTTCTTTCTTCGTTTCCTACCACTAAAAAATCACTTGGGGTGTTGTCATAGCTACCATAACTACTATGATGTGTTGTATGGGGTGTATGCCTTCTGGTCCCTTTTAGATGATATGCAGTGCAATTGGTATTGTAACATTGTTTTTCAAGGACTGAAGACTGACACATCTCAGGGTGGAAGTATTTGCACGAGGTAGAACGACACACTTCCTTAGACAGGAGGTCATGGCATTTTTTGGGATGCTCAAAGTTGCATGCCCCATTCGTTTTCCCTGATATTCCATTTTACAGATGCCCCAAACATAGTATTTGCACCATTTTGTTTTTGGCTGAGTACAATTCGTGCTGGATGTATTCTTAATCTGTGCTGGCCCTAGAGCTGCACTACAGTCCTCCATAGCCAAACCAGAGACACCACTATCTGTTGTCATGGCACCAACATTTTTCCTGGAAGGGGACTCCCCGACTACATCTGTACTAGAGGCTATGACTGTGATGGCTGCAGAAGAGTCTACCCCAGAGGAGGGCTCCTCTACTACATCTGCACTAGGGGCTATGGCGTTGGTGGCTGTGGAGGAATCTTTAACTGAATCCGGATTTTCACAATGGCTGGGGGCTGGGTCTGTGTCAGCCCTAAGGCTGGGGACTGAACTAGCTGTTGTTTTTGTTTCCTGTCTTTTTTCCAGTGTTTATCTGCTTATTTTGGGGTCAGTTGTTGTAGACTGGGCATTCTCTGTGTTAGACTGTTACTCCTCTCCTATTTTCCCATGCTCTATATATTCCAGATAGACTATTCAATAGTTACTCCTTTTTCTCGTGTTTATTGTTTATTAACCTCCCGAGTGCTTTCCTGATATCTGTCCATAGCTTCCACATCCCTGTTGCAGATCCAGAAACACCTATCTAGAAAGATGTCAGTTTTGTTTGCAGTGTTTATTCTTGCACAGGTAACATGATATTTTGAAAAGCAAAGGTTCCATGTGATTCTAGATTTTTTCCCAAGAGCCTTTTCACATGTCCCACAGGTATACTGTACTGCCATCCTGCTTGTATCTTCACTTTACCTTTCAGCTCTGCACGCAGGTGTGGGTGTTATAGGTCAATACATGGGTATGTGGGATGTAATTAGTATGGAGACTTATTACCCGTTAAAAACTTTTATGTTGTATAACATCATATATCATACATCCTACAGCATCTGATTCCCGTCATGATGACTGCTATTCATCTTATCCTGGGCTTCACTTTACCTTTCAGCTCTGCACTCAGGTGTGGTGTTATGTGGTCAATGCATGGATATGTGGGATGTAATTAGTATGGAGACTTATTACACATTAAAAACTTTTAGCCTAATCCAACTAAATATATTTTACATAAGTTTACAATAATTTAATAATAAACACACAATGAAATATAAAAATTTTCGTTAGGTTCAGAATGATTTTTGCGAAATAACTGCGTACACAAATTTTCACTTGCCTTATGCGGCAAGAAGTGCGTTGCTATTTAATCCAAAGTTTTACCTATTCGGCACGACATATATATATATATATATATATATATATATATATATATATATATATATATATATATATATATATATATATATAATATATATATATATATATATATATATATATATATACTGATATAATGTCAGTGCGTTTCACAATTTTTTGTACTCCCGGAGCCCGGCTTTGGGGCAGGCTCGTAACTTCTTTGGTCAACCAGGTTGCTGTTGCTGGAGGCCCGTTGGCCCACATCCCTCACAGTCTGGTTGATGTGACACTTAGTGGAGATACTTGTACAGTTTTCTCTTGACGACTTCTACACATGTCCCAGTAGTGAACTAATGTCTTCTGATAAGATGCTGAGTAGTCTGAGGCCACGGATGTTGATATAGTGTTCTCTCATTGTGCCGTGGGCACACTAAGAGAACACTGCTCTTATTTTGCATTTCCTCTCAGTCCAGCATCCAAACTAGCATGTAGGTTAGCATCTACCCTAGCATGCACTTTATCACACACCCTAGCGTTCACACTAGCAACCAGGATAGCGTACCCCCTAGAATACAGGCTAGCAAGCATCCTACCTAAAAGCCATAAGTGAAAAAGAAAGCTTCTCTTAAACAAAATCCATTCACAAACACTGTCCAGTATCAGGCCTTTGATTAAAGGTGATGGGACACTGACGACAATTAAGAAATGAGCGAAACGGGTAAGTCCCAGTACGACTCGGTGTTCTTCCATGAGTTCTTTGTAAGACAAAATGCTTCAGACATCACCTTTATCTCTAATATAACTAACCCCACATGACTTCGAAACTACTGACTGCATGCCCAAGCACTCCGCCCCTACACCCAAACTCATGGAATTTAATATTAAGAATTGCAACAAATAATTATAACGTACTTTAAATATTCTTTGGAAAAAAAAAAAAGCCTAGACACTGAAATCATCCCAAACTCATCAAGGCCTGACCAACCAGACTGTTACTGCTGGCCGTACGCTCTCTCAAGAGTTTCCTCTTGAAGAGAGCCAGAAATTTATTAGCAATTCTGCATGGAGGAAGGGCGTTGAGTCGAGGATCAATGACAATCAACGAGTTGTCAGTGTACTAGTAGCGTCCCTGTTTTTTACTGAAGGTACTCTGTACCGTCTGCCGAGTCTCGTGCAGTCATAAGGAATTATTCCAGTGTGCAGGCTGGGACTAGTCCCTCCAGGACTAGTCGCCTAAGTTGCAAGGAATACAGTTGAAGTTATTTCAGGTATTCCTACTATTTAGATGTTTAGAGTGTATACAGGTAGTACAAGTTTAATATTAAAGTTTTCTAACTCAGCAATCTCGCCTGCCTTGAAGGGAAGAAGAGTATTATTATTACCTCAGCATCTTGAAAGTTCTAGTTATCCTTTACCTTTCGGTAACAATAACATCAAAATGGTATGCAATACCGACAGGTTGGTAGGTAAGACACATAGGCAACACATAAGCAACATAGTCAGGAACTATAGTTCCTGACTATGGAACTGAACTTCTCCAGGCTGAGGGACTGACAACCTCAAATTCTACGACTTCAAGGGTGATGGACTGATTACATCGTCTTCACATCTCTACTGTTCCTGCCTACTTTCTGTAGTCGACTGAAGTAGCCTACTGTGTAGGCGAAACGTTTCGGAATAAAGTTGCCTAACTGTTGCCTATGTGTCTTACCTACCAACAATAACAACATTGCTGTGATCCCTGAAATAGATCTAACATTACTGCCAAGTCTCGCACATGGAGCTGCCGCTCTATTGAACGATCTGAGTTCGTCCTGTACTCTGTTACAGACTTTGTTTCAATTCTTGTCCTCGTTGAAGATAAGATTTCGTTCGGATTTTTAACCCCGGAGGGTTAGCCACCCAGGATAACCCAAGAAAGTCAGTGCGTCATCGAGGACTAACTTATTTCCATTGGGGTCCTCAATCTTGTCCCCCAGGATGCGACCCACACCAGTCGACTAACACCCAGGTACCTATTTACTGCTAGGTGAACAGGACAACAGGTCTAAGGAAACGTGTCGAAATGTTTTCCACCCGCCGGAATCGAACCCGGGCCCTCCGTGTGTGAAGCGGGAGCTTTAGCCACCAGGCCACATCACAGTGTTGTCTCAGGCCCACTGGAAGATTTTTGTATCCGCCTGAAAATTCGCTGTCTTCAGCTAGCCCGTCCTCATAGAACACAGGCATCATGACACTGTTGTAAAAGCAGTTAAATGCGTAGCAGTAGTTTGTCTTAAGCGGTTGAAATATAACTGTTACATGAGCCATGAGCAGTGGCTGCCTGTTTTCTATTTTCGTGGCAGACTTTTTTGTTATAGTCATTTATCTTATATTTATAGTTTTTTTCCGTTGTAAGCTAAGTGTGGGACTGAAGAAGCCACTGGCTGGCGAAATATTTCTTCAATAAAGATTCCCAAATGTTGCATAAGTGTCTCATTCTTCAACTTGTCGGTTTTCTAAACCATTACATCACATATTGAAGACATGTTGGTGCGAGGGACAGCACTCTCCTGGAGTCTGGAGTAATCAGCGGGGATGTTCCTGCTTAATGATTATATCCTTGTTTATGCTGGATATAGAGAGAGGTGGGGGCGAGTACTGTGCATGGAGCCGAGAATTAAAACCAGTACATCTAGCCTAGCATGAACCTTAGCACTGTCTAACATGCAGTTTAGCACACAATTTAGCATGTACAAGCTTAGTACAGTCTAACATGCACCCTGGCACACAGCCTACCATGAACCTTAATACAAAGCCTAGCACACCCTAGTAAAGACTAGTCCAGAGTGTACCCGGGTGTTATGTAATCAGGAAGCGGCCGTTGTAAGGACTTGATGGAGACAAACAAGTCTCCACCCCTCCCACCTGCACAGCTACCTATATAACTCCACCTAAACCTCCACCTCCACCCCCCTTTTCCCCAACCCACCAAGAAACACCCACCATCACCACTAAATACACTACTCAAAACACCACCAACACCCCTCCCCCATCAATACCCACCACATCAATAACCCCCCAACTACACTCGCACTCCCTAAAATCGTACCATACAATTCTAAAATCTACCATACAATTCTAAAGTAATCTAGTATTTAAAATAAGTGTAATGAACACCTGTCAACTCTGTAGACATTTCCAGTAATGTTTTTTGTCTGCAAGAGGAAAACCTGGAATACCGTATTTAAATATGTAACCCAGCCCGAGGTCAGATGTCACTTTATGCTAGGTCAGAGTACAGGGAACTTTTTTGGGTATACCTAATGAGTTTCAAGAGCCTTTCTACTCCCGGAGCCTGGCCATGAGCCAGGCTTACCTGGTGCTAACCTGATCACCCAGGCTGTTGCTACTGGAAGCCCGCTGCCCCACATATGCATCACAACAGCACTGCTCCACACCACTCTTATATTGTACACATCTCAAACATTATGATGAAAAAGAAAGGAAAAATGAGAATAAAAAAATAAGAAAAAACGAACAAAAGGGGCGAGAAGTGGTAGTAATAATGATAATAGTGATAATATAATGATAATCTAGAGCAGTAATATAATCTAGTATAACATAATGGCAATCTAGTGATAACTGATAATATAATGATAATCTATAGTGATAATATAACGGTAACTAACGAGTCTTGCATTATAAGTGATGCTCAACTCTCACATTTCAAAGATTTCATTTCTATGTTCTTGTAAACCCAACAAAAGTGATTTTTTTTTTCAAAATATTACTTTATTTGCTACTAGCCGTACGCTGCAGAGAGAGAGAGAGAGAGAGAAGAGAGAGAGAGAGAGAGAGAGAGAGAGAGAGGGGGGGGGGGAAGTATAAACATGGAGTGGATCATTAAAGTCTATGTTATCAACTGGTGTAGAGACTAGGAGGGGAGACTCAACAAAGCTGCTCTCTCTTCTCTACCACCAATATAAACTTAATGGTCTTTCACTATGCTTTACTGAGAGTTACCTTACCTTCTCGTATCATACAGCTGAATTAATATAAGCCACGTGGTGGTGGTAATACTAGTCGTAACAGTAGAAGTAACAGCAGTAGTAGTAGTAATAACAGTAGTAGTAATAACAGTAGTAGTAACAACAGTAGTAGTAACAACAGTAGTAGTAACAGCAGTAGTAATAACAGCAGTAATAGCAGTAACAGCAGTAATAGCAGTAACAGCAGTAGTACTAGTAAAAGCAGTAGTACTAGTAAAAGCAGTAGTACTAGTAAAAGCAGTAGTACTAGTAACAGTAGTACTAGTAACAACAGTAGTAGTAATAGCAACAGCAGCAGCAGTAGTAGCAACATTAGTAGTAACAGCGACACTATTATTACTATCGTGCTCATCCTCCTCCCTCCCTGGAGGTTACCTGGAGGTTATTCCGGGGATCAACGCCCCCGCGGCCCGGTTCATGACCAGGCCTCCCGGTGGATTAGGGCCTGTCTTCTGACCTTCCTGCCTCTTACTCTTTCAGTTGTGACCTGACAATGGTCCAGGATAGAGTGAAACGTCATCCTAACGTCTCTTAAATACAGGCTTTTGGTGACTAGTTCCAGCCACGGTGTAGTGACTTCGTATTCTCCATATCTTACTCTATCAGAACAGTAGAACAAGGGTACTGAAACTGCTCAAAGTATGAGTAACTGTAAATAATGTAAAACCAAGTGTATTTCATGGTAATCCCTTTTAAAAACTAGTCGCTAGGCTTTGTGACTCGAAAGACGCTACCGTCCACAGGATGGATATAGTGTGCACAATAAACTATTCTACGCTTTGTGACTCGAAAGACGCTACCGTCCACAGGATGGATATAGTGTGCACAATAAACTAACCACTACCGTCCACAGGATGGATAGTGTGTGCACAATAAACTAACCACTACCGTCCACAGGATGGATAGTGTGTGCACAAACTAACCACTACCGTCCACAGGATGGATAGTGTGTGCACAATAAACTAACCACTACCGTCCACAGGATGGATAGTGTGTGCACAATAAACTAACCACTACCGTCCACAGGATGGATAGTGTGTGCACAAACTAACCACTACCGTCCACAGGATGGATAGTGTGTGCACAATAAACTAACCACTACTGTCCACAGGATGGATATAGTGTGCACAAACTAACCACTACCGTCCACAGGATGGATAGTGCGTGCACAATAAACTAACCACTACCGCCCACAGGAAGATACCAAGTACACAGTACAACAGCCGCCTCGGCTGGTAAATAGAAACTCTAATCTCATAAGAAGTAAGTTCATTTAGGCATACGTACACATAAATACAATTATAATATGTACACTGTATACTGAAAGTTACCTAGGATAACCCAAAAAAGCCAGTGACTCATTTCCACTGGGTCCTTGTATTTCCACTGGAGTCATTGTATTTCCACTGGGATCCTTGTATTTCCACTGGGATCCTTGTATTTCCACTGGGATCCTTGTATTTCCACTGGGATCCTTGTATTTCCACTGGGGGGTCCTTGCATTTCCACTGGGGGTCCTTGCATTTCCACGGGGTCCTTGCATTTCCACTGGGGTCCTTGCATTTCCACTGGGGGTCCTTGAAGACACGTTGTTTTCCCACTGAGTGAAGTCTGGGCAGTCTTAGGCTAGGCTAAGCAATGTAAATGTATACGGTAGGAGCGGCCATGATTCAACATTCATCACTGTAATGATAGAATGTATGCACCACTTAACATTCTCGAATTTTTTCAACTATTCAACTATACAAACAAAATCCTTGGCTTCATATCAAGAAGCATAAATAATAGGAGTCCTCAGGTTGTTGTTCAACTCTATACATCCTTGGTTAGGCCTCATTTAGATTATGCTGCACAGTTTTGGTCACCGTATTACAGAATGGATATAAATGCTCTGGAAAACATATAAAGGAGGATGACAAAGTTGATCCCATGTATCAGGAATCTTGATAAATTAGACACATGTGCAACTCTTGGGTATCTTTATTGAGGAAACGTTTCGCCACACAGTGGCTTCATCAGTCCATACAAAGGAGAATCTTGAAGAACAGGAGGAGAATGAGGTAATCAGTCCCTCAACCTTGAGTCGATGTGGTCAGTCCATCAATCTTGAATAGAATACGGCATACGTGCTGAGAAGGAGCTTATAAACCGTTGGCAGGAGAGGTGCAGCAGTCATAGGTCGTGTAACATTTGTTCAATGTTGAAGTAGGTCGTGCCCAAGAATTAGGCAAGCGAAGAATTCCCAAGTATTAAGATCCCAAGAAGTTGCAGTATCTGACAGGTTTGTAGATGAATGGTTCAGAGAACCGACATGTTGATAAATTAGACCAATTGCAACTTGTGGTCTAATTTATCAACATGTCGGTTCTCTGAACCATTCATCTACAAATCTGCAGAATCTCCCTTGGGACTTAGACTGAGGAGCGCCTAATTCTGGCACACCTATTCTAGAATGGCGTAAATTTAGAGGGATGTGATTGAGGTGTATAATGGAATAACTAGGATATAAGGAGGATGTAAAATCAGTGTGCTAAGAAATATCTGCCATGCCAGATCTCGCTTTGTTATTAAGTGTGTAAGTTGTTAGTACAGTAGTTGATGTAGTTAGTTTAATGTAGGTTTTAAGTTCTTCAAGTAGATTTCTGGGTAGCTGGGGTATATTGCATGTGTAGTAGTAGATTAGGGTGGTGGTGAGGTGTATATGAAGAATAAGGTATGTATAGTGTGTATTAGCAGTGACTCGGTGTTAAGTAGTAGTAGTGGTAGTAGTAGTGAGTAGTAGTGGTATGTAGTAGTAGTGGTTAGTTGTGGTAGTGGTAGTAGTAGTATGGTGTGTAGTAGTAGTAGTGGTAGTAGTATAGTGGTAGTAGTGGTAGAGTAGTAGTGGTAGTAGTAGTAGTGGTAATAGTAGTAGTGGTAGTAGTAGTAGTAGTAGTGGTAGTAGTAGTGGTAGTAGTAGTAGTAGTGGTAGTAGTATAGTAGTGGTAGTAGTGGTAGTAGTAGTGGTAGTAGTATAGTGGTAGTAGTATAGTGGTAGTAGTAGTAGTAGTAGTAGTAGTACAAGAATGGTATATAATACCGACAAGATGAAATTAAGACACATGCGCAACACCCGGGCATCTCTATCGTAGACGCTTCGCCATCCAGCCAGCCACTGGATGGCGAAACGTCCACAACAAAGACACCCAGACGCCGCACATGTCTTAATTTCATCAGTAGTAGTAGTAGTAGTAGTAGTAGTAGAGGTAGTAGTAGAGTAGCGGTAGTGGTAGAAGTGGGGAATAAGGCGGACGAGCCAGTCAAATACAAAGGAAGGGGAGCACTGCAAGGGAGCTAGGTGCCCAAAGAGGGAGAGCAAGCGCACAGAGGTGCGTATGGGGTTCACAATAAGCTAGACTTCAGCAGCAAAATATAAAATTTACCCTTCATGAATTTCAAGTTTTCCATATACAAGTCTGGCCTTGGGCCAGGCTCGTCTGCTTCTTGTCTGGCCATCCAGACTGTTACTGCTGGTGGCCTGCTGGCCCATATATCCATATTAGTCTGATTGATCTGGCACCTGGTGAAGATACTTGTCCAGTTTCCTCTTGAAGACTTCTACACTTGTCCCAGCAGTGTTTCTGATATCTTCTGGTAAGATGTTGAACAGTTTGGGGCCACGGAGGTTGATAAAGTGTATCTTGTACCCACTGCACCCCTACTTTACACTTCCTCCTCTCTCTCTCTCTCTCTCTCTCTCTCTCTCTCTCTCTCTCTCTCTCTCTCCCCAATATGTTATCAAAGTGTGCAGATTTGCGACTAGGCCGTCAAGTGCTTCCATGTATACATTAGCATGCAACTCTCTCCGCTAGAGGGGTAACATTTAAACTACTAAAAGAAGTGCTACACGCATCAATGTGGCCGTACATTTGGATTTCTTTCCCCAGTTGACAGATCTGCCATGCCTGGAAAGGGCGCCAACATGGAACGATACTCTAAACCGAGAGGTCACAGCAATTTCCATCCTCTGAAGTTATTACCACTCCGTATTAGGATACCTGCTCTCTGGCTGTGACTTTGCAAGACAACCATTAACATCCAAACCTTCACTAGTTTCGAGCCTCACTCACACGAGGCAACCATCTCGTAAATTACATGTATTATCCTCCTTCTTCCAATGGCAACATTCTCAAGTACAACCTGTGTAACATTCCATAACATTCACACTAAGTCCGAGCCCACTCACAATCTACATGTGCGTCTGAATAAACCTGCTTAACTTGCCGTTTACATTCCTACAAAGTGGGGAACAAGTACACCGCACCACTCCCCTTTCTGATGGTTAACCACCCGCCAGCCCCTCCCCCCACTCATGTTCTGAGAGTACCACCACCTGCCAACCTCAGGCTGACACTATGGCAGTCGCCCGCCTCAGGCTGACAATATGGCAGTCGCCCGCCTCAGGCTGAATTTTAGTTACAACGAACCTAGTTGATAAAATCTGTGGCATTACTCATTTATTAGTTTGGTGTGGTAACACTGTAGCAAGCAGTCCGGGCTGGAGTGTTGATCCTGGTACCTCACACACTTCAACTTCTTGCCTCTGACAACACAACTATTGTAGTCCTGAGAACGCTAAACCCAGAGCAATAATAGAGAGAGAGAGAGAGAGAGAGAGAGAGAGAGAGAGAGAGAGAGAGAGAGAGAGAGAGAGAGAGAGAGAGAGAGAGAGAGAGAGAGAGAGAGAGAGAGAGAGAGAGAGAGACAGAGAGACAGACAGACAGAGAGAGCAGAAGAGAAGACAGAAGACAGAGAAGAGAGACAGAGACAGAGCAGAGACAGAGACAGAGAAGAGAGAGAGAGAGAGAGAGAGAGAGAGAGAGAGAGAGAGAGAGAGAGAGAGAGAGAGAGCAAGCAGAAAGCAGCAACTTCACTCTGGCTGTACCCTTCTCCAGAACACTTCATCTGAGATCATTTATCCTCATGATGCCTCGAGTATGGAACACATTCATACAGCATTATGATGTCAACGAGATAAAGCCAGTTGATCAAATGAAAATGCTGGCCCACAGATGGCTCCAACTTCATCCTGTTCCCTACCTGGAGTCTCCCTGGAGGGAATTCCGGGGATCAACGTCCCCGCGGCCCGGTCCACGACCAGGCCTTCCGGTGGATCAGGGCCTGATCAACGAGGCTGTTACTGCTGGCCGCACGTAATCCAACGTACGAACAGCCCGGCTGATCCGGCACCGTCTTTAGGTATCTGTCCAGCTCCCTCTTGAAGACAACCAGGGGTCTTCCCGTAATGCCCCTTATGGCTGGTGGGAGGCTGTTGAACAGTCTTGGGCCCCGGACACTTATTGTGTTTTCTCGTAGTGTACCAGTGACGCACCTACTTTTCACTGGGGTATGTTGCATCGCCTGCCAAGTCTTTTGCTTTCGTATGGAGTGATTGCTGTATGCATATTAGGGACCAGTCCCTCCAGAACCTTCCAGGTGTAAATTATGATATCTCTCTCTCGCCTGCGCCCTAGTGAGTACAAGTCAAGTGCTTCCAGGCGCTCCCAGTAGTTAAGGTGTTTGATGGAACTTATACGTGCAGTAAAGGTTCTCTGTACATTCTCTAGCTCTGCAATTTCACCTCCCTTGAATGGGGATGTTAATGTACAGCAGTATTCCAGCCTAGAAAGAATAAGTGATTTAAAAAGGATCATCATTGGCTTAGCATCTCTTGTCTTGAATGTTCTCATTATCCATCCTATCAGTTTCCTAGCAGATGTGATAGTGGCATTGTTGTGATCCTTGAAGGTGAGATTCTCTGACATTACCACTCCCAGGTCTCTCACATTACTTTTCCTCTCTACTGTGTGATTGGAGTTTGTAGTATACTCAGTCCTAGTTATTATTTCCTCCAGTTTTCCATAACGGAGTAGTTGGAATTTGTCTTCATTGAACATCATATTGTTCTCTGTTGCCCATTGGAAAACTTGGTTTATATCTTCTTGGAGGTTAACAGTGTCCTCAATGGATGACACTCATGCAGATCCTAGTATCGTCTGCAAAAGATGATACAGCGCTGTGGTTTACATCTCCGTCTATGTCTGATATGAGAATAAGGAACAGGATAGGTGCGAGTACTGTGCCTTGTGGGACAGCTCTTCACTTTGGCAGTATCTGATTTAACTCTGTTTACCACTACTCTTTGTGTGCGATTGGTTAGAAAGTTGAAGATCCATCTGCCTACTTTGCCGGTTATCCCTCTAGCACGCATTTTGTGTGCTATTACACCATGGTCGCACTTGTCAAAGGCTTTTGCAAAGTCTGTGTATACTACATCCGCATACAGTTTATTTTCCAGTGCATCTGAGACCATATCATAATGGTCAAGCAGTTGCGAAAGGCAGGGGCGACCTGCTCTGAAACCATGTTGCCCTGGGTTGTGCAATTTTTGGGAGTCCAGGTGGTTTGTTATCCTGCTTCTTAGAACTCTTTCAAAGATTTTTATGATGTGGGACGTTAAAGCTATTGGTCTATAGTTCTTAGCTACTGCTTTGCTGCCCCCTTTATGGAGTGGGGCTATATCTGTTGTTTTAGTGACTGTGGAATCTCGCCTGTGTCTAAGCTCCTTCTCCATGGCATACTTAGGGCCAGTGAGAGGGGTTTCTTGCAGTTTTTAATGAACACCGAGTTCCACGAGTCTGGGCCTGGGGCTGAGTGCATGGGCATGTCGTCGATGGCTTTCTCAAAGTCTAGTGGAGTTAGAGTTATGTCATAAATCTGGCCTACATTGGCAGGGTTTTGAGGCTCATTCATGAAAAAATTGTTTCGATCATCTATCTTTAAACTGGTTAGTGGCTCGCTGAACACTGAGTCATACTGCAATTTCAGTATCTCGCTCATTTCTTTGTTGTCGTCAGTGTAGGATCCGTCTTGTCTCAGTAGGGGCCCTATACTAGAAGTGGTTTTTGACTTGTTTTTGGCATATGAAAAGAAATATTTCGAATTTCTTTCAATTTCATTAATCGCTTTTAGTTCCTCTTGTCTCCTGGATCCTGTACGAGTCCTTTAACTTCAGCTCAATATTTTCCACTTCCCTGGTTAGCACTTCCTTCCGTGTATCAGATAATCTGGCATTCTTGAGGAGCTCAGTGATTCTTCTTCTCCTGTAAAGGGAGCATCCCTCTCTCTCTCCAGTTTACTTCTTCTTTTCTTTTGTCTTATAGGAATATACCTTGAACATACTTCAGCTACCAGGAGGGCGATCTTTTCGAGGCATTGGTTAGGGTCCATGTAATTTAAGATATCCTCCCAGCATGTTTCATTTAGGGCATAATTTACCTGATCCCAGATGATGTTCTTGTTGTTGAAGTTGAATTTGGTAAAGGTACCCTCATAACTGTATGCATCTTGCCGATCAGGACTCCTGTGCATGCAAGTCTGGACTTCGATTAGATTGTGATCAGAATTTTTGATATTGTTATATTCTTTATTAGGTCCTCATTATTTGTGAAAATAAGGTCCAGTGTGTTCTCCAGTCTTGTTGGCTCCACTATTTGCTGACTTAGGGTGTGTTTGTTGCAGAAATTCAGCAGCTCCTGTGTGTGTGACCTTTCATCTGGGCTGCCTCCAGGAATTATTTCTGCTACGACATTGTTTGCTATATTCTTCCATTTTGTGTGTTTTAGACTGAAGTCACCAAGCAGCAAGATGTTTGGGGATGGGGCTGGAAAGTTGTCCAGACAGGAGTCGATTTTTGACAGTTCTTTGAACTGTTGGGAAGTTGCATTCGGTGGCTTATGTACAAGTACAATGACTAAGTTTTGGTTCTCTATTTTTATTGTCAGAACCTCAATTACATCATTTGTGGTGTTCAGTATCTCTGTGCAAATGAGCGACTCTGACGTACAGGCCAACCTTCCCCCCCTTGTTGCCTGTTCTTTTTGTCGCATCTGAAAAGGTTGTATCCAGGTATCCATATTTCACTGTCAAAGTAATCTTTTGCGTGGGTCTCTGTGAAGGCTGCAAACACTGCATTTGACTCCTCTAGAAGTCCACTAATGAAAGGTATTTTGTTTGTGGATGGCTTAAGGCCCTGTATATTAGCAAATATAAATGAGGTTGTGTTGCATGTTTGTTGGGGGGATTTTGTTGTTGGCATCAGCAGCCGTGAGTCCGGAGGGGCCACTGGCTGTGCCTCCAGTCCAACAAGGCTCCAAGGTGGTGGACTATTTTGGTTATCTCTTTCCATTTTCTTTCTTCGTTTCCTACCCCTAAAAAATCACTTTGGGTGTTGTCATACCTACCATAGTTTCTATGATGTGTTGTATGGGGTGTGTGCCTCCTGGTCCCTTTTAGATATACAAATACCAATTGCACTGCAGGTTTCATAACAATAAAAATGCTTTCAAATGAGCTGATGTAGGTAACAGCTCTTAGCTTGCCAATAAAGTTAGGAATCCTTAGCTTGTAAATAGCTCGTCAATAAAGCTAGGGATCCTTAACCTAACCTTGTCAAACCCTATGTAAAGAGAGAGAGAGAGAGAAGAAGAGAGAGAGAGAGAGAGAGAGAGAGAGAGAGAGAGAGAGAGAGAGAGAGAGAGAGAGAGAGAGAGAATGAATTTGAGTAATGACTTAACACTATGTTATACTCTCACGCACGCACACGCACACGCGCACGCACACGCACACGCACACGCACACGCACACGCACACGCACACGCACACACACACACACACACGAGGGCAGGAGGGTCAGGGGAGACATGATAACGACATATAAAATACTGCGCAGAATAGACAAGGTGGACAGAGACAGGATGTTCCAGAGATGGGACACAGAAACAAGGGGTCACAACTGGAAGTAGAAGATTCAGATGAGTCAAAGGGATGTTAAGAAGTATTTCTTCAGTCAGAGTAGTCAAGCAGTGGAATAGCCCAGAAAGTGACGTAGTGGAGGCAGGAACCATACATAGTTTTATGACGAAGTTTGATAAAGCTCATGGAACAGGGAGAGAGAGGACCTAGTAGCAATCAGTGAAGAGGCGGGCCCAGGAGCTATGACTCAACCCCTGCAACAACAAATGGGTGAGTACAAATAGGTGTGTACATACACACACACACACTAGTGACATATACATGCGCAATACCCTCCTCACCACGCCCACATAAACATACAAACACAACCACACAACAAAAAGCCTTAACAAGGCTGGTGAAGACCTCGAAATAGCTCTCTCTCTTGTCCGGGAGAGTTGGTAGAGGGGAGGGCAGGGGAAGGGAGGGGAGAGGCGGGGAGGGAATGGGAGGGAGAAGCTGGGAGAGAAGGAGGGAGAGGCTGGGAGAGAAAGGGAGGGGAGGGGAGGGAGAGAAGGGAAGGGGGGGTGAGGGAGGGGAGGGAGTGGGAGGTTAATGAGGGGGAGGGAAAAAGAGAAGGGTAGGGGAAGGGGAGAAGAGAGAAGGGGTGGGGAAAGGAGAAAAGAAGCTGGATGGTTAGAAGATTTAAAGTAGAGGAAGAGTGATAGGGGGGAGGGGGAAATAGACGTGGTGGTTGAGGGGATAAAGACTATCACGGCAGGACAGGGAAGTGAGGGGAATGGGCAAGTAACGGGGTTGAGAGGAAGGAGAGTGGGCAAGAGTAAGGGGAAGAGGGGAGAGGAAGGAGAGTGGGCAAGAGTAAGGGGAAGAGGGGAGAGGAAGGAGAGTGGGCAAGAGTAAGGGGAAGAGGGGAGAGGAAGGAGAGTGGGCAAGAGTAAGGGGAAGGGGGAGAGGAAGGAGAGTGGGCAAGAGTAAGGGGAAGAGGGGAGAGGAAGGAGAGTGGGCAAGAGTAAGGGGAAGAGGGGAGAAGGAGAGTGGGCAAGAGAACCATCCGTCCCGTCACTTGCTCCTTCCCCCTTACCATAAAGAACCATTGTACAGTGGCACTAAACCCGGCAGTGCCACACAGTGAGGGGTCACACAGCAGGCACTGGCCTCTCTCAAGTGCCATCTCCCACGCTCACCAGGGCTCAAAATGAACCTTCCTTCCTGGGCCATCTCCCACGCTCACCAGGGCTCAAAACGAACCTTCCTTCCTGTGCCATCTCCCACGCTCACCAGGGCTCAAAATGAACCTTCCTTCCTGGGCCATCTCCCACGCTCACCAGGGCTCAAAATGAACCTTCCTTCCTGGACCATCTCCTACGCTCACCAGGGCTCAAAATGAACCTTCCTTCCTGGGCCATCTCCCACGCTCACCAGGGCTCAAAATGAACCTTCCTTCCTGGGCCATCTCCCACGCTCACCAGGGCTCAAAATGAACCTTCCTTCCTGGGCCATCTCCCACGCTCACCAGGGCTCAAAATGAACCTTCCTTCCTGGGCCATCTCCCACGCTCACCAGGGCTCAAAATAAACCTTCCTTCCTGGGCCATCTCCCACGCTTACCAGGGCTCAAAATGAACCTTCCTGGGCAGCCTCGCCTAACAAATACAAGAATAATCCATGAAACACAAAACATAAAACTTAAAAAAAAAAACGTTTAACAGGTTTGATACAAATATACCAGAAATGTATAATTAGAGAATTATCATCATTAGCATTATTAGCTGCCCAGTCGTAGTAATAGCGAAGGTAGCAGTTACAGTAGCTGTAGTAATAGCCTAAGAACGTAGGAAAGAAGGAACACTGCAGCAGGCCTACTGGCCCATGCGAGGCAGGCCCAAGTCACCTACCGTAACAGCAATAGTAGTAGCAACAGTCATAACAATAGTAGGAGTAAGAGTCATAACAATAGTAATAGTAAAAGTAACAGCAATAGTAGTAGTAAAAGTCATAACAGTAGTAGTAACAGTCATAGCAATAGTAGCAGCAACAATAGCAATAAACAACAGTAGTAATAATAGTCACAGCAATAGCAGCAGCAACAATAGCAATAATAACAGTAGTAATAATAGTCACAGCAATAGTAGCAGCAACAATAGCAATAATAATAACAGTAGTAATAAGTACAATTGGTGTACATATTATAGATTACATCCATTTTGTACTACATTTTCATTATTTTGAAGGGGTAACTAAGGTAGGAATCACACCTGACAGTAGTACCCTCGAAAGCCTGCGTCTCCAGGACCATGTAATATGGTATACCTGGAGAGGGTTTCGGAGATCAATGGGTCAGTTCTTTATCAGCTGGGCTGTGGTACCCACGGGAGGCCTGGTCTGGGACCGGGCCGCGGGGGCGGTCACCCCAGTATTGTCTTCAGATAACCTACAAGCAGCACACACCTTTGATATAACCTTGAAAGGTTGCGAGTGTTTTCCTCCTCCCGCAGCACAGCTCTGGACTAGGCTTACCTGGTGCTTGACTGGTCAACCAGGCTGTTACTGCTGGCGGTACGCTGGCCCACGTATTCATCACAGCTTGGTTGAGCCGGCAAACCTGTGGCCGGTTTCGAGGGTTTTTTCTGCTCTCGTAGCCAGATCTGAGACCAGACTTCCATTGTTGGATCCACCAGGCTGTTGGTTGATGCTAGCGGCCAGCAGGGCCGCACAACAATCAAACTCTGCCTGATCTTCCTAACAATTTTTTTTCTTATATTCCCGACGATATTTTTAGCAATGTCCTGAGCGTGTCGTTACTAGCAGTGAGAAAGTCATTACCTGGCGATTACTAGCAGGTAATTACCCAGACCTCCAGATGTGAAGTTACTCGCAGATCAACACAAAAATTACTGATTTTTAAGTTATGACAATGATTAATAATAATAATAATAATAATAATAATAATAATGTTTATGGTGGTTAGTTGGTTACCTGTGGTGAGTTTCAGGGGGTCAGGGGCCCAGTTCCAGAGAGAGGGGGGCGGGGAGAAATGTATGAAAACGTGAAATGGGGAGAGAAAAAGAGATGATGGAGGGAGGGGGTGAAAAGAGGAAGAGGGAGGGGAAAATGAAGAGGAAGAGAAAGATGGAAGGAAAAAAGGTGGAGAGAGAAAAGAAAAAGAGAGGGAGAGGAAAGGAGGGAAAGGACAAGAGTTGAAGAGGGAGGGAGAGAGGGACAAGAGGTGACGAGGGAGGGAGGGACAAGAGATGAAGAGGGAGGGAGGGACAAGAGGTGAAGAGGGAGGGAGGGACAAGAGGTGAAGAGGGAGGGAGGGACAAGAGGTGAAGAGGGAGGGAGGGACAAGAGATGGAGAGAGGGAAGGTGTCTGGTCGACAATAGTTCCTGGTACTAGAGCCCTCTCTCTCTCTCTCTCTCTCTCTCTCTCAACAGAATATATATTTAGGGCTTTGAGCATTTACAATAATTTAAATGCTTTATTGCTTGATGCGGGATGTAAAAGTTATTTGTATCAGTTCCAGCTGTGATCTCTCTCCTGCCCTCAACGGGAAAGTCCAACTGAACAATAATCTAAGGCTTAGATTCGAAGCGAAGAAGCACAAGCAGTTTCAAGAGTGTCACCACTGGCACTATTTTCCTTGTTTTCAAAGTTCTTATTATCCAGCCCTTCATGTTCCTTGCTATTGTGACATTCGCAATGTGTTGTTTGAAAGGAAGGTCAGCTGACATTGTTACACCCAGGTTCTTTACGTGTTCCTTTTGTTCTATTTATTGATTCTCTTGTGTTTTGTATAGTCTCTCTTTTGAGTTCTTTAATCTTCCCATAGTTCAGTAGTTGGAACTTGTCACCACTGAACGTCATGTTATTCTCAAATGCCCATTGCAAAAATTGGCTTATATCTTCTTGCAATTTTTTCACGTCTTCTACAGAGATTTTCACACTTATTCTGGTATTACGGCAACTGATACGAAACTGTGGCGAGTGTTTGTAAGAAATAGTATAAGCGCCAGCACCGTGCCTTAGAGTACTAACCTTCTGGCTTTGCTAATGCCAGATTTTGCTCTGTTTACTACTGTATTCTGTTTGTCAAACTTGAAAACTCATTTCTCTACTTTCTCTGATATACTTACCTACTTCATTTTGTGTGTAATAACCCCAAGACCACATTTGTCAAACGCCTTTGCAAAATCCGTTTATGCAACATCTGCGTTTCGGTTTTATTCAAACGCCTCGCAATTTTGTCATAGCGGTTTAGTAGCTGTGACAAGCATAGCCTTCTTGCTCTAAATTCATGGTTTGGGTTGTGTATTTGTGCTGTCCTATAAAGTTTGTAATTTTGTATCTGATCAACCTTCCAAACACTTGTAATGTGCGATCCAATTTTTCGCTAGCACTCTACTGCCTCCTCTATGCAAAAAAAAAAAAAATGTCTGCACTCTAAGGCCTCTAGAATGTCACCTAGATCTAAGCATTGTGACCTACGTCACAATGCTTAGGAAGAACCATGTTCTCGTTCGAGTATGAGTTTCCTCCTCTTGTCCTTCGTTCATTTCTTCACGCTTTATGGAAACTATTTTGACCTTCGGATTACTTAGATTAAGGCAACTTATGTTTGCATATATTTAACTGATGAAAACGGAAGTCTGTTAAACGTTTTGTACTCTGGCAGGACTGCTGTCTTCGTGCTTCCGTCTCGTGAATATGTAATATGACAGCTAAATTTTACGAACTTTTACTTAGGTATACAATTACATTTACTTTCATGTGTGTGTTTCTTGGTGGTTCTCAGTCCTGAAACATTTACTTTTCAATTTAGGTCTTGAGACTCAGCCAAGGGAGCGATGATCCCAGGAACTAGTAACAGATAACTGTCATTTCAGACGAGGATAAATGATACCAAGAATAACACTGAAAATGGGTTGCGCAAATATTTTTGTTAGTGGGTTTGGGTTTGAGAAGAACCTCCCTAGTATGGGCCAGTAGGTCTTCTGCAGTGTTCCTTTATGTTCTTATGATAACAATGTTAAAGAAAACATCAATGATAACAACAACATTAATAACAATAACATTAAAGCGTAAATGGTAGCATTAACATTAATGATAATATTAATGATAACAGTAACATTAATGATAATATTAATGATAACAGTAACATTAATGATAATATTAATGATAACAGTAACATTAATAATATTAATGATAACAGGAGGAGCATTCACACAAGAGTGTGCCTGGAATGTGTTGAAAGACAGTGTGTGCTGTCAGGAGGAGTGTCAGCCACAGCAGCCCTGATGTTATATATTGTCGCTATGGGACCTCCCACACGACGTATACCAGATGCTGCAGTCTCAACCAGAACCATCATCAATCACAAAGCAACCACAAGAAACTGGTTGGAAGGTTGCTGGACATCAGTCATCAAGAGAAGGAGGTACTGCGCACTCCTCTCATGTTGAAAATGGTATAAAATACCGACAAGTTGATGATTATGACATGTACAATACGTGGAAAAAGATACTTATGTACAGTTCAGGACATTTATTAAAGGAAACGTTTCCTTTAATAAATGTCCTGAACTGTAGATAAGTGTCTTTTTCCACATCTTGTCGGTATCACCTGACCATTTCCTAACATGTACAACAGTTGGGTATCTTTATTGTTGAAAGGTTTGCCTACACAGGCTTCTTCAGCCCAATGCATAGGCAGCAGGTGTAGTAGTGAAATGAAGATGTAATCAGTCCATCAACCTTCTAGAAACAGTATTCGAGATGGTCAGTCTGATCACCTCAACACAAGCACTAATCAAACCCAGCCCTTCTCACTCGTATATTTGTTCAATCTCTTTTTAAAGCTACCCAAGGTCATAGCTTTATTACCCTACTCGGCAGAGTCCCTCCCTAATTCAAAAGGCCTCGTCTGAGACCGGCCATTAAGGCAGTGATCCCCGAAATCATTAACAGATAATGATATGTATAAAAGGAATAAGAAGAGGAAATGTTAAACAATATAATTACTAAAACACAATATTAAGAAATAAAAGGAACAAGAGATATTATCATCTAGTATGAGGGAAGGAAGGGGACAAGAAAAAAGTACTAAAGTATACACAGAATACACACAGCAGACACAAAAAAATAAATTTGAAAAAAAAAACTTAGTCAAAATACTGGAACAAAACCCTTGGTCATTAACTTCGCTCAAGTGTCCCACGCTTCTTCCAGGACTGTGCTACTACTGCCTCTCCCGTGTCCCCACACTCCTTCCAGGACTGTGTTAGTACTGCCTCTCCCGTGTCCCCACACTCCTTCCAGGACTGTGCTACTACTGCCTCTCCCGTGTCCCCACACTCCTTCCAGGACTGTGCTACTACTGCCTCTCCCGTGTCCCCACGCTCCTTCCAGGACTGTGCTACTACTGCCTCTCCCGTGTCCCCACACTCCTTCCAGGACTGTGCTACTACTGCCTCTCCCGTGTCCCCACACTCCTTCCAGGACTGTGCTACTACTGCCTCTCCAGTGTCCCACGCTCCTTCCAGGACTGTGCTACTACTGCCTCTCCAGTGTCCCACACTCCTCCCAGTGTCCCACGTTCCTTCCAGGACTGTGTTACTACTGCCTCTCCAGTGTCCCACGTTCCTTCCAGGACTGTACTACTACTGCCTCTCCAGTGTCCCCACACTCCTTCCAGGACTGTGCTACTACTGTCTCTCCAGTGTCCCCACACTCCTTCCAGGACTGTGCTACTACTGCCTCTCCAGTGTCCCTACACTCCTTCCAGGACTGTGTTATTACTGCCTCTCAACATAAGGATCTAGCAGCGCTCTAGGCTGCAGATGAACCACACGAGGGTAATCGTCAATTTATTCTTTATGTTGAGAGCCAAGCACTTCCTGGCTCCTCGCCCCGCTGTCAACACAACAATGAACCTGCCGTTACCTCACTCCCCAAAAACTCATTCCTCCAGATAAACTCTCCAGATAAACTCCTGTAGTTTTTTGGGGAGAGGTAGCTCTGATTATATTTTTACTAATTATTTTTTCCTGCATGAAATAGGCCATTTTGAGATATGACAATTCCCACATAATTGCCGCTCCAGTTCTGCTGGAACGATACCCTTTAAGATATAACGGAATGCTTAGCGATATTCCTATTGTCCTAGTGAAGTCTCCTAACTCATGCTGATAGATCTCCCTATCCAATTTGTCAAACCACTGTGTGATGGCAAATAATAAGGAAACATATCTAGCTTTACTTCACACAATATAACTATCGTACAGGATGGGATAGTGGCCCCCTGCTGGTGTTCCCAAGATGGAACAACTAGCGCACTATGAGTTGTGTGTAAGGACTCCAAAGTTTCCAACACCCTTCCTACATAAAGGGAATTACCAACAGGCCTGGTACTTGTCTTCAAGAGGAAAACTTGATAACTCTTGTCAGTTCCTGATCAGCCGGGCTGTGGTACCAACGTCAGCCTGCGTGCTGTTAGCACCAACAGCCTGCCTGAAAGGCCATCAACCAAGAGACCGGGCGTAAGACCGGGGCGCGGGTGAAGGGGATGATGTAGAGCCACCAGCAGGATACATAAAGTATGTTTTCAGGGGTCAACGTCCCCACGGCTAGGTCCCAGACTCAGCCTTCATGGTGGATCAAGGCCTCATCAACCAGGCTGTTACTGATGGCGGCACGCAGTCTAACGTACGAACCACAGCCGGCTGATCAAGAACTGACTTGAGAAACTTGTCATGTTTCTTGTTGAAGACCAATTCCTCTAAGATCTTCCAGATGTAAACTATGTACTTTACTAGCCTTAGTTCCAGGAAGTACGAATCGAGAAGCTTGAAACAGACCCCAATGGAAAAATCACTGACTTTTTGGGGGGTTATCCTAGGAAATTTATACACGTTACTATTTATGGCAACTGGCGTAACAGTATGTGTACCTGTACCTAAATAAACTTACTAACAGGTAGAGAGCAATGTAGCAGCAGACTCTGGATGTTCACAAACTACACCTATCATAACACACTTAAGATACAAGTGTATCTAATGATAAAAAATCTTCATAGTCTCTCCTCACCTCCACCTTCCTCCATTCACTTCCCTGACTCACCATATACTCATCCACTCCTCCCTTAGCTCCTATCCTCACCACTTCTCCTCACCCCCTTTCCCCCCTACCCCCTTTAAAAAACCCCCTCCCCCCCCTTTCACCCTCCTTCCTTTCCGGGCCCCCGGGGTTCGGAAAATTGAAAGTAGAAAAGGTGGTCGCTGGACTGCGAGTTTATTTTTGGGGCTTTGGGGAGTATAGTGTGTGGGGATTTGTGAGAGTGTGTGGGTAAGTTTTGTGAGAGTTTTAAGTGTGTGAGTGTGAGTGTGAATTGTATCACCAATTCACTTACCATTTAAAAACCCAAATAAATACTGAAAACTGAACCTTAATTTTATATCCTAAATGTTACTAAAAAATCACACAAATGTTAAACCAACTTATTTTTTTTTAAATACACACCTAACAAAATATCCTTTCTACTAAAATGACGCAATGAAGCAACCACATGACCTGTCTTTGTAATATCTTTTGTATTTTTAGTTATTGTTTAAAATAATGTCTTATCACTGATTTCATCATTGCTTAGTTAATCTTTTAATTTTAAGCCAGCCCGAATGCTGATAAAAGGGGTTTTGGCTGCGGGCTCTTCCCTTTTAATTTTTGTCCCCTTGTTTTTTTAGAAATTTTAAATAAATAATTAAATAAATAAAAAAAAATTAAAAAAAATTTATTTTCGTGTGGGGGTGTGGTGTTGTGTGTTGTTGGACTTTTAACTTTGCTACGACTACAAAAATTTGGGCCCCTGGTTTCCGGGAGGGTTTCCGGGGGAAAAAGTTTTCCCCCAAAAAACCGGGCCCCCGGGTGGTTTTAAATTAAAACCGGGGCGTTACGGCCCGTAATGGTCCTATTCGAGAACCCCCCGGGGTTTGGGTACCCTTTAGTGTGTGCCCCTTTGAAAAAACCGGGGGCCCCGGGAAAACCCCCTTATTGTTTTGGGAGGTTTGTTGAACCTTCCCCGGTTTTATTGGGGGTTTTTTTTGTAGAGGGGCCCCCCCCTTTTAAATGGGGGATTTTCTCGCCTCCAGTTTTTGTTTCCATGGGGGGTGGGTTTTGGGAAAACCCCCCTCCGAACTTTCCATTTTATTACTTCTTACCCTTGGAACAAAAAATTTTTCCACCCCAAAAATTTTTAAATCCCCTTTTGATAAACCCTTGTTTTTTTTTAAAAATTGTTCCCCTCCCTTTTAAGGGGGGTAATTACGCAGTTTTTCCCCCTAAGAAAAAATTTTTAAAAAGATTAGGGCAGCATTTTGTTTTTGAAATGTTTAAACCCTTTAGTTTCCCCCCTGGAAGTCCTTTTTCCCTGGGGGATTTTCTTCAAAATTAAAAAGGTCCTTAAATTCTTCCCGCCTTTTTCAGGTTTTTTTCCCTTTCCGCTATTTTTATTTTTAAAACCCGGGGGAGTATTAATTTTTTCATTAAAACCATATTGTTTCTTTTTCCCATTTAAAATTTTGGTTTTGTTTTTGGATTTGGGGCCCCCTCGGGTTTCCTTCTCAGATCATTTTGTCTAAAAGGTTGAAAGTGTGTGGTTTTACATCTTGTCTATGTTGTATGAAATAAAGAAAGGATAGGTGCGAGACTGTGTTTTGGGGACAACTTTTCCTAGGCAACTTTCATATAACCCGTTTCCCACTATCTTTGTGTGCGATTGTTTAGAAAGTTGAAGACCATCTCCATGTAAGAAAAGGGCACAAGTGCAACTAATGTTTACATTTATTGTGGGAAAAGTTTCGCTCTCCGGAGCTTTTTCAAGCCCTTACAAAAATCATGGACCAGAGAGTATAAAAAGGTCAAGCGAAAAGTTGCCACATAAATGTCCAATTTTTTTGCACTTTTGTCCCCTTTTCTTTACATATTGTCGGTAATCTACCCAAATTTTTTACAATCCATTGCCTACTTTTGCCGGTTTTCCCTTTAGCAGCATTTGGGTGCTATACACCTGGGCTACTTGTCAAAGGCTTTTGCAAGTCTGTTATATACATCTGCTTCTGTTTGTTTTTTCCCGTGATCTAGGACAATACATAGTGGTTTGAGTTGGAGAGGAGGAGCGACCTGCCTTTTAAACATGTTTTCCCCGGGTTGTCCCAAATTTTTGGGGAGTCCAGGTGGTTTTCTATCCCGCTTCTTTTAAAATCTTTCAAAGATTTTTATGAAGGAACGTTTAAACTATTGGTTAAGTTCTTTGCTACTGCTTTGCTTCCACAAATGGAGTGGGGCTATATCTGTTGTTTTTAGTGAAAGTGGAATCTGCCCGTGTCTAAGCTCCTTTCCCTACATACTTTGGGCCCCGGGAGGGGTTTTTTGTGTTTTTTTGAACACCGAGTTCCCTGAGTCGGGGGCCCGGGGGGGAGTGCATGGGCATGTTGTCAATGGGTTTTTCAAATTGTGGAGTTAAAAATTTTGTAAAATCTAGCCTACATTTGGGAGGGGTTTTGGGGGTTTTGAAAAAAAAATTGTTTGGATTGTCTATCTTCAAACTGGGAGTGCTCGCTGAACCTGAGTTTATTGCCGATTTCTGTATCCACACTTTCTTTATTTTCGCTGTGTGGGGTCCGCTTGTCTGAGTGGGGGCCTATAATAGAAGTGGTTTTTGACTTGTTTTTGGCAGGGAAAAGAAATATTTCGAATTTCTTTCAATTTCATTAAACTTTTTTGCTCCTCTTGTCTCTCCTGGTCTTACGAGTCCCTTTTAAATTCATCAATATTTTCCACTTCCCTGGGTTTGCACTTTCCCTTTTGATCAAAAATTTGGCATTTTGAGGAGCCAATGATTTTATCTTTCCGTAAGAGGGGGCCTGCCCCCTCTTTTTCTCTCTCTCTCTCTCTCTCCATTTTTCTTTTTCTTTTTTCTTTTGGAATATACCCTTTAACATACTTCGCTACCAGGGGGGTGACGTTTTTTAAGGCATTGGTAATTTTTGAATTTCCCCCCCATGTTTCATTTAGGACGTTTACCTGATCCCCTGTGTTCTTGTTGTTATTGAATTGGTAAAGGTCCCTCAAAAACGAGCATCTTGCCGATCAGGACTCCCGTGCATGCAAGGGACTTGATTAGATTGTGATCAGAATTTTTTTGTTTTTGATATTGTTTTTATTCCCTTTCCAGGTCCTCTTATTTTTGAAAAAAGGTCCAGTGTGTTCTCCAGTCTTGTTGGCCACTATCTGCTGACTTGGGTGTTTTTTTTCAGAAAAAACGCAGCTCCTGTGTGTGTGACCCCTTTTATCTAGTTACCCCCCAGGGATTTTTTTCGCTACGACATTATTTTTTTATATTCTTCCTTTTTTTGGGTGTCTTAACGAATTTACCAAACAGCAAGATGTTTGGGGATGGGGGTGGAAAGTTTCCAGACAGGAGTCAAATTTTTTACAGTTGTTTTTGGAATGTTGGGGGAAATTGCATCCGGTGGCTTATATACAATTACAATGACTAACTTTTATTCTCGTTTTTATTGTCAGAACTTTAAATACTCATTTGTGGTGTTCATACTCTGTGCAAAAGAGAGGGACTTTGCATACAGGCCAACCCCCCCCCCCCCGTTGCCTGTTCTTTCTGTCGCATCGAAAAGGTTGTATCCCGGTATCCATATTTTACTGTCAAAGTAACTTTTGCGTGGGTCTCGTTAGGGTGCAAAACACGCTTTGCCCCAAAAGTCCCCAAAGAAGGTATTTTGTTGTTTGTGGGGGTTTTGGCCCCGTATATTAGCAAATATAAAAAGGGTTTTTTGCATTTTTGTTGGGGGATTTTGTTTTTGGCATCAAAACTGATCCGGAGGAGCCCCTGGCTGTGCCTCCCGTCCAACAAAGGCCAAGGTGGTGGAAAATTTTTTTAAAACTTTCCATTTTCTTTCTTCGTTTCCTACCACTAAAAAATCACTTGGGGTGTTGTCATAGCTACCATAACTACTATGATGTGTTGTATGGGGTGTGTGCCTTCTGGTCCCTTTTAGATGGTATGCAGTGCAATTGGTATTGTAACATTGTTTTTCAAGGACTGAAGACTGACATCTCAGGATGGAAGTATTTGCACGAGGTAGAACGACACACTCCCTTAGACAGGAGGTCACGGCATTTTTTGGGATGCTCAAAGTTGCATGCCCCATTCGTTTTCCCTGATATTCCATGTTTACAGATGCCCCAAACATAGTATTTGCGGTAGTTATTACCAAGGTTTATACCATGTACGTACGTAACTATCATATGAAACAATAGCGACCCACCTGCTGGGGTCTAATTGGAGTGTGTTCCGGGGGTAAATGCTCCCGCGACTAGGTCCCAGACCACGCCTCCGGGTGAATGACCTCATCCATCAGGAAGTTAGTGCTAAATACATGTAGTCCAACGTTTTTAACCTCAGCCCGGCTGATGAGGAAATGACTTGAGGAACTTACCCAGCTCTCTCTTCAAGAGCGCCAACGTAGACGACGACACAATAATTACACCTGGAAAATCACGAGGAAAATCACTTCATATGACAGAAAAGGACGTACCAGACGATACAAAGTACCTTCAACATAAAGAAGAGGCTCTATGAGAGGCCTAGATGAATGTCTAGGTGAATTACCAGCCTCTGGCTGCTTTCACGAGGGAACACAAGTTCCTCAATCAATGCCTGACCAGCCGGGCTGTGGTTCGTACGATGGACTGCGTGAGGCCTGCAACAACAGCCTAGCTGATCAGTCTTCATCTTCAAGGACGCCAGATCTGGGAGGGTACTGACCCCCTAAAACGTCCTTCAGGTATCATACATGAGAGGGGGATTACCATCAAACTCCTAGCTGTCTTCAAGAGAACTGGGTAGGTTTCTTAAATCGATTCCTGATTAACCGGGATGTGGTGATACCTGATATATACAAGAAAGATGTTTCAGGGGGCCAATACCCCGCGGCCCGGTTCCAGACCAGGCCTCCTGGTGGATTATGACCTGTTTAACCAGGCTGTTACTAACCTATTTTTAAAACTACACAATATCTTAGCTTCTATAAGGTTACTCGGGAGTTTGTTCCACTCATCCACAACTCTATTACGAAACCAATTCTTTCCTGAATCTGAATTTTTCCAACTTAAAACCGTTGCTGCGAGTCCTGTCTTGGCTAGAAATTTTTAGAACGCTATTTACTTCCCCTTTATTTATACCCGTTTTCCATTTATACACCTCAATCATATCTCCCCTAATTCTACGCCTTTCTAGAGTGCAGATTCAGGATCCTCAGTCTCTCCTCATAGGGAAGATTTCTGATACCCGGGATCAACTTTGGCATCCTCCTTTGTACGTTTTCCAGAGCATATATATCCATTCTGTAATGCGGTTACCAAAACTGTGCAGCAAAATCTAAACGAAGCCTAACCAAGGCTATAAAGTGTTGAACAACCTGAGGAACCTGTCCGTCAGAGGTTTGTTAATTCCCCTTATGCACAGCAGGAGGACGCTGAAGGGGACCTCTGCCACTCGTCTAGTTCTCTTTTAGTGTATTCATAGAGCCCCTGCATTTTATTGAAGGTATTCTGCAGCGTCTCTCGCGCCCCTTTTTGTCATACGGAGTAATTTCAGTGTTCAGGTTTTGAATGAGTCCCTCATGGATTTTCCAGGTACAGATTAATATGTACCTTTTTCGCTGTACATTAACAGCCCCATTCAAGGCAGGTGAAACGGTATTTGTAGAAAATGTACAGGGACGCAAAGCCCATGATGATTCTCTTCAAATCGCTTGTTCTCTCTAGGCTGGAATACTGCTGTACACTAAGGCAGGCGAAACTGGTGACCTGGAGAATATACAGAGAACTTTCACGGCACGCATAAGTACAATAAAGCACCTAAATTACTGAGAACGGTTGAAGTCCCTTGATTTGTATTCCCTGGAACGTAAGCGAGAAAGATGCATGATAATATACACTTGGAAAATCCTAGAGGGATTAGTACCAAACTTGCACAAGAAAATCACTCCATACGAAAACAGAAGACTCGGCAGGAGATGCAACATTCCCTCAATGAGAAGCAAGGAGGCCACGAGTACGCTAAGAGACAACACAATAAGTGTCAGGGGTCCAAAACTGTTCAACTGATTTCCATCATACATAAGGGGGATTACCAATACCAGGGTTTAACCCAGTAGGTAATACGATCGTGGATCAGAGACTGCGCAAGGTACATGCGCAAGGGGAGGGGGAGTTTTAAAAGTACATCTTCTGAGGTCCACACATGTTAAGACAGGCTAGTGAGAGCAGAAGTTATCTATAAATAGGATTAGGAGCAGGGTCATACAAGGAGAAGAATAGACTGTGGGGGTTAGCAGGTCTGCGAATGTCTTCAAGGTGAGAGGTCCAGTGGTCGTGTAGTGTCTCTAGTTTGTCAGTCTGACACTGAGCATCTTCCAGGTACACGTTCAGCGCAGGGAAGTTTGACTGGACATGGAGTGACTCACTTCTGACGAAGTCATCCCAGCTGACACCAAACACCCAGCGCAGAGCCTTGTTCTGGATACGCTGCAGATTAACTTTGTTGGCCTTAACTGCAAGAGAGAGGGCTAGACGAGAGTAAGTAAACAAAGGTCTTATTAGGTTTCGTAGAGGTTTTTGGTACGTTATGAGACATGCCGTGGTTTGTAAAAAACCTGTAAGGGTTTAAAGGGGCCTATGGAAATTTTTTTGATGAATTGTGGGGTTTTGTATACGAAGGTGGTGATTAGACGGGACCCCGGGACAGGGGGTAGAATCGTGAGGGGAAGTAAGGGGGGTGCCCAACGGTTTCTACTCGAGGGGTTTAATAAAATCACTTTTTCTGTGTCAAAAAAAACGTAATGCGGGTTTTTTGCAGAGGGGATTTGACCTCCCTTTTTTTGTTCCCAAAAGGGCTATCCTTCGCCCTCTTTTTTTGTCTGAGAAATCTTTTCCCGGGAGGGGGTGAGAGCGGTTACCCCGGGATGTGGTTCGTACTTAAGAGAAATGTGGCGGCCAGCGGTAACGCCGGGTTGACCAGGTCGGGATTCACCGGGGGCCTGGTCTTTGGCCCGGGGGTTTGGGGGCCATAAAAATTTCTCCAATTTTCCCACTCCCCAAATTTTCGTCTCCCCCCTACCTGCGTGGGGTTTATCCCCAACAGCCTGGATGGTCAGGTCATAAATAGGAAGACCGGGGTCTCGGACCGAGCAGTGGGCCCGATGATCTTCAAACACCCCAAAGGGTAACCCCAAAGTAAAAGGGCTAGCGCCATTAAATCCTCAGGCATTTTAATGACTGCAATGTTATTTTTTAATGAAACGTACATTAATATATATATATATTAAATATAATAAAATAAAATAAAATATATATCTATATAAATAAATATATAAAAATATATATAAAAAATTCCCCCAAGCAGCCCTTCCAAACACGCGCTGGGAAACTTACAGACCTCCTGAAAAAAGAAAACGATTTTTCCAAACTATCTTAAATGCCCCCCCAAACCAAAAAGGGAAATGGCACAACCCTGCAACTTTTTGGCAATGTCTCCCTTAGCTGGGGCCGGAAAAAAAGGGGGAAAGAGGCTACCTCAATGATAATTAAATCCTTAAGAATTTTCCTAGATTTTGATAACCTCATTCCCCCTTCCCCCCGTAAACCAAAAAAGGGAGGGCAGAACCCCCACCCCTCTCTACTGACAGTGAAAAAGTCAAGTCCGGGGGCCCAAAAAAATTAAGAGGGCAACACGGGGGGCAATAAAAATTTAATTCCCCAGGGGAAGAACATTGCTCCCAGGGTCTGCCCACGGCTGAAGCACTTAGGGGAAAAGAAACCCTCCCAAGGGGGAAACCATTGGCCCCCAAAACATTTCCCAACACCCTTTCCCCACAGGGAAAACCATTGTTTGGGGAAAAGACTCAGACATTTACAAAGAAATTTTTCCCGTTCCCATCTGGCTCTGCGGGGGGTTTACCCGGGAAAAAGGCCACAGCTTTTAAAAGGGAAAATTTTTTTTAATCCATTTTTTGGGGGAAAATTTGCAGAGACACTGCCTTTCAGAGTTTCAAAAGGGTTTCGCAACAATTCCTTGGCTGGTCGATTCCTAAATGAAATTAGACCTTTCTTTTTTTTTGAAACCCTTTTTGTGCACTTAAAAAAAAGGAAATAAAGGAATTGGGGCCAAATTTGCATTTTGGCAACACGTTACGCCGCCTCGTACCCAAAGCTGCTGTCCAAGTATTCGGGGCACAGGCGCCTTGACCCTTCAACCAAACCAGTTTGGGCTTTGGGGGTCTCCAAGGAAGTGAACAGCGGTTCAGGGCAAAAGGGAAATTTTACAAAAACCCTTTGCCTAGGAAAAAGGCAGTGGTAAAATTAATTTAAGAATGCTTAAAATCTCCCTAAAAAGAGACTGGTATTAGCGGGGGGGTAAAAAAAGAACTTTTTCCCTGGTCCCTTCCCTTTTTTTTTTTCAGCGGGTTATAGCAAGGAATCAATGGGTTCTCTTTGGAGAGCATGGAAAAAAACATCATCGGAGGGTGTTCCCCCCAAAAGGGGATCCTCTTGCAACCCTTTTTCTTCTGTATTGCAGTTTGGAAATCCAGCCCCGAAAGACCAGCGAGCTAAACTCTGGTTCCTAGATGATGGGGACACTAACAGGTACAAAAGGGGTTTCCCCCCTAAAATACCCTTAAAAAACAGGTAATGACACGGGGGGAGAAAAAGGGGCTCATCCTGAATCCTTTTCCCAAAAGGGGAAATCATCTCAGGGCAGTCAACAAGGGATAAATGCAGTGAGATCCCAAAAATACATTAGCAGCAGTCAAAATTTCCCCCCCCAAAAAAAGGGTCCTTTCCCAAGGGGGCACCTTGGGGAAACAAAAGCCCCCGACACCAAATTTTTCAAAAAATTGGGAAAAGTTAAGGGAAAAGGGAAAAACGAATTTGGCCCCTGGACACCCACGATGCCTTGTACCTTCTCACAAAAAGCTTGAGCTGCCCCCGGTTGACATAATTTCCCCCAAATGTGGGACCTTCAAAAATAAATAACCCTATAAATGCACGAATAAAGACAGTAAATTTTGAGGCAGATTTTTACGAAAGTCTTAAACCCTTTCTCTAGAAGACGGGCAAATGGAACCAAACTACACTTTCCCGTCAGACTAGGAGGCATTGGGGGGCCGCAAATCATCCCCAGATTGCGTTTTCCCGCTTTTCGTCCTCGTTATTTCATCCAGAGAGCTTGTAACAGCGATTCTCCCTGAACATCCCTTTGGGACAAGAAAGGGGCCCAAAACCCAAAAAATTTATTGACGGGGGGGAATGATCTTGGGGTTAAACTAACGGGCCCCAGAAACCAGACCCTGCTCCCCCCCAAAAACTAAAAAACAATCGCACTGGGGGTGGTCCCCAAAAGTGGGAAAAAAAGCCCCAACGAAACTTTTAAGTGGTTTAGGGGAAGGGTAAGCCCGCCTCCTGGCAAATGAGACCCCCCATGCTGGGGGCTTTTTTGTTGGCTTTTTCCCCCTCCCGCCTTGGGCCCGGGCCCGACCCACGACCTTTTCCCCATCGGGGGTTTTTCCTTTTGACTTGGCCCCCCCTAATTTTTTCCCCCGAACACAGGGGTATTTTGGCAGTGAAGCAGCAGACCGATTTTGGGTTAAACCCTGGGTTTTTGGCCGTAAATTTCCCAAGGGGAAAAATTGCAAACATGAGGGGGTTAATAACATTAAACCCAAAAGGGGGCCTCACAAAGCTGGATGCCCAGCATAAGGGGGCCAAACCCCAACTAAGCAGATCTTTATGGCACCAGAAGCGCCCGAAGGTAACACCCCTTTAAGCCTGGGCAGATGGGAAGCAGGGGGTTTGGGGAATACATGTGCCCCTACCTTGGCTGAACCCATCTCCAATACACCAGGGGGGAAAAGGGGGGGCAGCTGCCAGCTTTAGGGAGTCCCCAAAAGGGCCCAAAAAAAATGGAGAACTTTCCCAAACATTATATGTTTTTCCCAAAAGGCTCAGAGACCCTTGGCTCAGGGAAAGAGGGCATCTAATTTTCCCTTTAAAGGGGTTGGGAAAAAGACCCCCATCAGGGGAACTGGGATCCCAGGGCACTAGTTTTCTGTTCCCGCGGCCATTTCGGGCTGTTCAAGGGGAAAAGCATGCTGCCTTTTGGGGACACGCCCCAGCTCTGAGGAGCTGGATGAGATTTTTTGCCCTTTTAAACGGGGAACAAAACGTAACAACAAGTACCTTTTATTCCACCTTTATATCAACAATGACTCTTAAATCTTTTGTGCCATAAATTTTGTAATAAAATTTCCCATTGGGAAAAAAAAAAAAAAAAAAAAGTTCAAAAAAATTTGGGTTTGGTAGGGGAAGTGGAATATTCAAATGGCTTCAGGAAGAAATCCAAATATTCTTCCTTGAACCCCTTTTATCCACTTCTCCGAGGCTATGGGTCCCACAATTAACACCAGAGGTGGCCCCCCATCCTATATATATATATATATAAAATATATATATATATATAAATATATATAAATATATATAAAATATATATATATAAATATTATTATATATTTTATTATTTATATATATATTATATATATATAATATTTATATATAATATAAAATTTATATATATATATATATAATATATATATATATATATATATTTAGTTGGGTTGGGCTAAAATAAATTGTTGTTATAATAAGGTTAGGTAAGTTTTCTAAGTTCCTTTTGGTGCAAAATTATAAATTTTTACATCAACGTTAATGAAAAAAATATATCTTTAAACGTATAAGAGAAAATTTTAGAGAGAGAGAGAGAGATATCCAAGTTTCTCTCCACCTAGTCTTTCCCATACACAAATAACCAGCACATTAGAGACAAACTAATAACCAAGTTTCAGTCAGGCTTCAACCTTAACTAGTCAGTCTCTAAAGAAAGAACATAAAAGAAGGAGCACTGCAGCAGGCCTACTGGCTCATGCAGGTATTTGTCCATTGTTCTAATTACAGCATTGTGCCTATTTATTGTCTTTCCTCTTCCTCCTGCGTATAATTTATCATGTCTCCGCTCTGGAATGATAGAGATATCTTCATAAAAATTCCATTTCTGGTGTGCACGTGATGGGTCATCCTGAGAGATGGTAATTCTCAAGTGATAGTAACAGCAGCTCTGCTGGAAGGTAAACCTTTGATGATGTCGTAGCTGATGATCCCTTGACCATATCCTCATTGTCTTACTGAAGTCTGCCAGCTCAGGCTGACACTACTGAAGTCTGCCAGCTCAGGCTGACACTACTGAAGTCTGCCAGCTCAGACTGAGAAGATTTGAAGGTAGGAAATCGTTTCTCTGTTCTTCAGGATGAGTGTACTTCAGTGAAGGTAAAGGTACTACTTCCCCAGCAAATGGAGGTAAGCGCATACTTGTGGTTGGTGACTCACAGGTACGATATATGGACCGTGCCTTCTGTAATAGGAATAAGAAGGTAAGAGATAGAGTGTGTTTCCCAGGAGCTGGTGTTAGTGACATAGTCGACAGGTTGGATAATATCATGTCAGGTAATGGGAACAAGCCTATTATCTGTCTCAGTGCTGGTGGAAATGATATTAGGAAGGGTAAGAGAGAAGAGCTGCTAGATAAGTACAAGTCAGCTATAGATTTCATTAAGTCTAAGGGAGGGGTCCCAATTATATGTAGCATCTTGCCTAGAAGGGGAGTGGGCAATGAATGGTTGTCTAGGGCAATTGGTGTAAATTGCTGGCTAGACAGGTACTGCAAGGAACTTGCAATCCAATTCACTGACAACTGGGACAACTTTTATGGCAAACATGATATGTATGCAAGGGATGGGGTACATCTTTCTGGGGCAGGAGTGGTAGCTCTTGCAAACTCAATCGAGAGGGCCATTGCTGAAATGCCTAGGATTTTAAACTGATAGAAGATAGAGGTATGGGTGTGTGTGGGAAACAGTCAGATTGCAACACTAGGGTTGAAAACAGTAAATGTATAAAAGACAATAGATCATGTCAGCAAACAAAAGGAGACAGCACAGGGCAGCAAGGGACTAGCTCCCTTAAGGTCTATTATACTAATAGCAGGAGTGTAAGAAATAAGATAGATGACAAAGATTAATTGCAAGTGCAGAAACATAGATTTTCATTGCTATAACAGAGATCTGCTCAACCTGAAAGATAGAGAAGGGCCTTCTGAATGTCACATACAAGGCAATAAATTATTCCACACGACAGGGTCAACAGGAAGGGTGGTGGAGTAGTGATGTATGTCAGAGACAATTTAAAGTGTTGTGTTAGACAAGATATAAAATTAGAAGTGTCAGCCACTGAATCTGTTTGGTTACTGCTTCTCGAGGGCAGTGAAAAACTAATTTTGGGTGTGATTTACAGGGCCCCAAATCTTGATAGGGAGTGCGGTAAACTTCTATGGGATGAAATTCGTAAGGTCTCTACATACGAAAATGTTGTGATAATGGGAGATTTCAACTATAGACAGATTGACTGGAGCAATTTGACGGGAAATTTAGAATCAAGTGACTTTCTTGATACGATTCAGGATTGTTTTTTAAAGCAGCTTGTGACAGAGCCAACTAGAGGAAATAACCTGTTTGACTTGGTTCTTGCCGGCAGGGAAATGCTAATTAATAATCTTGAGGTTAATGATGAGCTCGGGGAAAGTGATCACAAATCACTCAGTTTTAATATATCATGGAATTCCCCTAATAATGGCAATCAAGTCTTTGTCCCTGACTTCCGCTTGGCTGATTTCATAGGACAGAAAAATTACTTGGGTGGGCTGAACTGGAATGACCTGACTATGGGTCAGGTAGGTGGTGATGATTGCCAATATGACGTTTTCCATGGCATAGTTTTAGCTGCTCAGACAACTTACGTTCCAAATAAGGAAATCAGATCAAGCAAAAATTATCCTAAAGGGATAACAATAGATTAAAACATCTCATTGGTCAAAAGAGAGGCATATATAGGCAAATCAAAAGAGGAGAGGTAAAATTAAGAAACAATATATTCGTTAGAGAGAAATAAAAAAGGAATAAGAAAAGCAAAAAGAGTTTTAATTGGGGTTTTAAAGTTGCAAGAGAATCGAAGACTAACCCAAAAGGAATTCTTTCTGAATACAGAAGAAAGATCAGGGACAAGATAGGCCCACTCAAAAGTTTACTCGGGTCAGCTCAAGACAGTGATAAGGAAATGTGAAGAATTTTTAACACATACTTCCCTTTAGTTTTTACCCAGGAAGATACTAGCAATATTCCAGAAATAATAAATTATGTGAACAGGATATAATAAACTATGCACGATTAGGGTCACAAGTGACATGGTTCTTAGGCAAATTGATAAATTAAAACCTAACAAATCCCCAGGCCCTGATGAACTGTAAAGCAAGGGTTCTAAAGGAATGTAAAGAGGAGCTTAGCAAACCTCTGGCTAATCTTTTCAAATATCACTACAGACTGGCATGGTGCCAGGCAAGGGAAAATGGCAAATGTGATACCAAATTTTCAAAGCAGGGGACAGGTCCTTAGCTTTGAACTATAGACCGATAAGCCTAACCTCAATAGTGGGAAATTTATGAATCAATAATTGCCAAGGCAGTTCCCTAGCCACCTTGAAAAGCACAATTAATCAACGAATCTCAGCATGTTTTACAAAGGGGCGTTCCTGCCTTACGAATTTATTAACTTTTTTCACTAAGGTATTTGAGGAGTAGATCATGGTAATGAATATGATATTTGTATATGGGGCTTCAGTAAGGCTTTTGACAGGGTCCCACATCGAGACTATTGAGGGAAAAATTTAAGGCACAATGGAATAGGGGAAAATTTTCCTGGATAGAGGCAAAGGTTGACAAATAGGGAGCAGAGAGTTTGCATAAATGGGGAGAAATCAGAGTGGGGAAGCGTCACGAGCGGTGTTCCACAGGGGTCAGTGTTGGGCCCCCCTGTTGTTCACAAACTACAAAAGCGACATTATGAGGGCATAAAGAGCGACATAAACAAATTTGCCTATGACACCCCAATAGGCCGGGCGAATTCATTCTGACGAGGACATTAGAGCACTCCAGGAAGATTTGAATAGACTGATGCAGTGGTCGGGGAAGTGGCAGATGCGTTTAATAGACAAATACAAAGTTCTAAATGTTGGACAGGAAAATAACCATACCACATATAAACAAATAATGTCGATCTTAATATTACGGGTTGCGAAAAGATTTTGGAGTCCGGTTAGCAGTAATCTGAAACCAAGACAACAGTGCATAAGTGTTTTGCATAAAGCTAACAGAAAACCTTGGCTTCATATCAAGAAGCATAAAAAAATAGGGGTCCTCAGGTTGTTCAACTCTATATATCCTTGGTTAGACCTCATTTAGATTAATGCCAGCAACAGTTTTGGTCACCCTATTATAGAATGGATATAATGCTCTGGAAAACCAAAAAAGGGGGATGACAAAGTTGATCCCATGTATCAGAAATCTTCCCTATAGGATAGACTGAGGTACCTGAATCTGCACTCTCGAGAAAGGCGTAGAATTAGGGGGGATATGATTGAAGTGTATAAATGGAAGACAAGAATAAATGAAGGGGATGTAAATAACGTGCTGAAAATATCTAGCCTAGACAGGACTCGCAGCAATGGTTTTAAGTTGAAAAAATTCAGATTCAGGAAGGATATAGGAAAGCACTGGTATGGTAATAGAGTTGTGGATGAGTGGAACAAACTCCCGAGTACCATCACAGAAGCTAAAATGTTGTGTAGTTTTAAAAATAGGTTAGATAAATACATGAGTGGGTGTGGGTGGGTGTGAGATGGACCTGATTAGCTTGTGCTACTAGGTCAGTTGCCGTGTTCCTTAAGTGAATGTGACCTGCCCTGACTAGGTTGGGACATTGGCTTAAGCCTTTAGAAGACTTGGACCTGCCTCGCATGGGCCAGTAGGCCTGCTGCAGTGTTCCTTCTTTCTTATGTTCTTATGTACTGAAGCCTGCCAGCTCAGGATGACACTACTCAAGCCTGCCATCTGTTGCCCGCGGGTCATAGATGGCCCACCAAATTATTTCTGGAACCCGCCAAATTATTCCTATGACCCAAATATTCCTACAAATACCCAAATTTTTACCTGCCAAATTATTTCCCAAGACCCGCCAAATTCTTCTATCATTAAGTGGGAGATGGTCAGGCAAAACAGCAAGGCTGGTTAATTACCTGACGACCTGGCTCTGGGACTAGTCATTCCAGTCAAGGTATTGTGCCTTTTTTGTTATTTACTAGTCAAAGTATGGTAATCCATAGGATCAGGTAGTGAGAGGTCATTAAACCATTACCTGAGAAGCCTATTTTCGACCTTACGACAGTGTCGACCACACCCAACACGCCTCTATTGTTTCCACTGACCTGGTAGACCTGGGCCAACATTGGCCTAGGAGACCTGGACCAACACTGACTTGGGAGACCTGGACCAGCACTGACCTGGGAGACCTGGACCAGCACTGACCTGAGACCTGGACCAGCACTGACCTGTAAGACCAGCACTGACCTGGGAGACCAGCACTGACCTGGGAGACCAGCACTGACCTGGGAGACCTGGACCAACACTGACCTAGGGACCAGCACTAACACTGCAGGTCACTCTACTGCTCACTAAGATGAGCAGTAAAGAGTTACCTACTAATATAAATGCCCACCCCTGCTCTAAAAGGTCCCCGAGGTCATAACAGGCACCCAGGTAATTAAAAATCAAACTACGTCATCAATATGTGCTGCAAGGTCAGCTCCACACAGAGGGGTAGGAGCACCAGTAAGCAGGTAGCTATGACTGGTCTCAGGTAGGGGTGATTGGGTGGATATGTATGTGTGGGGGGATTATTGGGTGTGAGGAGTGAGGTCTCATTTGTAGAGGAATATAACAGAAAACACAGCCAGCTTCGATATCAACAATGTTCCTCTCGTAGAGAATCTCCTCCCCGTGAGGATACAAGCTCCCCTCTTCTCCTCCTACATGAATGGAGGACACAAGCTCCCCTCTTCTCTCCCTACAAGAATGGAGGACACAAGCTCCCATCTTCTCCCCACCACAACAGAAGAGTCACCACCACACAAGGTAAAGCTTTCACTGCAGAGAAGAATTGTGTGGTGGTGGTGTTAACACTTTCAATGCAGACCTTGACGGTGGTGGTGGTGCTGACATGTTCAATGTAGACCTTGACCAACAAGTGGTGGTGGTGGTGGTGGTGCTGACATGTTCAATGTAGACCTTGACCAACAAGTGGTGGTGGTGGTGGTGCTGACATGTTCAATGTAGACCTTGACCAACAAGTGGTGGTGGTGGTGGTGGTGCTGACATGTTCAATGTAGACCTTGACCAACAAGTGGTGGTGGTGCTGACATGTTCAATGTAGACCTTGACCAACAAGTGGTGGTGGTGGTGCTGACATGTTCAATGTAGACCTTGACCAACAAGGTGGTGGTGGTGGTGCTGACATGTTCAATGTAGACCTTGACCAACAAGTGGTGGTGGTGGTGCTGACATGTTCAATGTAGACCTTGACCAACAAGTGGTGGTGGTGCTGACATGTTCAATGTAGACCTTGACCAACAAGTGGTGGTGGGTGTTGCTGACATGTTCAATGTAGTTGTTAGGTAAGACACATATGCAACAGTTAGGTATCTTTATTATGAAACGTTTCGCCTACACAGTAGGCTTCTTCAGTCAAGTACAGAAAAGTTGATAGAAGCAGAAGATACTTGATGGACTGATTACATCGTCTTCACTGATTACATCGTCTTCAAGTATCTTCTGCTTCTATCAACTTTTCTGTACTTGACTGAAGAAGCCTACTGTGTAGGCGAAACGTTTCATAATAAAGATACCTAACTGTTGCATATGTGTCTTACCTAACAACCTGTCGGTATTTTATACCATTTTAATGTTCAATGTAGACCTTGACCAACAAGTGGTGGTGGTGGTGCTGACATATTCAATGTAGACCTTGACCAACAAGTGGTGGTGTTGACATGTTCAAGGTAGGCCTTGACAAACATGTGGTGGTGGTGTTGACATTTCAATGCAGACCTTGTACAAGAATGGTATACAATACCTACAAGTGGCGAAACGTCTACAATAAAGATACCCAGATGTTGCACATGTGTCTTAATTTCAATAAAAATGTGATAATTTGCGTACTTTAAACTAAAAGAATGAAGTATGTCTGAGAATGCCTCCAACTGCTCTGAAACCTTCAGCCTTGTTTTCCGACGTCCACTGGAAGACCTGATTTACATTTACATTGACTTGGAAGCCTGGAGTGTTCTCCAGGGATGTCACACTCGTACGCACACACATTCCAGCATCGTCTGCAAAGAATGATATATTGTAGCCAGCTGGCCCAGTGCCTAAGGCACTGGCTTGGAGTCATGGGTTCAACCCCCACCCGTTCCCTGGTTTGATATATCACTATGATTTATAGTTATCTGCCTGTCTGTCAGATGCAAGAATGAGAAGGAGCAGCAGTTTTTTCATTGATGTTACTGAAACCTGAAGACACTTCCTGGAGTCACCGCCCTCCCGGCTCGGTCCCAGACCAGACCTGGGTGATGGTCTGATCAGCCAAGCTGTTGGTCCTGCCTCCACGTACCTTCGATGAATTCTGAGTATTTCTATTCCCAAAGCCCGGCCTTGGGTCAGGCTCTCTGGTCAACAAGGCTGTTGCTGCTGGCGGCCCGCTGACCCACATATCGCAAATACCACAGTTCGCCTAACCAGAAACACAAGGAACTTATCAAGTTCACTGCTGAAAACAACTAAAGGTCTGTTGGTAATTCCCTGTCCATGCGAAGCACGAATGTTGTCAAGTCTGTATGACCAGTTCTCCAGATGCTGATATGCCTGTATTTTGCGAGTTATCGCACCTTGATCCCATCAGTACAAGTGTTTCCGAGGCACTAGACAAGCACCTGAAGTCAGTACCTGACCAGCCGAGCTGTGGCTCGTACGTCTGTTTACGTGCGGCCCTGATCCACCACGAGGCCTGGTCACGGACCGGGCCGCGGAGGCGTTGACCCCCTCCAGATATAGTCAGTGCATATTATGTTGGCAATTTTTATTCCAGTTCGTCCAGGACTATATTGTTATGTTCTGAGGTAAGACGCGTCCTCATACTTAATATACCTTTCCATAAATAGTTTAGAAAAAACTGACAATTTGAAAATTGAGACACTTACCCGGAGGTTATTCCGGGGATCAACGCCCCCGCGGCCCGGTCCATGACCAGGCCTCCCGATGGATCAGGGCCTGATCAACCACTTGGGCAACATTTTAGAATCTTCATTCTGGAAACGTTTCCAGAATGAAGATTTCCCAATGTGTCAATTATCAGCTTGATACACATCCCCTAATCTTTATACAAGACCTTCCATTCTCACAGTCTGATCGATCAAGCCAGCAACCAGAAGACCTGGTCCAGGAGCGGGCCGCGGAGGCGTGCAGATATACCCCTATTGCCCTAATAGTGGGTGGATACCCAAGCCTCATTACAGGCTTAATATAGACCCTACCCAGACTTGGTACACAGCCCACCCAGTCTTGGTACACAGCCCACCCAGTCTTGGTACACAGCCCACCCAGTCTTGGTACACAGCCCACCCAGTCTTGGTACACAGCCCACCCAGTCTTGGTACACAGCCCACCCAGTCTTGGTACACAACCCACCCAGTCTTGGTACACAACCCACCCAGTCTTGGTACCACCACCAGCCCACCCACCCAGTCTTGGTACACAACCCACCCAGTCTTGGTACACACCCACCCAGTCTTGGTACACAAACCCACCCAGTCTTGGTACAACCCACCGTCTGGTACCAACCCACCCAGTCTTGGTACACAACCCACCCAGTCTTGGTACACAACCCACCCAGTCTTGGTACACAACCCACCCAGTCTTGGTACACAACCCACCCAGTCTTGGTACACAGCCCACCCAGTCTTGGTGTACAGCCCACCCAGTCTTGGTGTACAGCCCACCCAGTCTTGGTGTACAGCCCACCCATCTGTGTACAGCCACCCAAGTCTTGGTGTACACCCACCCAGTCTTGGTACAGCCACCCAGTCTTGGTGACACACCCAGTCTGTGTACGCCCCTGTTAAAAACTTGGCTACGCTCTCGAGAATGAACTGAGCTCAAAACAAGACTGCCAAATGTCCGCTGAGAAAGTTAGATAACAGAGAAAACGGGGAATTACCTTCTTTGATGTTTTCCTTGGGGGGGGGGGTGTTAGCCGGGGAAGCTGCCTCAGCCTTCAATCTCTTTCCAATACGCTTTAAAACCTTACACAAATATGCCAATGTGCAACAAGAAGGCAGAGTCGTCGTAAAGAGGTTAGGAGTGCGCAATCTCCAGAGTTCGCTATATCACGTGAGCCGTGTACAAAAAAAAAAAAAAAAAAAGAGGTGCTCCCCTGCTAACTCTGACCATCTCGATAAACAGATCACCGGCCAACCGACCTCAGTCAGCCCATTGTTTTTATGCTGATTTTCTAACGTGATTCATCGGGAGCTCAAAAAAGACTGCGCTACAAAGTCGATTCCAAGAGTCGTGTGTGGTGGATTATCGACTCTAGTCGCACCCAGGCTTCTGGTGTCTCCCGAGGGCAGATAAGTGCGTTAACATATTGGTGGTGGTGGTGGGTGACCACCCTTACAGACAAGTGGCATCCTTTCTGGTCGTTTGGAGCGTTTCCAGAGGCTCCTCTGTGAAAGGTAGGGGCGCTGTGGACACAACAAAAGAGCACTGTATCAACATTCGTGCTCCCAGATTGTTCAACATCTGTTTTACCTCGGTATTATCTTGGTAAAGATTATCTTTCCTTCGTTGTGACATTCACGCTTCAAGCAGTTCAGTAGTAATCCCCTTTTCTTCTTTACATTCTTGTACGTTTTCCATATTTGATCTCTTAGGTTTTTTTCGATGCTGCCTATTTTTTAACAGACTTTTTATGCTATTGTACTCAAATTTTCCAATCACTGGTGAGGACTTCGGATGCTCGAGACTGTTTCCCAGGGTATGTCTGGTAGTCCTTTGTTAATCTGATTCCAGTCAGTTCTCTGACGACTGAAGTTAAAGTTACTGAACATCCCTTCTTATACAACAACTACGGGAGTTTCCCCACCCCTGAGTTTATATTCCTTTGTAATTCTGTTGTTGGTGTCATCAGAGTACATTATGTGTCTGATTAGTTCCTCGTTCATGAAGATAAATTCCACTATGTTTTCATTAATAGTGGATTCGGTTGTACGCTGGTTCAAAGTAAACTTTTCACAAAGCTACATTAGTTCTCTGGTATGTATGTATCTGTTAGGCTGAAGAATTAAGACATCTGGGTATCTTTATTTGTAGACGTTTCGCCAACCATTGGTTTTACCAATACAAGAACATAATCTGAAGAGAAAGTCTCGGAACCCATGGAAGGTATATCAAAGGTATCGTGGGATAGGGCTCTTGGTGTATATATTTCTGGGGTCTCCAGCACTGTCTGTAATATGGTATGTTATATATTTGGCTCCATTACCTCACATACTACCTACTCACAGACACCAAGCCCTCAACACCCCAGACCTCACCCCTGGGACAGACAGCTCGTGTTATATCTGGGCTTCTGGCGAGTGTAAACATGTGTATCAATTAAGGTGGTCTGTGACTGTGTACAAGGAAGTTGCCTCGCTCCTAGCCACTGTGTACAAAGCAGGTGTGCCTTCCTGTAGTTTTAAAAATAGGTTAGATAAATACATGAGTGGGTGTGGGTGGGTGCGAGTTGGACCTGATTAGCTTAGCTTGTGCTATTAGGTCAGCTGCCGTTTTCCTTCCTTAAGTGAATGTGACCTGACCTGACTAGGTTGGGGCATTGGCCTAAGCCGGTAGGAGACTTGGACCTGCCTCGCATGGGCCAGTAGGCCTGCTGCAGTGTTCTTTATGTTCCTTCCTGCCACTGTGTACAAGGCAGGTGTGCTTTCCCTGCCACTGTGTAATAGGCAGGTGCCCTTGTCTAGCCACTGTGTACAAAGGGGAGTGTACTTGCTCCTGCCACTGTGTACAAGACAGGTGCGCCATGCTTGCCACTGTGTACAGGCAGGCGTGCCTTGCTGCCTGCACTAGTGTACAAGCAGGTGCGCCATGCTGCCTGCCACTGTGTACAAGGCAGGCGTGCCTTGCTGCCTGCCACTATGTACAAGGCAGGTGTGCCTTGTTGCCTGCCACTATGTACAAGATAGGTGTGCCATGCTGCCTGCCACTGTGTACAAGTGTGCCATGCTGCCTGCCACTGTGTACAAGACAGGTGTGCCTGCTGCCTGCCACTGTGTACAAGATAAGTGTGCCATTCTGCCTGCCACTGTGTACAAGACAGGTGTGCCTTGCTGCCTGCCACGGTGTGCAAAGTAGGTGCTAGTTAATCGTACCTTTTTTCAATCTTTCTAAAGATTTTTGGCAATATAAAAATTCAGTGCCACGGTGTACGTTTTTTGTGATTGCTTAGGTGCCACCTTGGTGGAGAGAGGCTATATCAGTGGGTTTTAATGACCGTGGTAAGGAAGGAATTTCAGAGTAAAAAAACTAACATCCGGGTTATAAAATGTGTGTTAGTTAATACGTGATGGTAATGAGAAGACAGAGAGAGGGTTTGTTGGGTACTGTGTGAAGGAGCAGAGAGAAGGATCCTGGCTTCTGGGTATGAGAGAGAGGGAGGAACTGTGTGATGGAGGGTTGGATGGTACTGTGTGGTAGAGGGTTGGATGGTACTGTGTGGTAGAGGGTTGGATGGTACTGTGTGGTAGAGGGTTGGATGGTACTGTGTGGTAGAGGGTTGGATGGTACTGTGTGGTAGAGGGTTGGATGGTACTGTGTGGTAGACGGTTGGATGGTACTGTGTGGTAGAGGGTTGGATGGTACTGTGTGGTAGAGGGTTGGATGGTACTGTGTGGTAGAGGGTTGGATGGTACTGTGTGGTAGAGGGTTGGATGGTACTGTGTGGTAGAGGGTTGGATGGTACTGTGTGGTAGAGGGTTGGATGGTACTGTGTGGTAGAGGGTTGGATGGTACTGTGGTGGTGAGATGGTTGGATGGACTGTGTGGTAGAGGGTTTGGATGGTACTGTGTGGTAGAGGGTTGGATGGTACTGTGTGGTAGAGGGTTTGGATGGTACTGTGTGGTAGAGGGTTGGATGGTACTGTGTGGTAGAGGTTGGATGGTACTGTGTGGTAGAGGGTTGGATGGTACTGTGTGGTAGAGGGTTGGATGGTACTGTGTGGTAGAGGGTTGGATGGTACTGTGTGGTAGAGGGTTGGATGGTACTGTGTGGTAGAGGGTTGGATGGTACTGTGTGTAGAGGGTTGGATGGTACTGTGTGGTAGAGGGTTGGATGGTACTGTGTGTAGAGGGTTGGATGGTACTGTTGGTAGAGGGTTGGATGGTACTGTGTGGTAAGTGATGGTACTGTTAGAGTGGATGGTACTGTGTGGTAGAGGTTGGATGGTACTGTGTGGTAGAGGGTTGGATGGTACTGTGTGGTAGAGGGTTGGATGGTACTGTGTGGTAGAGGGTTGGATGGTACTGTGTGGTCGAGGGTTGGATGGTACTAACAGGTCTGATGCAGTGCTCCTTTCTTCTCCTGGCTGCTGCCTCACATGTTTGCCTGCCCGTGTATACCTCTAATGGCTTTCCAGAGTTTTCCTACTGCAGCCCGGCCCTAGGCCAGGCCTGTCTGGAACTGGTATTTTTCCCGATGGAAAAATAAACAAAAATGCAGTATACTGCGATCCTTTACTAACTACGTTTCGCCCAGACAGTGGGCTTTATCAGGTCACAAACAGATTTGTATGTGACACTGCATATGTTTATTTCTCCATCGTGCTGGTGTTTTATACCGTTTTATCTCCAGCTCTTCATCCCGTTTCTTAACTCTCATCAACCTTGATTCCTGCTCTATGGCCTCCAGAGTCTTATTATACCTACTTTTGAAGCTGTGTGTTTATTCTAACTTATTAATTTAAAGCCATCTCTCGAGGCTCAATACCCCACATGCATACTCACGTATATCAACAGTATTATATACTTACACGTATGCAAAACAACCACTGTGAAAAAATGTAGATGAATGGTTCACAGAACCGACACGTTGATAAATTAGACATGTACAGCTCTTGGGTATCTTTATTAAGGAAACGTTTCGCCACACTGCAACTTCTTGGGATCTTAATACTTGGGAATTCTTCGCTTGCCTAACCCTTGGGCACGACCTACTTCCACATTGGGCAAATGTGACACCACCGACTGCTGCACCTCTCCTGCCTACGGTTTGTAAGCTCCTTCTCCACCCATATGCCGTATTCTACTCAAGATTGATGGACTGACCACATCGACTCAAGGTTGAGGGACTGATTACCTCATTCTTCTCCTATTCTTCAAGCTTCTCCTGTGTATGGACTGATGAAGCCACTGTGTGGCGAAACGTTTCCTTAATAAAGATACCCAAGAATTGCACATGTGTCTAATTTATCACTGTGAAAAAATATTGAGCTTCCAAGCACTTTCATAATTTCTTACATTTCTCACATTATCCTTGATAATGTGAGAAATCACGAAATCACCTGGAAGTTCACTATTTTTTCACAGTGGTTGTTTTGCATATTGTGCTATCACCTATTTACTGTGATTTTATTGCATACCTACATGTTAATATAACACATTATGAACATACGAACATAAGGAGCAGCTGCAGCAGGCCTACTGGCCCATGCTAGGCAGGTCAGTCACCTACTGGCCTATGCCAGCATTTTATAGTCCTGGGATCTACCTGGAGTGTGTTCCGATGGTCAACGCCCCCGTGGCCAGGTCCCAGACCTGACCTGGATGACCTGATCAATCATCCTTTTGGTGCCAGCTGCATAAAGTCCACCACAAGCACCACAGACCAGCTGATCAGGGGTTGAGTGGAAGACCTTATCTCCTGAAGACAGCCAGGGAGTCTGCTGGTAATCCCACTTTTGTATGAAGGAAGGACACTGAAAATGTTTGGGTCCCTTGTCAAGGTTTTCCTTAGTGTACAACACTGTGCCCCTGATTTTCATTGGGGATATTTTGCACCTTCTGCCGAACCCCTTACTTTTATGGGGAATGGTGGGTGGGTGTGGATGTGCGTGCGTCGCGCGCGCAGATTTTTCAAGGCATAGATTATAATGCATCTTTCTCGCCTACGTTTCAAGGAATACAGATCGAGGGACTTCAAACGTTCCCAGTAATTGAAGTGCCTAACTGAATCTACGCGAGCAGTGAATGTTCTCCGTATATTCTCCAGGTCTGCAATTTCTCCTGCCTTGAACGGAGCTGTTAAGATTATAGCAGTATTCCAGCCTAGAGAGAATAAGTGACAGCTCCTGTTTTAAAGATTCTAGTTATTTCAGCCTATCATTTTCCTTGTGGTTGTGACAATGACAATGTGATCCTCGAGGGTGAGATCTAATATACCTTTGACGAGTTTCGAGAGTTTTTCACAAGATTCGTCTGGTGCTTGCTTGGCCAGCCTGACTATTGCTGCCTGAGGTCCAATGAACCACATATCCTTCACAGCCTGGTTGATCTGGCACCTGGTTACCTGGAGGTTATTCCGGGGATCAACGCCCCCGCGGCCCGGTCCATGACCAGGCCTCCCGATGGATCAGGGCCTGATCAACTAGGCTGTTACTGCTGGCTGGACGCAGTCCAACGTACGAGCCACAGCCCGGCTGATCCGGCACTGACTTTAGGTATCTGTCCAGCTCTCTCTTGAAGGCAGCAATTCCCCTAATGCTTGATGGGAGGCTGTTGAACAGTTTTGGGCCCCGGACACTTATGGTGTTTTCTCTTAGTGTACCAATGGCGCCCCTACTTTTTATTGGCGGCATTTTGCATCGCCTGCCCAGTCTTCTACTTTCGTAGGGAGTGATTTCTGTGTGCAGATTTGGGACCATTCCTTCCAAGATTTTCCAAGTGTAGATTATGATATATCTCTCCCTCCTGCGTTCCAACGAGTACAAGTCAAGTGCTTCCAAGCGTTCCCAGTAGTTAAGGTGCTTGACAGAACTTATACGTGCAGTAAAGGATCTCTGTACACTCTCTAGATCTGCAATTTCACCTGCTTTGAATGGAGATGTTAATGTACAGCAGTATTCCAGCCTAGAGAGAACAAGTGATTTGAAAAGGATCATCATGGGCTTGGCATCTCTCGTTTTGAAAGTTCTCATTATCCATCCTATCATTTTCTTTGCACGTGCGATCGTGGCACTGTTGTGATCCTTGAAAGTGAGATCCTCAGACATTACTACTCCCAGGTCCCTTACATTATTTTTCCGCTCTATTGTATGGCCGGAGTCAGTAGTATACTCTGTTCTGTTGGAGATATTTGTCCAGTTTCCTCTTGAAGATTTCTACACTTATCTCAGCAGTGTTTCTGATATCTTCTGGTAACATGTTGAATAGTCTGGGGCCAAGGATGTTGATACAGTGTTCTCTTTTTTTGTGGCCACTGCACCCCTGCTTTTTACTGAGTATATTTTGCGCTTCCTCTCATATTTTTCACTCCAATATGTTATGGCAGTGTCCAGATTTGAGACAATGACCTCGCATAACATCCACGTATACATTATCATATATCTCTACTTCATTGAGTACATATTTACGACCTTGAAGCGTTCCTAGTGATTTAAATGCTTTATTGCCTCTGTCCAGGACGTAAAGGAACTTTATTTGTACCGGCTCTGATATAAGAACATAAGAAAAAAGGAACACTTCAGCAGGCCTACTGGCCCATACGAGGCAAGTCCAAGTCTCCTAAAGGCTTAAGCCAATGCCCCAACCTCGTCAGGGAAGGTCACATTCACTTAAGGAAGGAACACGACAACTGACCTAGTAGCACAAGCTAGTCAGGTCCAACTCACACCCACCCACACCCACTCATGTATTTATCTAACCTATTTTTAAAACTACACAACATTTTAGCTTCTATGATGGTACTCAGGAATTTGTTCCACTCATCCACAACTCTATTACCATACCAGTGCTTTCCTATATCCTTCCTGAATCTGAATTTTTCCAACTTAAAACCATTGCTACGAGTCCTGTCTAGGCTAGATATTTTCAGCACGTTATTTACATCTCCTTTATTTATTCCTGTCTTCCATTTATACACTTCAATCATATCCCCCCTAATTCTACACCTTTCTAGAGTGCGCAGATTCAGGGACCTCAGTCTATCCTCACAGGGAAGATTTCTGATACACGAGATCAACTTTGTCATCCTCCTTTGTATGTTTTCCAGAGCATTTATATCCATTCTATAATACGGTGACCAAAACTGTGCAGCATAATCTAAATGAAGTCTAACCAAGGATGTATAGAGTTGAAGAACAACCTGAGGACTCCTATTATTTATGCTTCTTGATATGAAGCCAAGGATTCTGTTAGCTTTATTGCGAACACTTATGCACTGTTGTCTTGGTTTCAGATTACTGCTAACCAGGACTCCTAAATTTTTTTTTCGCAATCCGTAATATTAAGATCGACATTATTTAGTTTATATGTGGAATGATTATTTTCCTGTCCAACATTTAGAACTTTGCATTTGTCTATATTAACTGCATCTGCCACTTCTCCGATCACTGCATCAGCCTATTCAAATCTTCCTGGAGTTCTCTAATGTCCTCGTCAGAATGAATTCGACGGCCTATTTTGGTGTCATCGGCGAACTTGCTTATGTCGCTCTTTATGCCCTCATCAATGTCGTTTATGTAGATTGTGAACAACAGGGGGCCCAACACTGACCCCTGTGGAACACCGCTCGTGACGCTTCCCCACTCCGATTTCTCCCCATTTATGCAAACTCTCTGCTGCCTATTTGTCAACCATGCCTCTATCCAGGAAAAAAAAATTCTCCTATTCCATGTGCCTTAATTTTCCTCAATAGTCTCTGATGTGGGACCCTGTCAAAAGCCTTACTGAAGTCCATATACACAATATCATATTCATTACCATGATCTACCTCCTCAAATACCTTAGTGAAAAAAAGTTAATAAATTCGTAGGGCAGGAACGCCCTTCTGTAAAACCATGCTGAGATTCGTTGATTAATTTGTGCTTTTCAAGGTGGCTACGAACTGCCTCGGCAAATATTGATTCCATAAATTTTCCAACAATGGAGGTTAGGCTTATTGGTCTATAGCTCGAAGCTAAGGACCTGTCACCTGCTTTGAAAATAGGTATCACATTTGCCATTTTCCACTTATCTGGCACCATGCCAGTCTGTAGTGATATATTGAAAAGATTAGCCAGAGGTTTGCTAAGCTCCTCTTTACATTCCTTTAGAACCCTTGCATACAGTTCATAAGGGCCTGGGGATTTGTTAGGCAAATTGATAAATTAAAACCTAAGAACCATGTCACTTGTGACCCTAATCGTGCCTAGTTTATCATCATCCTGTTCTACATATTTATTATTTCTGGAATATCGCTAGTATCTTCCTGAGTAAAAACTGAGAGGAAGTATGTGTTAAAAATTCTACACATTTCCTTATCACTGTCTGTGAGCTGACCCGAGTAACTTCTGAGTGGGCCTATCTTGTCCCTGATCTTACTTCTGTATGACTCAAGAAATCGTAATGACACGATTGCAAACAAACCATACCCCCGGCCGGGATTGAACCCGCGGTCATAGTCTCAAAACTCCAGCCCGTCGCGTTAGCCACTAGACCAGCTAGCCACAATAAGATTCATCCAACTAGGTATATTTCTACACCATAGGAAGGTTAGCACAGGCACCACTGTGACCACAAATGCAAGTTTTTACAGACGAATCTCCAGCTAGCGTGGCCGTGACGAACTCTAGCTCAAGTCATGTTGACGGCAGTGAAGGGACTTGAGCTAGAGTTCGTCACGGCCACGCTAGCTGGAGATTCGTCTGTAAAAACTTGCATTTGTGGTCACAGTGGTGCCTGTGCTAACCTTCCTATGGTGTAGAAATATACCTAGTTGGATGAATCTTATTGTGGCTAGCTGGTCTAGTGGCTAACGCGACGGGCTGGAGTTTTGAGACTATGACCGCGGGTTCAATCCCGGCCGGGGTATGGTTTACTTCTGTATATCTTAGCTCATCTATCTTATTTCTTATATTCCTGCTATTAGTATAATAGACCTTAAGGGAGCTAGTCCCTTGCTATCCTCTGCTGTCTCCCTTTGTTTTCTGACATGATCTATTGTCTTTATATATAACTTCATGATGAATGTCTTATACATTTACTGTTTACAACCCGGAGTTCCTACTCTGAACGGGGCCGTCAACACTGAATACTCTGAAGAATCCTTTTGGGTTAGTCTTCGATTCTCTTGCAACTTTAACCTCATAATCTCTTTTTGCTTTTCTTATTCCCTTTTTCATTTCTCTCTTTAACTGAATATATTGATTTCTTAATTGCACCTCTCCTCTTTTGATTTGCCTCTCTTTTGACCAATGAGATATTTTAATCTATTGTTCATCCATTTAGGATCATTTTTGCTTGATCTGATTTCCTTATTTGGAACGTAAGTTGTCTGAGCAGCTAGAACTATGCTCTGGAAAATGTCAAATCGGCAATCACCACCACCTACCTGACCCATAGTCACGTCATTCCAGTTCAGCCCACCCAAGCAATTTTTCAGTCCTATGAAATCAGCCAAGCGGAAGTCAGGGACAGAGACTTGATTGCCATTATTAGGGGAATTCCATGATATATTAAAAGAAGAGCATTGTTCCATAGTCTGAAACAATTTCAGACTATGGAACAATGCTCTTCTCCAGACTGAGGGACTGACCACCTCAAAACTTTAAGGGTGTTGGACTGATTACATCGTCTTCAAGTCTTCTGCTTCTATCAACTTTTCTGTACTCGACTGAAGAAGCCTACTGTGTAGGCGAAACGTTTCGAAATAAAGATACCTAACTGTTGCATATGTGTCTTACCTAACAACCTGTCGGTATTTTATACCATTTTAATGTTCAAGGTTTCTGATACATGGGATCAACTTTGTCATTCTCCTTTGTACATTTTCCAGAGCATTTATGTCCATTCTGTAATACGGTGACCAAAACTGTGCAGCATAATCTAAATGAGGCCTAACCAAGGATGTATAGAGTTGAAGAACAACCTGAGGACTCCTATTATTTATGCTTCTTGATATGAAGCCAAGGATTCTATTAGCTGTATTGCAAACACTTATGCACTGTTGTCTTGGTTTCAGATTACTGCTAACCAGAACTCCTAAATCTTTTTCGCAATCCGTAATATTAAGATCTACATTATTTAGTTTATATGTGGCATGGTTATTTTCCTGTCCAACATTTAGAACTTTGCATTTGTCTATATTAAACTGCATCTGCCACTTCTCCGACCACTGCCTCAGTCTATTCAAATCTTGTAATAAAGTTGGTTAGAATTACCGACAATATGTAAAGTAAAAGGATACAAGTGCAACTAATGTGACATTTTATTGTGGCAACGTTTCGCTCTCCAGGAGCTTCATCAAGCCATTATGTAATGGCTTGATAAAGCTCCTGGAGAGCGAAACGTTGCCACAATAAAATGTCACATTAGTTGCACTTGTGTCCTTTTACTATTCAAATCTTCCTGGAGTGCTCTAATGTCCTCGTCAGAATGAATTCGACGGCCTATTTTGGTGTCATCGGCAAACTTGCTTATGTCGCTCTTTATGCCCTCATCTATGTCGTTTATGTAGATTGTGAACAGCAGGGGGCTCAACACTGACCCCTGTGGAACACCGCTCGTGACGCTTCCCCACTCTGAGTTCTCCCCATTTATGCAAACTCTCTGCTGCCTATTCGTCAACCATGCCTCTATCCAGGAAAAAATTTCTCCTCCTATTCCATGTGCCTTAATTTTCCTCAATAGTCTCTGATGTGGGACCCTGTCAAAAGCCTTACTGAAGTCCATATACACAATATCATATTCATTACCATGATCTACCTCCTCAAATACCTTAGTGAAAAAAGTTAATAAATTCGTAAGGCAGGAACGCCCCTTTGTAAAACCATGCTGAGATTCGTTGATTAATTTATGCTTTTCAAGGTGGCTACGAACTGCCTCGGCAATTATTGATTCCATAAATTTTCCCACTATGGAGGTTAGGCTTATTGGTCTATAGTTCGAAGCTAAGGACCTGTCACCTGCTTTGAAAATAGGTATCACATTTGCCATTTTCCACTTATCTGGCACCATGCCAGTTTGTCGTGATATGTTCAGAAGATTAGCCAAAGGTTTACTAAGCTCCTCTTTACATTCCTTTAGAACCCTTGCATACAGTTCATCAGGGCCTGGGGATTTGTTAGGTTTTAATTTATCTATTTGCCTAAGGACCATGTCATTGTGACCCTATCGGCATAGTTTATTATCGTCCTGTTCTACATAATTTATCAATTCTGAATATTCGCTTATCCTCTGTTATGAAACAAAGGAAGTATGTTTTTTAAAAATTTACAAATTTCTCATCACTGTCAAGTGCACTTGATCCTGAACTTTGCCTATCTTTCCATGGCTTACTGGATTATGTTAGGTTTTAATTCTTATTTTGCTATATCCATGTCACTTGTAGACCTTAAGGGCTAGTCTTGCTTACGTCCTGTTCTCCTATTTTCATTCTGACATGATCGTATGTCCTTTATAATAAATTATGATGATGTTAAAAATTTACACTTTACTTACACTCCTAGTGTTGCAGACCGACTGTAACTTTTATCTATCTTCCTCGATCTGAATGGGCCGTAATATCTACTCACAACGAGTCGCAATGCCTTTGCTATAGTATAATGACCTAAGGGCGCTAGATCCTCTTGCTTACATTACTGTCGTTTGCCGAGTGATCATATGTCTTTATTTGATAACTTCATGATGAATGTCTTTATAATTTACGTTTTACAACCTGTGGTTGCAACCTAGCTCTTCCCGATCTGTCTACTTCTATTTCGAATCGAACAGTGGACCTTTATTGACACGTTTCCCCAACGAGTGGGCTAATGCCTTGAATAAACAGTAGCTTTGTCTTGAAAACCCACGTGTGGGCGAATGCAATAAAGTTTGCGATGTCTTCTGGATATTGCATTGGTCGGTTAGTCTTTTCTGTTCACAATAGCCCACTCGTTGATCCCTTTTCCCTTACCTTTCCGCCTTAATACCCACCTAATATTTCATATTTTCTGTCTCCCTGTGCCCTGCCTTTACCCTCTTCTCTTTCTCCATGCTCAGCACTTAATTCTGTCCAATACACCACCTTAATTTCCCCGTGTGGCCGCCATTTGGTCTTCCTGAGGGACAAAGATGACCTGACTGACTTGACTTGACCGACTTGTGGAGAACACGTGTTCCTCGTCCAGTATAATGAAGTCAAGCACTGTCAAGATTTGTTCCCTCAACTCTGACATGACCTGACCAGCTGTGTGTGTGTGTGGTGGTGTGTGTGTGTGTGTGTGTGTGTCTTCAACACACACACACACACACACACACACACACACACACACACTCACTCTCTCCTCTCTCTCTCTCCCACTCTCTCGCTCTCTCAACTCTCTCACGCACTCTCTCACGCATCTCTCCCCTTCTCTCTACCTTCCCCTCTCTCACGCACTCTCTCACGCACTCTCACTCTCTCGCATATGTATGAAGTCTCTACGAATGCAAGACCAGCAATACATGCATCTATAAGCAACGAACTTCAGAATATCAGAAAAACCACAACGACCAAGGGGGAAGGAACTAAATACACAAGAAGGCAACAGGTCTACTGGCCCATGCCAGGAAGGTCCAAGTCGCCTACCGGCTTATGCCAGTAGGCATCAAACTAGTCTGGTCCAACTCTCATCTATATCGTTTATGTAGATTGTGAACAACAATGGGCCCCACTGACCCCCGTGGAACACCGCTCGTGACGCTTTCTGATTTCTCCTCATTTATGTAAACTCTGCTGCCTATCTGTCAACCACACCTCTATCCAGGAAAAAGTTTCTCCTATTCCGTGTGCCTTAATTTTCCTCAATACTCACTGATATGGGAGGTAGATCATAACCATGATCTACCTCCTCAAATACCTTAGTGAAAAAAAAATTAATAAATTCGTAAGGCAGGAACGCCCTTTTGTAAAACTGTGCTGAGATTCGTTGATCAATTTATGCTTTTCAAGATGGCTACTATACTAATACTAATAGCATATACTATACTAATAGCAGGAGTGTAAAAAATTAGATGATGCTAAGATTAATTGGAAGTGCAAGAAACAGATATTATTGCTATAACAGAGACCTGGCTCAATCTGAAAGATAGAGATATGCCTTCTGAATGTCACATACAAGGCTATAAATTATTCCACACTGACAGGGTCAACAGGAAGGGTGGTGGAGTAGCGATGTATGTCAGAGACAATTTAAACTGTTGTGTTAGACAAGATATAAAATTAGAAGCGCCAGCCACTGAATCTGTTTGGTTACTGCTTCTCGAGGGCCGTGAAAAACTAATTTTGGGTGTGATTTACAGAGCCCCAAATCTTGACAGGGAGTGCAGTAAACTTCTATAGGACGAAATTCGTAAGACATCTACATATGAAAACGTTGTGCTAATGAGAGATTTCAACTACTGAGATTGACTGGAGCAATTTGACAGGAAATTTAGAGTCAAGTGACGTTCTTAATATGATTCAGGATTGTTTTTTTTAAAACAGTTTGTGACAGAACCAACTAGAGGAAATAACCTGCTTGACTTGGTTCTTGCCAGCAGGGAAACGTTAATTAATAATCTCGAGGTTAATGATGAACTTAGGGAAAGTGATCACAAATCACTCAGTTTTAATATATCATGGAATTCCCCTAATAATGGCAATCAAGTCTCTGTCCCTGACTTCAGCTTGGCTGATTTTATAGGACTGAAAAACTATTTGGGTGGGCTGAACTGGAATGACCTGACTATGGGTCAGGTAGGTGGTGATCGCCGATATGACGTTTTCCAGGGCATAGTTCTAGCTGCTCACAAAAATTATCTTCCAAATAGGGAAATCAGATCAAACAAAAATGATCCTGAATGGATGATCAATAGATTAAAACATCTAACTGGTTAAAAGAGAGGCATATATGGGCAGATCAAAAGAGGAGAGGGGCAATTAAGAAATCAATATATTCAGTTAGAAATAAAAAAGGGAATAAGAAAAAGCAAAGAGAGATTATGAGGCTAAAGTTGCAAGAGAATTGAAGACTAACCTAAAAGGATTCTTTCAGGTATACAGAAGCTAGATCAGGGACAAGATAGGCCCACTCAAAAGTTGTGTGTCAGCTCACTGACAGTGATAAGGAAATGTGTAGAATTTTTAACACATACTTCCTCTCAGTTTTTACAGAGGAAGATACTAGCGATATTCCAGAAATAATAAATTATGTAGAACAAGACGATAATAAACTATGCACGATTAGGGTCACAAGTGACATGGACCTTAGGGAAATAGATCATGGTAATGAATATGATAGTGTATATGGACTTTAGTAAGGGTTTTGACAGGGTCCCACATCAGAGACTATTGAGGAAAAATTAAGGCACATGGAATAGGAGGAGAAATTCGTTCCTGGATAGAGGCATGGTTGTCAAATAGGGAGAAATCAGAGTGGGGAAGCGTCACGAGCGGTGTTCCATAGGGGTCAGTGTTGGGCCCCCTGTTGTTCACAATCTACATAAACGACATTGATGAGGGCATAAAGAGCGACATCAGCAAGTTTGCCGATGACACCAAAATAGGCCGTCGAATTCATTCTGACCAGGACACTAGAGCACTCCAGGAAGATTTGAATCGACTGATGCAGTGGTCGGAGAAGTGGCAGATGCAGTTTAACAAAGACAAATGCAAAGTTCTAAATGTTGGACAGGAAAATAACCATGCCACATATAAACTAAATAGTGTAGATCTTAATATTACGGATTGCGAACAAGATTTAGGAGTTCTGGTTAGCAGTAATCTGAAACCAAGACAACAGTGTATAAGTGTTTGCAATAAAGCTAATAGAATCCTTGGCTTCATATCAAGAAGCATAAATAATAGGAGTCCTCAGGTTGTTCTTCAACTCTATACATCCTTGGTTAGGCCTCATTTATATTAACACCGTATTACAGAATGGATATAAATGCTCTGGAAAATGTACAAAGGAGGATCACAAAGTTGATCCCATGTATCAGAAACCTTCCCTATGAGGATAGACTGAGGGCCCTGAATCTGTACTCTAGAAAGGCGTAGAATTAGGGGGGATATGATTGAGGTGTATAAATGGAAAACAGGAATAAATAAATGGTATGTAAATAGCATACTGAAAATATCTAGCCTAGACAGGACTCGCAGCAATGGTTTTAAGTTGGAAAAATTCAGATTCAGGAAGGATATAGGAAAGCACTGGTTTGGTAATAGAGTTGTGGATGAGTGAAACTCTCCAGTACAGTTATAGAGGCTAAAACGTTGTGTAATTTAAAAACAGGTTAGATAAATACATGAGTGGGTGTGGATGGGTGTGAGTTGGACCTAATTAGCTTGTGCTACTAGGTCAGTTGCCGTGTTCCTTCCTTAAGTGAATGTGACCTGACTTGACTAGGTTGGGGCATTGGCTTAAGCCGGTAGGAGACTTGGACCTGCCTCGCATGGGTGGGCCAGTAGACCTGCTGCAGTGTTCGTTCTTATGTTATGTCACCTGCCTTGTAAATAGGTAATACATTTGCCGTTTTCCACTTATCTGGCACTATGCCAGTTTGTAGCGATATGTTGAAAAGATTAGGCAAAGGTTTGCTAAGCTCTTTGCATTCCTACCTACCTGTGATCAACGTCCCCGCGGCCCGGTCCACGACCAGGCCTCCAGCACCTCATCAGGACCCAGGGATTTAAGTTTTAATTTAATTTGTCTAAGGACCATGTCACTTGTGACCCTAATCGTGCATAATTTACTATTTCTGGAATATCGCTGGTATCTTCCTGTGTAAAAACTCACATCCACCAAGAACACAATGTGAAGAATGTAGAACAAAAGATGAGGTAATCAGTGCGCGAGCCTTGGAGTTGCTGAAGAATCTGTTGCTCTCACCACTCTTATCTGTCCAAGGTTACAATTACCACATTACCCTGTGTTTTCCAGCCCAGGGCACGCGGTTCGTGTCCCACCCTTCACATTTTTACCCACATACTGCCCCAGGAGCGTTCCCTCTTTGACAAGACTCAAGTGGGAGGCCTACTCTTAGAGGCTGCCACGAGTCGCCATAGAAATATTAACAAAGAACGCTTTGTCCATAAGAAATGTGGTAGGCCTACTGGCCCAGGCTAGGCACGTAGTACTCAACACTGCAGAAGGCTTACTGGTTTACGGGTAGATCCTGCGCACACTGACTCATGCCAGACTGAGGGACTGATTACCTCAAACTCTCTTTAATCTTCACCATTCTTCTTTGTAAGGACTGATGAAGCCAGTGTGTGGCGAAACGTTTCTTCAATAAAGATACACAAGCGTCGCACACGATTTTAATTTATCACTGTCGCGTCTCTGTAGATGATTAAATGGTTGTGGGAGTACCGGTGTAAAACGGGTGTTCAAGTCGTCCATTCTGCTGGCGTACTGGTGTTCTGAAATACGTTTGGAGGTTCCTGGATGTCTCGCCTGCTCCATTCTTTCTTATTTACCTCTCCCCTGTTCCTCCCCTCCACCGTTTCCCCGGTTTATCTCTTCTTTCCGTGTTCATCCCTCTTCTCTTTCCCCTGCTCCCCCTTCTCCTCTTCCCCCCTCTCTTCCCCTGCTCCCCCTTCTCCTCTTCCCCCCTCTCTTCCCCTGCTCCCCCTTCTCCTCTTCCCCTGCTCCCCGTCTCCTCTTCCCCTGCTCCCCGTCTCCTCTTCCCCTGCTCCCCGTCTCCTCTTCCCCTGCTCCCCCTCTCCTCTTCCCCTGCTCCCCGCTCTCCTCTTCCCCTGCTCCCCGCTCTCCTCTTCCCCTGCTCCCCCGTCTCCTCTTCCCCTGTTCCCCCCTCTCCTCTTCCCTGTTCCCCTCCTCTCCCTTTCCCCCCTCTCCTCTTCACCTGTTCCCCCTCTCCCTTCACCTGTTCCCCCTCTCCTCTTCACCTGTTCCCCCCTCTCCTCTTCCCCTGCTCCCCCCTCTCCTCTTCCCTGCTCCCCCTTCTCCTCTTCCCCTGTTCCCCCTTCTCCTCTTCCCCTGTTCCCCCTCTCTCTTCCCCTGTTCCCCCTCTCTCTTCCCCTGTTCCCCCTCTCCTCTTCCCCTGTTCCCCCCTCTCCTCTTCACCTGTTCCCCCCTCTCCTCTTCACCTGTTCCCCCTCTCCTCTTCCCTGGTCCCCCTCTCCTCTTCCCTGGTCCCCCTCTCCTCTTCCCCTGGTCCCCCCTCTCCTCTTCCCTGGTCCCCCCTCTCCTCTTCCCCTGGTCCCCCCTCTCCTCTTCACCTGGTCCCCCCTCTCCTCTTCCCCTAGTCCCCCCTCTCCTCTTCCCCTGGTCCCCCCTCTCCTCTTCCCCTGTTCCCCCCTCTCCTCTTCCCTGTTCCCCCTCTCCTCTTCCCCTGTTCCCCTCTCCTCTTCCACCTGTCCCCCTCTCCTCTTCCCCTGTTCCCCCCTCTCCTCTTCCCCTGTTCCCCTCTCCTCTTCACCTGTTCCCCTCTCCTCTTCACCTGTTCCCCCCTCTCCTCTTCCACCTGTTCCCCCCTTCCTCTTCCCTGTTCCCCCCTCTCCTCTTCCCCTGTTCCCCCCTCTCCTCTTCCCCTGTTCCCCCTCTCTCTCTTCCCCTGTTCCCCCCTCTCCTCTTCCCCTGTTCCCCCCTCTCCTTTCCCCTGTTCTCCTCTCCTCTTCCCCTGTTCCCCCTCTCTTCACTGTTCCCCCTCTCTCTTCACCTGTTCCCCCCTCTCCTCTTCCCCTGTTCCCCCTCTCCTCTTCCCCTGTTCCCCCCTTCTCTTCCCCCCCTCCTCTTCACCTGTTCCCCCCTCTCCTCTTCCACCTGTTCCCCCTCTCCTTCACCTGGTCCCCCTCCTTTCCCTAGTCCCCCCTCTCCTCTTCCCCTGTTCCCCCCTCTCCTCTTCCCTGTTCCCCCTCTCCTCTTCCCTGTTCCCCCCTCTTCCTCTTCCCCTGTTCCCCCCTCTCCTCTTCCCTGTTCCCCCCTCTCCTCTTCCCTGTTCCCCCTCTCCTCTTCCCCTGTTCCCCCCTCTCCTCTTCCCCTGTTCCCCCTCTCCTCTTCCCTGTTCCCCCTCTCCTCTTCCCCCTCTCCTTTCCCCTGTTCCCCCCCCTCTTCTCTTCACCTGTTCCTCCCTCTCCTCTTCACCTGTTCCTCCCTCTCCTCTTCACCTGTTTCCCTCTCTCTTCACTGTCCCCCTCTCCTCTTCACCTGTTCCTCCCTCTCCTCTTCACCTGTTCCTCCCTCTCCTCTTCACCTGTTCCTCCCTCTCCTCTTCACCTGTTCCTCCTTCCTCTCCCTCCCTCCTCTTCACCTGTTCCTCCCTCTCCTCTTCACCTGTTCCTCCCTCTCCTCTTCACCTGTTCCTCCCTCTCCTCTTTCCCTGTTCCTCCCTCTCCTCTTTCCCTGTTCCTCCCTCTCCTCTTCACCTGCTCCTCTCTCTCATTTTCCCCTTTCTTTGCGTTTTCCCTCTCCTTGTTCCTCTGCTTATCCCTCTCCTCTTGCCATTTCCCTGCTGCTCGTCCTCTTCACTATTTCCAGATCATCCATCAGCCTCACACAATGTTACTGGTCTGCTGAAACATTTATACACAAATATTTATGTTGGAACCAAACTTTGAAGGCGTGGGAGGGTGGATGATGGTGGGAGGGAGGGTGGATGATGGTGGGAGGGAAGATAGGAGATGGCGAGTCGTGGTGTCTACAGGAGGGTATTCCGGGGATCAACGCCCCCCGGCCCGGTCCACGACCAGGCCTCCCGGTAAATCAGGACCTGATCAACCAGGCTGTTACTGCTGGCCGCACGCAGTCCAACGAACGAACCACAGCCCGGCTGATCTGGCACAGACTTTAAATATCTGTCCAGCTCACTCTTGAAGGCAGCCAGAGGCCTATTGGTAATTTCCCTTATGCATGGTGGGAGGCTGTTGACAGTCTTGGGCCCAGGACACTTATGGTGTTTGAAAAGTGTACCAATGGCGCCCCTACTTTTCAGTGGGGGTATTTTGCACCGCCTGCCCAGTCTTTTACCTTCGTAGGGAGTGATTTCTGTGTGCAGATTCGGGAGGTCACCTGGAAGTTTCGTGTAGTTGGTTTTGGGGGTCACCGGCCCCGCAGCTTGGTCTCAGGCCAGGCCCTCTGGTTGCTGGTTTGAACAACCAGGCTGTTGGTGCCAACCAAAGGCATTCCAACATACAAACCACATTTCGGCTGGTCAGGCACTGATGTCATGAGGACCTTGTAAAGTTCCTTCTTGAATACACAAATAACCCGCACAGAGGAGAAAAAATTCTGACGACTTTTCGGTCTTGGACTATTAACTAGTTAAAATTTGTGTATTGTCCCAGTCACGGTATTGTGCCTGTTTATTCTTCCCTTGTAATAAAGTTGGTAGAATTACCGACAATATGTAAAGTAAAAGGACACAAGTGCAACTAATGTGACATTTATTGTGGCAACGTTTCGCTCTCCAGGAGCTTTATCAAGCCATTACAATAACTCAAGCCACAATAAATCAAGCCACAATAAATGTCACATTAGTTGCACTTGTGTCCTTTTACTTTACATATTCTTCCCTTCTTGAAGACAGTCAGAGGTCTGTTGGTAATTACCTTTATGTATGAACTAACGAACACTGCATCAAACAGAAATATGACTGACAGAAATATCTTCAGAACAGGAACTGTATGGATGAGAAACTGGAGGTACAAGGTAAGCGTCAGAGGTCCTTGACTTCTCAACGCCCTCCCTTCGTGATGCCTTTCATATCTTTGACGAGTTTTTTTTTTTTACTCCAAGACCAGCCCTGGGCCAGGTTTATCTGGTGCCTACATGCTCCACCAAGCTGTTGCTGCTGGTAGCCCACTGACCCACACTTCCATCACAGACTGCTCGATCTGGCATTTAGTGGAGGTACTTGGCCAGTTTCCTCTTCTCCCAGTAGTTTTTGTTTTTTATATCTTCTGGCGTTGTGTTGAAAAACCTGGCCACAGATGTGGCCAGTTTTGAAAAATCCCTCTGCCTATCTTCCACATCTATGGCTATCATTTTGTGTGCAGTCACCCCATAATTGCATCTGTCAATCTACCAAGAGGCCTGATCCAGCACCAGGCAGCGGGGGCGTTCATCCTCGAAACCTTCAAGTAGACTCCACTGACTTAGCAGTTGTGACAAGAACGACATAATGTATAACCAATAAATCTCTGGCTGTCTTTAAATGGGAACTGGACAAGTTCCTCAAATCAGTTCCTGACCAGCCAGGCTGTGGCTGATATGTTGGTGTGCATGCGGCCAGCAGTAATAGACTAGTTGAAGAGGCCTTAAACCACCAGAAGGCCTGGTCTGGGACCAGATGCGGGGGGCGCTGACCCCCAGGAAGCGTCGTTCAGGTAATAACCATGGTATTTACAATCATTCAGAGCTCTGGATTGTTGTTACTGCCAGGAAGCGAAAAGGAATTTCAAGACAAGAAAAGAACATTATACCGCCTCTGAGGATTGTGGTGTCCGCCTCACACCGCACCACTAAATATGTAAAACAAATAAGTATATTTTTGCAAATATATAAGATCTTAAACCATCCATCAACAAATACAGAAGATCTTAAACCATCCATCAACAAATACACAAGATCTTAAACCATCCATCAACAAATACACAAGATCTTAAACCATCCATCAACAAATACACAAGATCTTAAACCATCCATCAACAAATACACAAGATCTTAAACCATCCACCAACAAATACACAAGATCTTAAACCATCCATCAACAAATACACAAGATCTTAAACCATCCATCAACAAATACATATCTTAAACCATCCACCAACAAATACACAAGATCTTAAACCATCCATCAACAAATCGTTTATTAGTGGACTCGTCACAGACAAATGCAATGTTTGCAGCTTTCTCAGACACCCACATAAAAGATAACACTGACAACGAAAAATGGATAAACAAGGGTACGGGTGGGGTTAGAACCCATGGCGAGTGAATCTTAAAACTCCAGGCCAGTGCGTAAACCACTGGGCCAGCTGACTATAACAACATTCATCCAACTAGATATATTTATACACCATAGAGAGGTTATCATGGGGTCACAGTGTAACTAACCAGACTAGAAAACACCACTGATGTTATATTCTCAAATAATAAAAAACGTTCAGACCTGACAACAACAGGTCATGAGCGAAATTACGTCTGAGGTTGTCCTTCAATAAATTTATCTTCAACAACAAATACATGACTAGGGTGAGTAAATCATGACGCCAATCTGACGGATGATAATACACAGTATACCGGAACTGAGAGAGTTTCGGGGGTCAACGCCCCGCGGCGGTCTTGACAGGCCTCCTACCATTATATAACGCACTGTCTCGCGAGGATGAACATATGCAGTAAGCATACATCAGACATACATTAAGAAAGAAGAACGTAGCTAGAAATATGAGATTCCCTCTACAGGCGAACCACAGAGCTTCATAAACTGTCTATGGGTTTTCAAGACACTCGATATACTGAGAATTATTAACATTCCCACAACTTTCTTAAAGAGGGAACTTGATAAGTTATCCAAGCCATTTCAAGTCAACGAGGCCTGTGTTCCAAGTCGACCAGGCTACCAGGCTGTGTTGCTAACGCACGAGTGTGAAATGAAAAGTATCAACAGCCTGGATGATCCAGGTATCTACTAGGAGGCCCGGGCAGTGACTGTCTTATATGCGATAATACCCCAAAGTGCTCAGAAGAAACCACATAAGATATACAACGAAAATTTAATTGTAGATAGGAGGCCTGGTCTGGGACCAGGCTGCGGGGGGCCGGCAACCCCCGACAGCGACTCCAGGTAAACTCCAGGTAGCGTAAACTGATGTCAGCTTTCTCATATTCAAAGGAATTCCAATAGTCAAAAGAAGGGAATTCCATTACTGAAATTAAACTTTCGTAAAAAAAAACCAGTACTAAAATACTTAAATTTTACCTCTCATGTTATTTGTGGATCATTAAAATATATTGACTCAAGAAATCGTAATGACACGATTGCTGGTTCAATCCCGGCCGGGGGTATGGTTTATTAAAATATATTATTTGTGGATCAATGAAATATACTAAAGTGGGAGAACAGACGCTATGAATCCTACATTATTACTAGTAACGTCTCCGAATCCTAAATACGTAATCGATGGAGCGGAGATGCATGATAATAATATAAAACCGGAAAGTACTTGGGGGTCTTATCCCAAATCTGCACACTGTACACGAGTGGAACGGCCAGGTACCGTCAGTAAGGCGACATCCTTGGGTAGCTTTAAATATAGGCTGGACGAGTACATGAGTAGGTGTGGGATCAGCAGTATTAGAATTGGTTTGGGACCCCAGAAAGAATCCAAGACAACAGTGCATAAGTGTTCGCAATAAAGCTAACAGAATCCTTGGCTTCATAGCAAGTATAAATAATAGAAGTCCTCAGGTTGTTCTTCAACTCTATATATCTTTGGTTAGGCCTCATTTAGACTATGCTGCACAGTTTTGGTCACCATATTACAGAATGGATATAAATGCACTGAAAATGTAAAAAGGAGCATGACAAAGACGATCCCATGTATCTGAAATCTTCCCTAAGAGGACAGACTGAGGGCCCTGAAAATGCACTCTAGAAAGGCGTAGAATTAGGGGTAATATGATTGAGGTGTATAAATGGAAAACAGAAATTAAGAGGATGTAAATAGCGCGCTAAAAATACCTAACAGACAGGATTCGCAGGAATGGATTTAAATGGGAAGAATTCAGATTCAGGAAGGATATAGGAAAGCACTGGTTTGGTAATAGAGTTGTGGATGAGTGGAACAAACTCCCGAGTACCGTTATAAAAGCTAGTGGGAAAATTTATGGAATCAATAATTGCCGAGGCAGTTCGTAGCCACCTTGAAAAGCATAAATTAATCAACGAATCTCAGCATGGTTTTACAAAGGGGCGTTCCTGCCTTACGAATTTATTAACTTTTTTCACTAAGGTATTTGAGGAGGTAGATCATGGTAATGAATATGATATTGTGTATATGGACTTCAGTAAGGCTTTTGACAGGGTCCCACATCAGAGACTATTGAGGAAAATTAAAGCACATGGAATAGGAGGAGAAATTTTTTCCTGGATAGAGGCATGGTTGACAAATAGGCAGCAGAGAGTTTGCATAAAAGGACCTGCCTAGTATGGGCCAACAGGCCTGCTGCAGTGTTCCTCCTTTATGTTCTTAAATCAGAGTGGGGAAGCGTCACGAGCGGTGTTCCACAGGGGTCAGTGTTGGGCCCCCTGCTGTTCACAATCTACATAAACGACATAGATGAGGGCATAAAGAGCGACATCGGCAAGTTTGCCGATGACACCAAAATAGGCCGTCGAATTCATTCTGACGAGGACATTCGAGCACTCCAGGAAGATTTGAATAGACTGATGCAGTGGTCGGAGAAGTGGCAGATGCAGTTTAATATAGACAAATGCAAAGTTCTAAATGTTGGACAGGACAATAACCATGCCACAATAAAACTAAATAATGTAATCTTAATATTACGGATTGCGAAAAAGATTTAGGAGTCCTGGTTAGCAGTAATCTGAAACCAAGACAACAGTGCATAAGTGTTTGCAATACAGCTAATAGAATCCTTGGCTTCATATCAAGAAGCATGAATAATAGGAGTCCTCAGGTTGTTCTTCAACTCTATACATCCTTGTTAGGCCTCATTTAGATTATGCTGCACAGTTTTTGGTCACCGTATTACAGAATGGATAAAAAATTCTCTGAAAATGTACAAAGGAGGATGACAAAGTTGATCCCATGTATCAGAAACCTTCCCTATGAGGATAGACTAAGGGCCCTGAATCTGCACTCTCTGAAAAGACGTAAAATTTTAGGGGGATATGATTGAGGTGTATAAATGGAAGACAGGAATAAATAAGGGGATGTAAATAGTGTGCTGAAAATATCTAGCCTAGACAGGACTCGCAGCAATGGTTTTAAGTTGGAAAAAATTCAGATTCAGGAAGGATATAGGAAAGTACTGGTTTGGTAATAGAGTTGTGGATGAGTGGAACAAACTCCCGAGTACAGTTATAGAGGCCAGAACGTTGTGTAGCTTTAAAAATAGGTTGGATAAATACATGAGTGGATGTGGGTGGGTGTGAGTTGGACCTGATAGCTTGTGCTACCAGGTCGGTTGCCGTGTTCCTCCCTTAAGTCAATGTGACCTGACCTGACTAGGTTGGGTGCATTGGCTTAAGCCGGTAGGAGACTTGGACCTGCCTCGCATGGGCCAGTAGGCCTTCTGCAGTGTTCCTTCGTTCTTATGTTCTTATGAGTGGGTGTGGGTGGGTGTGAGTTGGACCTGACTAGTTTGTGATACTAAGTCGGACGCCGTGCTCCTCCCTTAAGTGACGTGTCTGACCTCACTAGGTCAAAACACTGGCTTAAGCCGGTGAGAGAATTGGATCTGCCTCGCACAAGCCAATAGGCCTGTTGCAGTGTTCCTTCTTTCTTATGTTCTTATTTTCTTATGTATCATGACATCATCAAGACTACGGTACGGAATATCTGCTGCTAGGGGTGTGCATCGTTGAAACGTTCCACCTACACTAGGCTTCTTCCGTCAAATACAGAGGCAGCAGGTATAGTAGTGAAATGAAAATTTCATCAGTCCATCATCCTTGAGAAATAGTATTTGAGATGGTCAGTCCCTCAGCCTGGAGAAGTGTTCAGTTCCATGGCCTGGAATGATGTGAAACTGATGCACGAGAATAGAGTCTTAAATAAGAACATAAAGGAGGAACACTGCAGCAGGCAGAACTGTGTTGATCCTCAAGTTACTGTGAGCTCCGGAGCTGGTGGAGATGCCAAGCAACATAATCTTGCTGGGTCAGTCTGCAACAGCAACACTCACCTCCAGGCCTTACTGGCCCATGCGAAGCAGGTCCAAGTCTCCCACAGGCTTAAGCCAATGACCTAACCTAGCCAAATCAAATCACATAATTACCAGTTATGAGTGAGAAGGGTTGGATTCCAGAGGGACTTGTCTTCTACTTTTACTAGTGAATCTTGTCCCCCGCAACGTCTTCGAGATCTTCCACCTCACTTTCCACAGTATTTAAGGCTCCATTCTCATGCATCAGCTTCATATCATTCCAGACCATCTCATACTATTTCTCTAAGGATGATGGACTGATTACATCTTCATTTCACTACTATACCTGCTGCCTCTGTATTTGACCGAAGAAACCTAGTGTAGCCGAAGCATTTCAACGATAAAGATACCCCCAGCAGCAGTTGTTCAGTAGTCATAATGTCAAGATACCTGGAGTCTCAGACCAATTCTGACACTGCTCGTCCCGCACTCACTCATGTACTCGTCCAACCTATATTTAAAGCTACCCGAGGTTGTCGCCTCAGTGATGCTACCTGGCAGTTTGTTCCACTCATCTACGACTTCTGCTAAACCGCTGCTTCCCTCTATCCTCTCCCACAAAAGGCTAAGCGAAAAGTTGACTAATTAAAAGCTTCTTCGTGGTAAGAAACTGTATAAAACACCGACACGATGGCTAAAGACAAATGTAGTGACAATGCGATGGACTGAACACAGGCTCCAGGCTGAGGGACTGATTACCACAAACTACTCATCTTCCACCTTTCTTCTCTGTATTGGACTGAAGAAGCCACTAGCTGGCGAAACTTTTTCCCAGCAAAAATTCCCTAATGCTGCAAAAAGTGTCTCAATCTTCAACTTTTCAGTTTTCTAAACCATTCAATTCACATGTGTCGACAACGTTTCGACCACACAGTGGGTTTCATCTGCTTGTGGCTCGGTAAAGCCCAGAGTGGGCGAAACGTTGTCAAAGGATCGCATTACACTGCACTTGTCTTAGTTCTTCACACCCTCTACAGTGTTATAGAGGTCGTCTTGGGGGAAGGGAGCAACGCCCCCTCCCCCGGGGCAAGACACTGATAACCAACATAAAAGTTAAGTGTCAATAAAAGTGGCAGATAACGCGGGCAAGTGTCATATACAATAGACCTCCCATAAAACGGACACACATTTTCGGAAAACTATAAAAATCAAAATCAAATTTTTCCCCTAAGGCAGATCAGATCTATGACGAGGGGGGAGGGAGGGGCTGAGGTGAGGCGGAAAGGGACTGGGGGTGGAAAGAGGAGATGAAGGGTTTAGAATGGAGGAGGGAAGAGTACTGAGAAGAGGAAGTTTGAAGAGTGAAAGAGAGTAAGGAAGAAAGGAAGTGGGGGAGGGAGAGCAAGAGACGGAGGGGGGGATGAGTAGGTACAAAGAAAATAGGGGGAAATGAGGGAAAGAGGTAAAGGAGTAGGTTCCTCAGCGAACATCCTTAGAGGGCAAGTAATGAAGTTTTCTGGCAGGATACACCCGGGAAAATCGTTCCCCGTGAAAGTAAGAGGCTTAACAGACAGTGCAAAATACCCACCATGAAAAGCAATGAGTACACTAAGGAAAAAGACCGCAAGTGTGACGGGACCAGGACTTTCCAATGTCCTCCCTTTATACATACGAGGGATTACCAACATACTCTTACCTGAAGTTTACCTGGAAGTTGTTCTGGGGTCAACCCCCCCACGGCCCTGTCCTCGAGCAGACCTGCTGGTGGATCAGGGTCTGATCAACCGCTCTGGCTGCCTTCAACAGAGAACTGAACAAGTTTATCAAGTCAGTGCCTGTCAGCCAGGCTGTGGTGCTTAGGATGGAGTCCGTGCAGCTACCACCAACAGCCAGGTAAACCTGACTATCTACAGAGAGGACTGGCCTGGGACCAGGCCACGGGGGCTTTAAAGCCTCGAAATACTTTCCAAGTAATCTAACGAACTCTCCCTGAAGTTTATCGTGGTCCTCTTCTCTTCTTATTCTTCCCATTAGTTTTACATTATCCACAGGGACACACATGACTCGATTTCCTCTGGTAGGCCATTCACATACATTAGAAACAGTACCAGTCCCAACACAGAACCCCAATCGTTACTCTCCCATTCTGGCGACTCATCCCTTGCTGTTACTTTCTGCCTTATGACAGGTGTTCAATCTCACACTGGAACAAACTGCCTTTTAACCCTGGTTGTCCCCCTAATTAATGAACTAATTTCAGGTGTGGTACTGTATCAAATACTCTCCTGCAATCCACCCAAGCCCGTATGTATTTTAATACTGTAACTGCTGTCAGTGGCGGACCTATAGTTTTGGGGGCCCTGAAGCTTGAACTGTTATGGGGGCCCCTTCGCAACCCCTTCCCAAACAGTAGACCCAAAATTTGTAATCAATGTGGACTAAAGTGGCTTCTGGGGCCCCTCCATAATTAGGGGCCCTGAAGCTTAAGCTTCATTAGTTTCATAAGAGATCCGCCCCTGACTGTTGTAGAATTCCAGCAAATTTCTAAGACATGATTTTTCCATCCCTAAATCAGTGCAGTTTACCAGTAAAAATCTTACTTCCAAGTGTCCCAGTATTCTTTTCTGTATTATCTTCACAAGTTTTGACACAATGCATGTTTGAGATACTCGCTTGTAAGCCTGACCCTCTTGCCTACTTTTTACAAATAGGAAATACATTTGCCATTTTCCAATTTACTAGCAGCTGCCCTGAAGAGGAGGAGGAGGAGGAGGAGGAGGAGGAGGAGGAGGAGGAGGAGGAGGAGAGGAGGAGAGGGGGAGGAGGAGGAGGAGAGGAGGAGGAGGAGGAGAAGAGAGAGAGAGAGAGAGAGAGAGAGAGAGAGAGAGAAGAGAGAGAGAGAAGAGAAGAGAGAGAAGGAGAGAAGAGAGAGAGAAGAGAGAGAAGAGAATGAGAGAGAGAAGAGAGGAGAGAAGAGAGAGAGAGGAAACAGGAGAGAAGAGAAAGAGAGAAAACGCAAATGATGATCGTCTCTAGGCACCATGATGGTAATGCTGGTGCAGTAGTAAGGATGAATGGGAGGGTGTTGGCACCTGGAGAAGAAGTTGATATCCTTGGGGTGAAATTTGACTCCAAACTAACAATGAAAAACCATGTTGTAAATCTTGCAAACAAGGCAGCCAGGAAGCTTACAGCATTTCGCCGTATCTCGCATATGCTTGACAGTAGGGATTGCAAGATTCTGTACGAGGCACATGTACGCTCACACCTTGAGTATGCTCCACTTTCTTGGTTTGCCTGCCCCCCCCCCTCTCATCTGCGACTGCTTGACAGAGTAGAGAACAGAGCATCTCTCGCCTGGACCCATCCTGGATAGATCCGTCATTTCAGCAGAGCCTTCAACATAGGAGGGATGTGGGTGGCCTTACTGTTATGTACAAGGCCAACATTGTCAAAGTACCACACTTGGATCCACTTCGAGGACAGCGTGAAACAAGCTTTTATGCCACAAGACGGGCAGAATGCAGCAACTTCACTCTGGCTGTACCCTTCTCCAGAACATCACTCCATCTGAGATCATATATACCCAGGATGACTAGTATGGAACACATTCGAACAGCATAATGATATCAACGAGATAAAGTCAGCTGATCAAATGAAAATGCTGGCCCACAGATGGCTCCAACTTCATCCTGTTCCCTACTTGTATGTCTCATAACAAAAATGCTTTCAAATGAGCTGATGTAGGTAACAGCTCTTAGCTTGCCAATAAAGTTAGGAATCCTTAACCTGTAAATAGCTTGCCAATAAAGCTAGGGATCCTTAACCTTGTCTAACCCTGTGTAAAAAAAAAAATAGAGAGGGAGGTACAGACGTGTCTCGGTCTACTGGGACACGTTCTCTCTCTCTCTCTCCTCTCTCTCTCTCTCTCTCTCTCTCTCTCTCTCTCTCTCTCTTGTACTTCAAGCCTTTTGCAACTCCATCTGTCTTTTATCTTCCGTCTCCTCTCTTTCCGCCTTCTTGTCCTCTTATCTCTCTCTACGTCCTACTATTGTTCTTCATCTTTTTCTTTCGTCCATTTTCCACTTGTCTATGGTTCGGTTCATCATTGTTCTTGGTGCCATCTTCACACTCATCCTCATTAATTATCATATTTTCTGTTTAGACAAAGGCTTATGACAAATTTTAATTTAAAAGACTCTTTTACCACCCACAGTGTGGGCTTTCACCACCCACAGTGTGGGCTTTCACCACCCACAGTGTGGGCTTTTCACCACCCACTAGTGTGGGCTTTTTTACCACCCACAGTGTGGGCTTTTACCACCCATAGTGTGGGCTTTTACCGACCCACAGTGTGGGCTTTTACCACCCACAGTGTGGGCTTTTACCACCCACAGTGTGGGCTTTTACCACCCACAGTGTGGGCTTTTACCACCCACAGTGTGGGCTTTTACCACCCATAGTGTGGGCTTTTACCACCCACAGTGTGGGCTTTTACCACTCACAGTGTGGGCTTTTACCACCCACAGTGTGGGCTTTTACCACCCACAGTGTGGTTTTTTTACCGCCCACAGTGTGGGCTTTTACCGCCCACAGTGTGGGCTTTTACCGCCCACAGTGTGGGCTTTTACCGCCCACAGTGTGGGCTTTTACCGCCCACAGTGTGGGCTTTTACCGCCCACAGTGTGGGCTTTTACCGCCCACAGTGTGGGCTTTTACCACCCACAGCGTGGGTTTTTACCACCCACAGTGTGGATTTTTACCACCCACAGCGTGGGTTTTTACCACCCACAGAACGGATAACAGCCACACTGTGGGTGATGCATTAAACTGTACAAATATCTCCTCCAAGTGCCGGACCAACCAGGCTGTGGTGGACACGTGGGCCAGCGGACCACCACCAGCAACAGCCTGGTTGATCAAGCACCAAATGAGCCTGGCCTAAGGCCGGACTCCGGGAGTGGAAAAAACTTTCAAAACTCTTCGAAGGTAAAATCAAAGGTATATCCTCTTCGAGTGTGAACTGAACAGAGGGCTCGATCTGGTTGAGCTTGTGTTAAGAGTGGAGAGACTGTGAATCTCCTGGGATGTGACGTAAATAGTTTACGACCCCAATGGAAGTCATTGACTTTTTTGGGGGGTTTATCTTAGGTTCTCTACACATATGTTGCTATGTATGATAATCTATGTAACTGTATTTGTGTAGACATAAACAAACTTACTTAGAAAACCAACAAGTTGAAGAACCAGACATTTGTGTAAGATTTGGGAATCTTTACTGAGGAAACGCTTCGCCGGCCAATGGCTTCTTCAGTCCAATACGGAGAAAAACAGTGGAAGATTAGGAGAATGAGATAATTAGTCCCTCAGCCTTTAATGACCTGAACTGTATGTACGTGTCTTTTTTCTAACTAAGTTGATATTACACAAAATAATAATTGTTAATGAGGTCTGACCCTCATGGGACAATTATTATAAAAGTCTTGAAAAACAAAGGCAGTCGACAAGTGTGGGTGAAGAGGCGCGTTCTTACCCCAGAAAACGTTTAGTTGGTTCCTTGTCCGGCTGACTTGTTTACGTGGACCTTGAAGCTGTCCAAAGTTCTCGCTTTAATGATGCCACTTGCAGTTTCTTCCACTCATTTATAACTATTACCAAACCTATATAATTTATAAATCCATTTTTTCCAACTTAACCCACTGTGCCTAATCTAATGGTAATAAATATAACCATAATTTTTAAAGGGGTAGAGGGGTAAGCAGCGGAAGGCCTCGGTCAGATGACCAAAAGCTCCAGCTGCGGGTCATCATATGACTAAGACCCGCGTCAGGAAACACTTCTATTTCCTGACAAACTTTACCTAACCTAACCTTGAACCCACTGCTGCGAGTCGTCCTTGGTCAGATATTTGCAATAAGTCATTTATATCCTCTATTTCTGTCTTCCATTTGTACACTTCCGTCATATCTCCACTAATTCTATGCCTTACCCGACTACAAATTCTGTGTCTTCAGACTGTCGTAGAAAGATTTCTGATACATGGCAACAACTTCGTAATCTTTCTCTGTATGTTTTCAAGCGCACTTATATCCATTCAGTAATATGAATACCAGAACTGCGTAGTATATTCTAGACGAGACTTAACGAAACATACCAAGTTGAAATACAATCTGAGGACTCCTATTATTTATACTTCTTGAAATTAAGAAAAAAATTCTAATATGCGCCGTTGTCTTGACTTAACATTAACATTACTGCATTTAGTCATTGAGAACTACATTGTGGAAAATTGCATTTACTTGGATGTATAATTATATACATAACAGTAAGTGAACAATGATAACTATTATTTATCAGTTAGACAAGTAGGAATTTGGGACACTTAGGTCGCAAAAAAATGTCCCCCTTCGATACCTACCACTGTCATATCCACAAGTTGCTCTGGACCTATTAATTAAATGAAATATACATACACCAAGAATGCTGGTAAATATATAAATTTATGGACTGTATATTAAAAATAATAAATGGTTATATATATACAATTACATAACAGAAGGAAAATATATCTTAATATCACTCACCAATTTGACTGGAGATTAATTTTTCCACATACATTATTTAGTTTACAAGTGCCATGGTTATTCTCTTTCCTCAGGATCAGACCCTTACACCTGTGTACATCAGTAGCCACAAACCTCTTAGTATGAAAGTGACAATTTGAACAGCCAAATTTAGAGGGCCACATTTTTGTAATTTTTTTTATAAATATTAACAATAATATTTCGTAATTGTTGACATTGTGCAGTGTGGAACCCACATATAAGTTCATTCATAATTTCACGTGAGAGCCGCATCCATTTCCTAGAACTCGCGAAATCGTAATGACACGATTGCAATCGTGTCACTGCGATTTCGTGAGTCATGACGGCTTTGAGGGGACTTGAGCTAGAGTTCGTCGCAGTCACGTTAGCTGGAGATACGTCTGTAAAAACTTGCATTTGTGGTCACAGTGGTGCCTATGTTAACCTTCCTATGGTGGATAAATATACCTAGTTGGATGAATCTTATTGTGGCTAGCTAGCCCAGTGGCTAACGCGACGGTCTGGTGTTTTATGACTCTGATCGCGGGTTCTAACCCCGCCCGTGGTATGGTTCATTTCCTAGAAGGGTCGCAGGCTGGGGACCTCTGCTCTACATTAAACTGCATCCTGCCACACCCTCCAGGTAGAAGACTACATCAGCCTATCCAGATCTTCCTCTAAAGCTCTTAGTGGCTCATCCTCCCTGTTCTCCTCACTATCTTTATTACAGTATTCCTCAAAGCTCTTCCCCTCACCCCATTCCATTTCACTCCCCCCCCCACGTCCACACCAGCACCTTCACCCCTTCATCTGCTTCCCTCTCTCCCTCCTTGTTTTGTCTTCTCACTTCCTCCAGAGCCTCCCTTTTCCTCCACAGCCTCCCTCCAGAAGCACCCTCCACAGCCTCCCTCCTCCACTGTCCCGGCTATTCATCTCCCCTTCTTCACTCGTCGACGCCAGGAAGTACGCTAGAATACATGTGATATCCAGGGAGTCGTGGGGAGAAGGGGGTCGCGGGGAGTACAGTCGTAGGAGAGAGATGAGTCAAAAGAAGAGCGAAGACAAGGGGAGAAGAGAGAAAATAGTGAGGGGGCAGAAAAGGACTGGTCAGTCAGGCTGTTGCTGCTATCGGCCCTCAGGTTCATATATCCATAACAGTTTGGTCGATCCTGAAAGTTCCCTGGAGTTTATTCTGGGGATCAACGCCCGCGCGGCCCGGTCCATGACCAGGCCTCCCGATGGATCAGGGCCTGGTCAACTAGGCTGTTACTGCTGGCCGCACGCAGTCCAACGTACGAGCCACAGCCCGGCTGATCCGGCACTGACTTTAGGTATCTGTCCAGCTCTCTCTTGAAGGCAGCCAGGGGTTTATTGGTAATTCCCCTAATGCTTGATGGGAGGCTGTTGAACAGTCTTGGGCCCCGGACACTTATGGTGTTCTCTCTTAGTGTACCAATGGCGCCCCTACTTTTTATTGGGGGCATTTTGCATCGCCTGCCCAGTACTTTCGTGGTGAATGTACTGGGAATGCTTCAAGTTCCTCAAGCTGTACTCCCTGATATGGTATAAACCTTACGTGCTTACGTGTCTTTCTAAACCAACTCCCTGATATGCAGGAGAGAAAGATGCTTCATAATTTAAATCTGGAGAAATCTGTCGACTGGTCCCAAATCAGCACACCGAAATATCTCCGTACGAGAGCAAGAGACTTCGCACACGGTACAAAATACCTTCAATGAAAAAACTGGGGTGCAATTATTATACTAAGATTTTCAATTAGTACACTAAGATGGTCAATAAACGTACAGGGACCCAGACTTTTCAACATCTCTTAACATATTAGAGCGGGGGATACCAACAAGTCCCTAAATGTTTTCAAGAGCTAACTCGGTAAGTTCAAGTCAGTTCCTAATCAATTAGGCTGTGTTACTCCTACACTGGACTGCGTGCGGTCACGCACCAACAGCATCATCGGTCAGGTCATCAACTAGGAGGCCTGGTCTGGGAGCAGACAGTAACAGCGATGACCGAATGAACCATGAATAGATTACCTGAAGACTAGAAAGAACAAAAATGCACAATACCGTGGCTGGAACAACACACAAATAACCCGCACACTGGGAAACATAACATAAGAAAGAAGGAACACTGCGGCAGGCCTACTGGCCCATGCGAGGCAGGTCCAAGTCTCCTACTGCCCAATGTGATCCAACCTAGACAGGTCAGGTCACATTCACTTAAGGAAGGAGCACGGTATCAGACCTAGCAGCACAAGCTAGTCAGGTCCAACTCACACCCACTCATGTATATATCTAACCTATTTTTAAAACTACACAACATTTTAGCTTCTATGACGGTACTCGGGAGTTTGTTCCACTCATCCACAACTGTTACCAAACCAGTGCTTTCCTATATCCTTCCTGAATCTGAATTTTTCCAACTTCAAATCACTGCTGCGAGTTCTGGCTTGGCTAGATATTTTTAGCACACTATTTACATCCCCTTTATTTATTCCTGTTTTCCATTTATACACCTCAATCATATATCCCTAATTCTACGCCTTTCTAGAAAGGGCAGATTCAGGGTCCCCAGTCTATCCTCATAGGGAAGATTTCTGATACATGGGATTAACTTTGTCATCCTCCTTTATATGTTTTCCAGAGCATTTATATCCATTCTGTAATACGGTGACCAAAACTGTGCAGCATAATCTAAATAAGGCCTAAGAAGGATGTATAGAGTTGAACAACAACCTGAGGACTCCTATTATTTAGGCTTCTTGATATGAAGCCGAAGATTTTGTTTGCGAACACTAATGCACTGTTGTCTTGGTTTTAGATTACTGCTAACCAGAACTCTCAAATCCTTTTCGCAGTCAGTAATATTAAGATCTACATTATTTAGTGTATATATGGCATGGTTATTTTCCTGTCCAATATTTAGAACTCGAGGAAAAAATTTCTCCTATTCCATGTGCCTTAATTATTCTTAATAGTCTCTGATGTGGGACTATCAAAAGCCTTACTGAAGTCTATATACACAATATATTTCCTTATCACTGTCGGTGTGCTGACCCGAGTAACTTTTGAGTGGGCCTATCTTGTCTCTGGTCTTAATTCTGTATACCTGAAAGAATTCTTTTGTGTTAGTCTTTGATTCCCTTGCAACTTGAACCTTATAATCTCTCTTCTTTTATTCCCTTTTTATCTCTAACTAAATATATTGGTTTCTTAACTGTCCCTCTCCTCTTCTGATCCGCCTATATATGCTTCTCTTTTGACCAATGAGATATTTTAATCTATTGTTTATCCATTTAGGATCATTTTTGTTTTATCTGATTTCCCTATTTCGAGCACAAGTTATCTGAGCAGCTAGAACTATGCTCTGGAAAACGTCATAGCAGCAACCATCACCACCTACCTGAAGATTGAGACACTTATGCAGCATATGGGAATCTTTATTCAGGAAACGTTTCGCCACACAGTGGCTTCATCAGTCCAATACAAAGAGGATAAGGAGAGGGAGAGAATGAGGTAATCAGTCCTCAAACCGGGAAAGTCTATGTGTTCAGTCCATCAATCTTGGTACATTCTACAAGATTGATGGACTGAACACATCGACTCCAGGTTGAGGGACTGATTACCTCATTCTCCTCCTCTCCTTACGCCTTCCTCTTTGTATTGGACTGATGAAGCCACTGTGTGGCGAAACGTTTCCTGAATAAATTCCCATTGCTGCATAAGTGTCTCAATCTTCAACTTGTCGGTTTTTCAAACCATTCATCACCACCTACCTGACCCAAAGTCAGGTCATTCCATTTCAGCTCACCCAGGTAATTTTTCAGTCCTATGAAATCAGCCAAGCGGAAGTCAGGGACAGAGACCGGACTGTCATTATTAGGGTAATTCCATGATATATTAAAACTGAGTGATTTGTGATTACTTTCCCCAAGCTCGTCATTAATCTCAAGATTTTTAATTAGTGATTCCTTGCTGGCAAGAACCAAGTCAAGCAGGTTATTTCCTTTAGTTGGTTCTCACAAACTGTTTTAAAAAACAATCCTGAATCGTATCAAGAAAGTCGCTTGACTCTAAATTTCCTGTCAAACTGCTGCAGTCAATCTGTCTCAAGTTAAAATCTCCCATTAGCACATTATTATAATCATGGAGGGAGCTCTAAATCCGTAGGATTATACAGCGCATGAGGGAGGGGGGAATGGAAGGTATTCAGGCTCAATTCAGGGAACCGGAGCACAGATCCAATTCCCTAAATCAAGAGCCCCTCACCAGCATCAAGGAACCTCCCTCGAGGGATCCCATTAGCACATTTTCGTATGTAGCTACCTTATAAATTTCGTCCCACAGAAGTTTACTGCACTCCCTATCAAGGTTTGGGGGCCTGTTAATCACACAAGATTAGTTTTTCACGGCCCTCGAAAAACGACTTTGTAAATGGTCCAAGTCGGACCGAAACGTCGTTATTAACTTCTCTCTATGTAAGAGTTATCTGTGTACTTGAAGCCTATTCTGGATGGGTCTTCTTTCAACACTATTTTTATGACCCACTGGAAGACCTGGTCAGCAATAGTCTGGTGTCTTCAATGGATCCCACTGTCTCACAAATTCCGGTATCATCTGTCAACAATGATCAGGTAGTTAAGGGAGATTGTGAGTAAAGAAAACTCTCTATATACACTCACGAAATCGTAGTAAGAAGACTGCAAACAAACTACGGAACGGGTGGGGTTTGAGCCCCCTGGTGAGAGAGTCGTAAAACTCCAAGCCAGTGGAAAGACATTGGGCCAGGTGGCTTCAAGATTCATCCAACTAGGTATATTTGTTTCAACATTGGGGAGGTTAGCATGGGCCACGACTGTGACCACAAATGCAATTTTTTACAGACGAGTCGCCAGGGAAATTCATCTGTAAAAACTTACATTTGTGGTCACAGTGGTGGCCCATGCTAACCTCCCTATGGTATACCTAGTCGAATGAATCTTATTGTAGCCACCTGGAACAGTGGTTTAACTCACTGGCCTTAAGTTCCTTGGTTTATCTTTACTCCTCTATATAGTGCAATTTTTAGTAAGTGCAACTGAACAAGTACATTCAAAACCGAAGAGCTTAAGGAAAGACCTTCCACGTACGTGACGAAGCACTGACTATACTGAGGAGCTTTGTAAGGGTTGACTGGTGAAATACTAGGTAGGTAGAGCAATGGTAAAGCTCATACTATAAGGGGACGAGGAAAGTGGAAGAAACTGTAGGAGCTGGAGAAGGAAAGAAACTGGGAAGAGGCGAGTGGGACAGAATAAAGAGCAAGACAATGAAAGATAAAACTTTGAAGAATAAAGAAGACGGAATACAAGAATAGAATGGATAACATGAGAGGCGAGGAAGAAGGAATATGACAAATGGATAACAACAGAAGTATGGAAAGGGAATGTAACATAGGTTACCTGGAGGTTATTCCGGGGATCAACGCCCCCGCGGCCCGGTCCAAGACCAGGCCTCCCGGTGGATTAGGGGCTGATCAACCAGGCTGTTGCTGCTGGCCGCACGCAGTCCAACGTACGAGCCACAGCCTGGCTGATCCGGCACTGACTTTAGGTATCTGTCCAGCTCCCTCTTGAAGGCAGCCAGGGGTTTATTGGTAATTCCCCTAATGCTTGATGGGAGGCTGCTGAACAGTCTTGGGCCCCGGACATTTAAGGTGTTTTCCCTTAGTGTACCAATGGCGCCCCTACTTTTTATTGGCGGCATTTTGCATCGCCTGCCCAGTCTTTTACTTTCGTAGGGAGTGATTTCTGTGTGCAGATTTGGGACCATTCCTTCCAAGATTTTCCAAGTGTAGATTATGATATATCTCTCCCTCCTGCGTTCCAACGAGTACAAGTCAAGTGCTTCCAAGCGTTCCCAGTAGTTAAGGTGCTTGACAGAACTTATACGTGCAGTAAAGGATCTCTGTACACTCTCTAGATCTGAAATTTCACCTGCTTTGAATGGAGATGTTAATGTACAGCAGTATTCCAGCCTAGAGAGGACAAGTGATTTGAAAAGGATCATCATTGGCTTGGCATCTCTCGTTTTGAACGTTCCATTATCCATCCTATCATTTTCTTTGCACTTGTGATCGTGACTCAAGAAATCGTAATAACACGATTGCAAACAAACCATACCCCCGGCCGGGATTGAACCCGCGGTCATAGAGTCTCAAAACTCCAGCCCGTCGCGACGGGCTGGAGTTTTGAGACTATGACCGCGGGTTCAATCCCGGCCGGGGGTATGGTTTGTTTCACTTGTGATCGTGGTGGGTAATATGAGAAAGGAATAGAAGTGGAAAATAAGAGAGAGGAGCAAGGCAGTAGGCGGTGCTAAGAAAATGGAAGATAGGCTTTAATGATGGATGAAGTCGCAGAAAAGAAAAATGGGCAAGACATGGAAGACGAGAATAAATAAAAAAAAAATGGATACTCTATGGAGGATAAAGATGGAGGAAGAAAACAGATACCGGTAGACCCTTCAACTCCTTCCCCCCGGTCACCCCTCCCTTTAAAGGGAGACGGACGGCAGCACAGCCCCCCCCCCCACCAAACACCATTCACAAAACAGTAAATAAACCATGAACTACCTAACACAGGAACCGTCTTACTGGACTCCAACCAATGATGAAGAGGGGGGTCTGTCTCCCCACCCCAGGGTAAGTGCCTCTCTCTCCCCCCACCCCAGGGGTAGTGCGTCTCTCCCCACCACAGGGGGAGTGTGTCACTCTCTCCCCCACCCCAGAGTGCGTTCCCCTCCCCCCACCCCAGAGTGCGTCTCTCCCCCACCCAGAGGAGTGCGTCCTCTCCCCCCACCCCAGAGGGAGTCGTCCTCTCCCCCCAGGGGAGTGTCTCTCTCCCCCCACCCAGAGGGAGTGCGTCTCTCTCCCCCCACCCCAGAGGGAGTGCTCTCTCTCCCCCCACCCCAGAGGGAGTGCGTCTCTCTCCCCCCACCCCAGAGGAGTGCGTCTCTCTCCCCCACCCCAGAGTGCGTCTCTCTCCCCCCACCCCAGAGGGAGTGTGTCTCTCTCCCCCCACCCCAGAGGGAGTGCGTCTCTCTCCCCCACCCCAGAGGGAGGTGCTCTCTCCCCCCACCCCAGAGGGAGTGCGTCTCTCTCCCCCCACCCCAGAGGGAGTGCGTCTCTCTCCCCCACTCCTCCAAAGGAAAATATCACAGGAAAACCACCACTTGCTTTTACTGCCACAGTGTAACTTTCAAACAGAATAGTGCACTGTTATGCAGGGTTCTGCATGACATTGTAATGTATATACAGTAGAGAAGGGTTGTCATACTAGTATGAATGTTATAATTGTAAAGCATAATTTTATAATTCATTTGGGGGCACTGTAAAGCACTGTAATGTAAATTATAAAGAAATCCTGCCAGGGATTTATTTTCCAACTGTGTTTGGGGGTGAGCGGATAAGCCTGGGGGAGAGAGACGCGTGGTCCGCATGGCATGGAGGCTGGCATCGGAGATGGCGTGTATTTAAGCTAAGTTTTGTAGTTGTGTACTCCTTTTGTTTAGCTAACTCAAGCCATAGGCTCTTCTATGGTTTACCTGTATGCTCACCCAGGCTCTGACACGGCCAGGGTGCTGTAGGATGAGTGAGGAAATAAGAAACGGGGTTGGTAGTGTAGTAGTGACCGCCTGGTGCTGACTAGGCCGTGTGTTACGGTTGCTGGACCGCCAGCCGCCTGCTGCTTGTGCGCGCTATTTGGGCATTTAGTATAGGAGATACATAAAGGTGTTTTCTAGGGTGTGTATAGTGTTATGCTGAATAAATAGATATATTTTCCTACCTAGGATTTTTGCCTAACCCTCTGTTAGCCAACCCACTGAAGTAACAAATACGGGTTTAGCGTTTTTTCTTT
>NC_069453.1:11797543-11813617 GCF_026875155.1 Cherax quadricarinatus
AAACGGGCCGGGTACTGCTTAAAGAGGAAAACTTGATAACCTTGTCAGTTCCTGATCACCGGCTGTGTACCAACGCCCGCGTGCTGTTAGCCCCAAACACCTTTCCGAAAGGCCATCAACCAAGAACCGGGCGAAGACCGGGGGCGCGGTGAAGGGGATGATGTAGAGCCACCACGGATCATAAAGTATTTTTCAGGGTCAACGTCCCCACGGCTAGGCCCCAGACTCAGCCTTCTGGTGGATCAAGCCTCCAACCGGGGCTGTTACGATGGCGGCACGCATCTAACGTACGAACCACAGCCGGTTTGATCAAGAACTACTTAAAAACTTTCATTTTTCTTGTTGAAGACCAAATTCCCCTCAAGCTTCCAATGTAAACATGATTTTACTAGCCTTATTCCGGGAAAGTACGAACGAAAAAGTTTTAAACAGACCCCAATGGAAAAATCACTGACTTTTGGGGGGGTTACCCTGGGAAATTTATACACTTAAAAAATTTAGGGCAACCTGCGTAACATTAGTTACCTTCCCTAAAAAACTTACAAACAGTAGAGAGCAAGTAGCAGCAACTCTGGATTTCACAAACTACACCTACAAACACACTTAAGAAACAAGTGAATCTAATGAAAAAAAACTTCATAGTCTCTCCTCACCTCCCCCCTTCCTCCTTAAACTTCCCTGACCACCAATACCACCACCCCCCCTTTAGTCCTATCCCACCACTTTTCCTCACCCCCTTTTCCCCCCCTACCCCCCGTACTAAACCCCCCCCTCCACTTCGACGACGCTGACCAGATGTCCCCCGGCCATCCGTTGCATTTAGGCACTAATAAAGTAGAAAAAGCGCTTACACATGGGCATCGTCCCGTAGTAAATTGCAACAGCATGAGAGTAGAGTGTGTAGGGGGGTGTGAGAGGGGTGAGAGTAAGTGTGTGAATATGAATGGTGATTTTAGGGAATGTTACCCCTAACACTTACTCACTCAAAACCAAATAAAAACGAATTAAATGAACCCCCATAAATTGTATATCCAAATGTTACTCACAATATATCACACAAATGTTAAACCTAACTTTTTTTTTTTAAAACACTACTAACAAATACCCATTCTCTGAATTTCAGCAACAAGCAAACCCCAGACCTTTTTGTAATACCATTTGTATTTTATAGTTTTTCTGTTTACAATAATCTTTCACTATTTCATCATTGCTTAGTTAATCTTAAGTTAATTTTAAGCCAGCCCGTAATGCTATGCATATAAGTGGCTTTGGCATGCTGCTCTTACCTGTAATTTTTGTACCTCTGTTTGTATGCTAAATTTCTAAATAAATAAATAAATAAATAAATAAATAAATAAATAATTATGTACGTGTGAATGTGTGCGTGTGTGTGGGGTTGTGTGTGTACATGTAAGATGCTTATGTACATACGTACGTACATACAACTTGTCGGCCTACCTGGAGTCTACCTGAAGGGTATTCCGGGGATCAACGCCCCCGTGGCCCTGTCCACGACCAGGCCTCCCGGTGGATCAGGGATTGATCAACCAGGCTGTTACTGCTGGCCGAATGCGATCCTACTTACGAGCCACAGCCCGGCTGATCCGGCACCGTCTTTATGTAGCTGTCTAGCTCCCTCTTGAAGAAAACCAGGGGTATACCGGTAATACCCCTTATTGCTGGTGGGAGGCTGTTGAACAGTCTTGGGCCCCGGACACTTATTGTGTTTTCTCGTAATGTAGCAGTGACGCCCCTACTTTTCACTGGGGGTATGTTGCATCGCCTGCCAAGTCTTTTGCTTTCGCATGGAGTGATCGCTGTGTGCATATTAGGAACCAGTCCCTCCAGAATCTTCCAGGTGTAGATTATGATATCTCTCTCTCGCCTGCGCTCTAGTGAGTACAAGTCAAATGTTTCCAGGCGCTCCCAGTAGTTAAGGTGTTTGATGGAACTTATACGTGCATTAAAGGTTCTCTGTACATTTTCTAGATCTGTAATCTCACCTCCCTTGAATGGGGATGTTAATGTACAGCAGTATTCCAGCCTAGAGAGAATAAGTTATTTAAAAAGGATCATCATTGCTTAGCATCTCTTGTCTTGAATGTTCTCATTATCCACCTATCAGTTTCCTCACAGATGTGATAGTGGCACTGTTTGGGGGTCCTTGAAGGTGAAAGGTCTTCGACATTACCACACCCAGGTCCTTCACATTACTTTTCCGCTCTATTGTGTGACTAGAGTTTGTAGTATACTCAGTCCTAGCTATTATTTCCTCCAGTTTTCCATAACGGAGTAGTTGGAATCTGTCTTCATTGAACATCATATTGTTCTCTGTTGCCCATTGGAAAACTTGGTTTATATCTTCTTGGAGCTTTGCCGTGTCCTCAGTGGATGACACTCTCATGCAGATCCTAGTATTGTCTGCAAAGGATGATACAGTGCTGTGGTTTACATCTCTGTCTATGTCTGATATGAGAATAAAGAACAGGATAGGTGCGAGTACTGTGCCTTGTGGGACAGAGCTCTTCACTATGGCAACATCTCATATAACTCTGTTTACCACTACTCTTTGTGTGCGATTGTTTAGAAAGTTGAAGATCCATCTGCCTATGTAAAGTAAAAGGACACAAGTGCAACTAATGTGACATTTATTGTGGCAACGTTTCGCTCTCCAGGAGCTTTATCAAGCCATTACAAACAATACATGGACACAGAGAGTATATAAAGGCTCAGAGCGAAACGTTGCCACAATAAATGTCACATTAGTTGCACTTGTGTCCTTTTACTTTACATATTGTCGGTAATTCTACCAACTTTATTACACATCCATCTGCCTACTTTGCCGGTTATCCATTTAGCACGCATTCTGTGTGCTATTACACCATGGTCGTACTTGTCAAAGGCTTTTGCAAAGTCTGTGTATACTACATCTGCATTCTGTTTGTTTTCCAGTGCATCTAGGACAATATCATAGTGGTCTAGTAGTTGCGAGAGGCAGGAGCGACCTGCTCTGAAACCATGTTACCCTGGGTTGTCCAATTTTTGGGAGTCCAGGTGGTTTGCTATCCTGCTTCTTAGAACTCTTTCAAAGATTTTTATGATATGGAACGTTAAGCTATTGGTCTATAGTTCTTAGCTACTGCTTTGCTTCCACATATATGGAGTGGGGCTATATCTGTTGTTTTTAGTGACTGTGGAATCTCGCCTGTGTCTAAGCTCCTTCTCCATAGCATACTTAGGGCCCGTGAGAGGGGTTTCTTGCTGTTCTTAATGAACACCGAGTTCCATGAGTCGGGGCCTGGGACGGAGTGCATGGGCATGTTGTCAATGGCTTTTTCAAAGTCTAGTGGAGTTAAAGTTATGTCATAAATCTAGCCTACATTGGCAGGGTTTGGAGGCTCATTCGTGAAAAAAAATTGTTTGGATTGTCTATCTTCAAACTGGTTAGTGGCTCGCTGAACACTGAGTCTTATTGCGATTTCTGTATCTCACACATTTCTTCATTGTCGTCTGTGTAGGATCCGTCTTGTCTGAGTAGGGGCCCTATAATAGAAGTGGTTTTTGACTTGTTTTTGGCATGTGAAAAGAAATATTTCGAATTTCTTTCAATTTCATTAATCGCTTTTAGCTCCTCTTGTCTCTCCTGGATCCTGTACGAGTCCTTTAACTTCAGCTCAATATTTTCCACTTCCCTGGTTAGCACTTCCTTCCGTGTATCAGATAATCTGGCATTCTTGAGGAGCTCAATGATTCTTAGTCTTCTCCTGTAGAGGAAGCCTGCCCCCTCTCTCTCTCTCTCTCTCTCTCTCTCCAGTTTACTTTTACTTTTTTCTTATTGGAATATACCTTGAACATACTTCAGCTACCAGGAGGGTGATCGTTTCAAGGCATTGGTAATTTAAGATATCCTCCCAGCATGTTTCATTTAGGACAGTTTACCTGATCCCAGATGATGTTCTTGTTGTTGAAGTTGAATTTGGTAAAGGTACCCTCATAACTGTATGCATCTTGCCGATCAGGACTCCTGTGCATGCAAGTCTGGACTTCGATTAGATTGTGATCAGAATTTGTTGTTTTTGATATTGTTATATTCCTTACCAGGTCCTCATTATTTGTGAAAATAAGGTCCAGTGTGTTCTCCAGTCTTGTTGGCTCCACTATCTGCTGACTTAGGGTGTGTTTGTTGCAGAAATTCAGCAGCTCCTGTGTGTGTGACCTTTCATCTGAGTTACCTCCAGGGATTATTTCTGCTACGACATTATTTGCTATATTCTTCCATTTTGGGTGTCTTAGACTGAAGTCACCAAGCAGCAAGATGTTTGGGGATGGGGCTGGAAAGTTGTCCAGACAGGAGTCAATTTTTGACAGTTGTTCTTGGAACTGTTGGGAAGTTGCATCCGGTGGCTTATATACAATTACAATGACTAACTTTTGATTCTCGATTTTTATTGTCAGAACTTCAACTACATCATTTGTGGTGTTCAGTATCTCTGTGCAAATGAGAGAGACTTTGACATACAGGCCAACCCCCCCCCCCTTGTTGCCTGTTCTTTCTGTCGCATCCGAAAAGGTTGTATCCAGGTATCCATATTTCACTGTCAAAGTAATCTTTTGCGTGGGTCTCTGTGAAGGCTGCAAAACACTGCATTTGACTCCCCTAGAAGTCCACTAATGAAAGGTATTTTGTTGTTTGTGGATGGCTTAAGGCCCTGTATATTAGCAAATATAAATGAGGTTGTGTTGCATTTTTGTTGGGGGGATTTTGTTGTTGGCATCAATAACTGAGTCCGGAGGAGCCACTGGCTGTGCCTCCAGTCCAACAAGGCTCCAAGGTGGTGGACTATTTTGGTTATCTCTTTCCATTTTCTTTCTTCGTTTCCTACCACTAAAAAATCACTTGGGGTGTTGTCATAGCTACCATAACTACTATGATGTGTTGTATGGGGTGTGTGCCTTCTGGTCCCTTTTAGATGGTATGCAGTGCAATTGGTATTGTAACATTGTTTTTCAAGGACTGAAGACTGACATCTCAGGATGGAAGTATTTGCACGAGGTAGAACGACACACTCCCTTAGACAGGAGGTCACGGCATTTTTTGGGATGCTCAAAGTTGCATGCCCCATTCGTTTTCCCTGATATTCCATGTTTACAGATGCCCCAAACATAGTATTTGCGGTAGTTATTACCAAGGTTTATACCATGTACGTACGTAACTATCATATGAAAAAAATAGCGACCCACCTGCTGGGTCTAATTGGAGTGTGTTCCGGGGGTAAATGCTCCCGCGACTAGGTCCCAGACCACGCCTCCGGGTGAATGACCTCATCCATCAGGAAGTTAGTGCTAAATACATGTAGTCCAACGTTTTTAACCTCAGCCCGGCTGATGAGGAAATGACTTGAGGACTTACCCAGCTCTCTCTTCAAGAGCGCCAACGTAGACGACGACACAATAATACACCTGGAAAATCACGAGGAAAATCACTTCATATGACAGAAAAGGACGTACCAGACGATACAAAGTACCTTCAACATAAAGAAGAGGCTCTATGAGAGGCCTAGATGAATGTCTAGTGAATTACCAGCCTCTGGCTGCTTTCACGAGGGAACACAAGTTCCTCAATCAATGCCTGACCAGCCGGGCTGTGGTTCGTACGATGGACTGCGTGAGGCCTGCAACAACAGCCTAGCTGATCAGTCCTTCATCTTCAAGGACGCCAGATCTGGAGGGTACTGACCCCCTAAAACGTCCTTCAGGTATCATACATGAGAGGGGATTACCATCAAACTCCTAGCTGTCTTCAAGAGAACTGGGTAGGTTTCTTAAATCGATTCCTGATTAACCGGGATGTGGTGATACCTGATATATACAAGAAAGATGTTTCAGGGGGCCCAATACCCCGCGGCCCGGTTCCAGACCAGGCCTCCTGGTGGATTATGACCTGTTTAACCAGGCGTTACTAACCTATTTTTAAAACTACACAATATCTTAGCTTCTATAAGGTTACTCGGGAGTTTGTTCCACTCATCCACAACTCTATTACGAAACCAATTCTTTCCTGAATCTGAATTTTTCCAACTTAAAACCGTTGCTGCGAGTCCTGTCTTGGCTAGAAATTTTTAGAACGCTATTTACTTCCCCTTTATTATACCCCGTTTTCCATTTATACACCTCAATCATATCTCCCCTAATTCTACGCCTTTCTAGAGTGCAGATTCAGGATCCTCAGTCTCTCCTCATAGGGAAGATTTCTGATACCCGGGATCAACTTTGGCATCCTCCTTTGTACGTTTTCCAGAGCATATATATCCATTCTGTAATGCGGTTACCAAAACTGTGCAGCAAAATCTAAACGAAGCCTAACCAAGGCTATAAAGTGTTGAACAACCTGAGGAACCTGTCCGTCAGAGGTTTGTTAATTCCCCTTATGCACAGCAGGAGGACGCTGAAGGGGACCTCTGCCACTCGTCTAGTTCTCTTTTAGTGTATTCATAGAGCCCCTGCATTTTATTGAAGGTATTCTGCAGCGTCTCTCGCGCCCCTTTTTGTCATACGGAGTAATTTCAGTGTTCAGGTTTTGAATGAGTCCCTCATGATTTTCCAGGTACAGATTAATATGTACCTTTTTCGCTGTACATTAACAGCCCCATTCAAGGCAGGTGAAACGGTATTTGTAGAAAATGTACAGGGACGCAAAAGCCCATGATGATTCTCTCTTCAATCGCTTGTTCTCTCTAGGCTGGAATACTGCTGTACACTAAGGCAGGCGAAACTGGTGACCTGGAGAATATACAGAGAACTTTCACGGCACGCATAAGTACAATAAAGACCTAAATTATTTGAGAACGGTTTTGAAGTCCCTTGATTTGTATTCCCTGGAACGTAAGCGAGAAAGATGCATGAAAAATATACACTTGGAAAATCCTAGAGGGATTAGTACCAAACTTGCACAAGAAAATCACTCCCATACGAAAACAGAAGACTCGGCGGGAGATGCAACATTCCCTAAAATGAGAAGAAAGGGAGGCCACGAGTACGCTAAAGACAACACAATAAGTGTCAGGGGTCCAAAACGTTCAACTGATTTCCATCATTACATAAGGGGATTACCAATACCGGGGTTTTAAACCCAGTAGGTAATACATCGTGGATCAGAGACTGCGCAAGGTACATGCGCAAGGGAGGGGGAGTTTTAAAAGTACATTCTTCTGAGGTCCACACAGTTAAGACAGGGTAGTGAGAGCAAAGTTATCTATAAATAGGATTAGAGCAGGGGCATACAAGGAGAAGAATAGACTGTGGGGGTTAGCAGGTCTGCGAATGTCTTCAAGGTGAGAGGTCCAGTGGTCGTGTAGTGTCTCTAGTTTGTCAGTCTGACACTGAGCATCTTCCAGGTACACGTTCAGCGCAGGGAAGTTTGACTGGACATGGAGTGACTCACTTCTGACGAAGTCATCCCAGCTGACACCAAACACCCAGCGCAGAGCCTTGTTCTGGATACGCTGCAGATTAACTTTGTTGGCCTTAACTGCAAGAGAGAGGGCTAGACGAGAGTAAGTAAACAAAGGTCGTATTAGTGTTTCGTAGAGGTATAGTTTGGTACGTTATGAGACATGCCGTGGCTTGTAGAAACCTGTAAGGGCTTCAGTGGCTATGGCATGCTTTGAGTGGATTTGTGTGTGTGTATACGAAGGTGGTGATCAAGACTGACCCCGAGGACAGTGGTAGAATCTGTGACGGGAAGTAAGTGCGGGTGTCAACTGTTCTGAGCTCGAGAGGTAATAGAGGATCACGTTTTCTGTAGTCAAAATACGTAATGCTGGATTTTGCAGTATTGGATTTGATCCTCCATTTTTGTTCCCATAAGGCTATCCTGTCGACCTCATTTTTTGTCTGAGTATCTATTCCGGAGTGGGTGATGAGCTGTGTAGCCGGGATGTGGTTCGTACTTAAGAGTATGTGCGGCCAGCGGTAACAGCCTGGTTGACCAGGTCTTGATTCACCGGGAGGCCTGGTCATGGACCGGGCTGCGGGCAGTATAAAAGTACTCCAAGTTTCCCAGCTCACCAATTTCGTCTGCCCTACCTGCGTGTGTTATCACCAACAGCCTGGATGGTCAGGTCATCAATAGGAAGACCTGGTCTCGGACCGAGCAGTGGGACCGATGATCTTCAGAACACTCCAAGTAGACTCAAAAATAGAAGCTAGGCCCCATTATATATCCCAGGCATATTATACGCAATGTTAAATTAATGTACAACTTTAATAAATATATAAAATAAATATAATAAAAATAAATATATAATATATATATAAATATATAAAAATAAAAATTTTTCCCCCAAAGCAGCCCCCACACGCAGTGGGGAAACTTACAGACCTCCTGAAAAAAGTAAACGATGGTTCCACTATCTTAAATCTCCCCAACCATCAAGGCATGGCAAAACCCTGCTATTTTTTTGGGAAAAGCCCTGCTTAGCTGTCCCGGAAAAAAGGGGAAAGGGCTAGCCTCAATGAAATTAAATCCTTAAGAGTTTTTCCTAGAGTTATAACCTCATTCCCCTTTCCCCCTCAAACAAAAAAGGGAGGGGCGAACCCCCATCATCTACTGACGGGAAAAAAAGTCAGAGCCAGGTGAGAAAGAAAATTGAAAGGGCAACACATGGGGCAATCAGAATTTTTACCAGTGAAATACAGTTCTCCCGGGGGGGGGGATCCCTGACACGCTGAAGCACTTAAGGAAAGCACCCGCCAGGGAAACCCAAAAGGGGGCACCAACAGTTCCAACCCCGTCCCCACAGGAACCATTGATGTGGAAGCTCAACATTTACAAAGCAAAATGTCGTTCCCATCTGGCCCGCGGGGGGTTACACTGAATAAGGCCACAGCATTTAAAGGAAATGTTAATCCAGTTTTTGGGGAAATTGCAGAGACACTGCTTTTCGAGACCCAAAAGGGTTCGCCCAACAATTCCCTTTGGGCTGTTCTGATTCCTGATGAAATAGACCTTTCTTTTTGGTGCAACCTTGTGCACTTAAAAGAAGGATGGAAAATTTCGGCCAATTGCAGTAGGCAACACTTAGGCCGCCTCGTATCCAAAGCTGCTGTCCAAAGTATTTGCACGGGCAGCCTTGTGCTAAACCAAACCACTTGGTTTGGGGGTCTCTCAAGAAGTGAAGCAGCGGTTCATCAAAAAGGGGCATAAAACAACAACCTGCCTGAGGACAATGCAGTGTAAAATTAGATTTCAAGAATGCGTTAAATCTCCTGAAAAAGACGTGGATTCACAAACAAAACTTCCCCCGGGTCTCTTCCCTTTTTTTTTCAGCTGGTTTATAAAGGAATCAATGCTTCTCTTTGGAAGCATAAAACACATCATCGGGGTTTCCAAAAAGGGAAATCCTTTTGCACCATTTCTTTTTCTTATTCAGTTGGGGAATCACAGTCAACTGACCAGCGAGCTAAACATCTGGTTCCTAGAGATGGCACACTAGCAGTACAAAGAGTCCCTCCTACATGACCTTACACGGGAAATGACACGGGACGGGAAAAGGGGTCTCATCCTGAACCCATCCAAAGTAAATCATCCAGTCATCAACAATAAAATGCAGTAGATCAAAACTACCAGGAGCACCATTGCCCCCACAAATAGTGCTTGCTGGGAGCACCTCTGGGAAGCAATGCCATTGACACAATTCTCAGGAAAAATTGGAAAGATTAAGAGAATGGAACAACAAAGGCAATCTGGAACCCACGATCCCCTTGTACCTTCTCCAAAGTGTTTGATCTCCCATTTTGACATATTTCCAAGAGGGTTTGCACCTTATATAAAACCCCTATACTGCACAATAGACAGATTCGAGGAGATTTTACGAAAGTACTTAACCTTTTCCTAGAAGACGGGCGTGGAACCAAGCTACACTTCCATCAGACTGGGGCATTGGTGTCCCCCCAAATCTCAAGATTGCGTTACCTCTTTTTTGCCTCGGTATTGCACCAAGGGGGCTTGTAGCAGCGATTCTCCCCAACACTTAGGGACAAGATTTGGGGCCCAGGGCCAAAAATTCATTTTACGGAGCAAAAAGAACGGAAATCTAACGGGCTCAGAAACCAACCTCCCCCCCCCAACAACACAAACAATCCGCCTGGATGGCCAATAGTGGAAAATATAGCCCAAACGAGCTCAAGTGTGTCAGGGAAGGAAGACCCCCCTCCGGCATGGACCCCCACCGGGACTTTCTGTTTTGGGTGTTCCCAACTCCACCTTGGCACACCCTCGACCCCCAAAACCATCCGCATCGGTGTTGCCCCTTTGACTTGCCGCCCCCTTTTTCCGCCGAACCAGGTGTATTTGTTTGGGAGTGAAGCAGCAGACCGATTTGGTCCATGGGCGTGTGCCGTAAATCCGAGGGAAAGATTGCAAACAGGAGGTTTAAAAAACATTTTCAAGAGGAGCCTCACAACAGCTGGGGCCCAGCAGTAAGGAGCCCCCCCAACTATGCAATCTGATGGGAACCAAACGTCCAGAGGTTCACCCTTTAAGCCTGGGCAGATGGGGAAACAGGTGGGGTGGGATAACAATGCACACCTGGGTGATACCTATTCCAATACACCAGGGAGGGAAGGGGGGGCAGCCCAGCTTTAGGGGGTCCCCAAAGTCTAGAAAATAGGAGAATTTCCCCATTTATTTGTTCCCATAGGGTCAGGACCCTTGGGGTCATGGGAAAGATTTCATCTAATTTTCCTTAGGAAAATTTTGGGGGAAAAAGACTCATCAGGGGAACTAGGGATCCCAGGGCAGCAGTTTTTTCGTTCCAGCGGCTCATGCGGCTGTTCAAAGGGGTAAAAATGCTGCTTTTTGGGGACACGCCCCAGCTCGAGGCTGGATGAGATTTTTCGCCTTATAATCGGTGATACCAGTAACAACAGTACCCTATATGCCACCTTTAAAATCAAAAAATGTATCTCTTAAATTTCTGTCCCAAATTTTGTAATAAAAAATTTCCATTTGGGAAAAAAAAAAAAAAAAAATTCAAAAAATGGGGGGGTAGGGGGGTGGAATATTCAAAGGCTTCAGGAAGAAATCCAAATATCTTTCCTTTTAAACCTTTTTATCCACTTTTCCGAGGCATGGGTCCCACAATTTTCACCAAGTGGACCCCATCCTTTTATATATTATATAAATAATATATATATAAAAAATATAAAAATAAAATATATATAATATATATAAATATATATAATATATATATAAAAATATTATTTAAATTATTAAATTTATATATAATATATTATTTAAAAATAATATATAATATATATATTATAATATAATATTTAGTTGGGTTTGGGCTAAATAAATTGTTTTATAATAAGGTTAGGGAAGTTTTTCTAAGTTCCTTTTGGGCAAAATTTAAAATTTTTTACATCAACGTTAAGAAAAAAATATATCTTTAAAGTATAAAGAAAATTTTAGAGAGAAGAGAGAGATACCAAATTTTTCTCCACCTATCTTTTCCCCCCTACACAAAAACCAGCACATTAGAGACAAACAATAACCAAGTTTCAGTCAGTTTAAAACCTTAACTAGCATCTCTAAAGAAAGAACATAAAAGAAGGAGCACTGCAGCAGGCCTACGGGCCAGCAGGTTTTTGCCCATTGTTCTAATTACAGCATTGGCCTATTTATTGTCTTTCCTCTTCCTCCAGCGTAAATTTATCATTCCCCGCTCTGGAAAAAAGAGAATCTTAAAAAAATTTCCATTTCGGGTGTGCACGTGATGGGTCACCTAGAGAGGGTAATTCTAAAGTGATAGTAACAGCACCTGCGGGGAAAAACCCCGTGATGTCGAGCTGATGATCCCTTGACCATATCCCATTGTCTTACTGAAGTCTGCCAGCCAGGTGACATACTAAAGTCGCCACTCGGCGACACTCTGGTCTGCCGCTCAACGAGAAGATTAAAGGTGGAAATGTTTCTCTTTCTTCAATGAGGGTACTTCATAAAGGGTAAAGGTCATTTTCCCCCCCACAAATGGAGGAACGCATACTTTGTGGTTGGTGACTCACAGGTACATATAGGGACCGGCCCTTTCGAAATGGAAATAAAAGAAGAGAAGGTGTGTTTCCAGAGCTTTTAAAGTGACATATCACGGGGTTGGGATAATATCATGCAGGTAATGGGAACAAGCCTTACCCGTCTCAGGCGGTGGAAATGAATTAGGGGGGGAAAGAGAAGAGCTCTAGAAAGTCAAGTCACTATAATTCATTAAGTCTAAGGGAGGGTCCCAATTAATAAGCATCTTGCCTAGAAGGGGAGGGGGGAAAAAATTTTTTCTAGGAAATTGGTGTAAATTGGCAAAACGGACTGAAAGGAACTTGAAACCCAATTTTCACTGACAACGGGGACAACTTTAGGCAAACATATTTTTAAAAGGGATGGGGTAATCTTTCGGGCAGGAGGGGTACTTTTGCAAACTAAAATCAAGGGCCATTGCGAAATCCCTAGGTTTTAAAAACGATAGAAGATAAGGTATGGGTTGTGGGGGAAACATCAGTTTGCAACACTAGGGTTAAAACATAAATGTATAAAAGAAATAGACATGTCGAAAACAAAAGGAGACAGCACGGGGCAGCAAGGGACTATCCCTTAAGGCTTTTATACTAAAGCGGGGAGGTAAAAATAAGATAGAAGGGCAAAGATTAATTGCAAGTGCGGGAAACATAATATCATTGCTAAACAAGATCTGGCTCAACCTAAAAAGATAAGAATGTTTTTGAATTCAATAAAAGGCTATAAATTATTCCACACTGACAGGGTCAACAGAAGGGGGTGGATAGTTGTATGCAGAGACTTTTAAAGTGTTGTGTTAGACAAGAATAAAATTAGAAGTGTCAGCCACGAACTGTTTGGTTACTGCTTCTCGGGGCAGTGAAAACTAATTTGGGTGTGATTACGGGCCCCAAATCTTGATAGGATGGGGAAAACTTCTATGGGAAAAATTCGTAAGGTCTCTAATAAAAAAATGTTGTATAAGGGAGTTTTCAACTATAGACAGATTGACGACAATTTTGGGAGGGGGAAATTTAGAATCAAGTGACTTTTTTGAACTTCGGTTTGTTTTTTAAAGCAGTTGTGACAGAGCCAACTAGAGGAAATAACCTTTGACTTGGGTTTTTGCCGGCGGGGAAATGCTAATTAATAATCTTGGGGTTAATGATGACTCGGGGAAATTGACCAAACACTCATTTTAATATACATGGAATTCCCCAAAAATGGCAATCAAGTCTTTGTCCCACTCCCTTTTGGCTGATTTAAAGGGAAAAAAAAATTACTTGGGTGGGCTGAACGGGAATGACCTGACTAGGGGTCAGGTGGGTGGTGATGTTTGCCAAAATGAAGTTTTCCAGGGCATAGTTTTAGCTCTCAGACAACTTAGTTCCAAAAAGGAATCAGATCAAGCAAAAATTATCCAAAAGGGATGAACAATAGATTAAAACATCTCTTTGGGTTCAAAAAGAGGCTATATGGGAAAATCAAAAGAGGAGAGGTGAAATTTAAAAAATCAATATTTTCATTAGAGAGAAATAAAAAAGGGAATAAGAAAAGCAAAAAGAGATTATGGGGTTTAAAAGTTGCAAGAGAACGAAGACTAACCCAAAAAGGAATTTCTTTCATGTATACAAAGTAAGATCAGGGGCAAGAAGGGCCCCCTCAAAAGTTACCGGGGCAGCTCATAGACATGATAAGGAAGTGAAAATTTTAACACATACTTCCTCTCAGTTTTTACCCGAAAAATCTACTATTTCCCGAAATAATAAAATGTAGAACAGGATGAAAAAAAACTATGCACGTTAGGGTCACAATGACAGGTTCTTTGGCAAAATTTAAAAAATTAAAAAATAACAAACCCCAGCCCCCCGATGAACGTATGCAAGGGTTCTAAAGGAAATTTTAAAAAGAGCTTTGCAAACCTCTGCTAATCTTTTCAAAATACACTACAGACTGGCAGGGCCCGGCAAGTGGAAAATGGCAAATGTTATCCTATTTTCAAACAGGTGACGGTCCTTAGTTTGAAATTAGACCGATAAGCCTAACCCAATAGTGGGGAAAATTTATGGAATCAATAATTGCCCAAAGGGAGTTTCGTACCACCTTGAAAAGCACAAATTAATCAACGAATCTCAGCATGGTTTTACAAAGGGGCGTTCCTTTCCTTACGAATTTTTTAACTTTTTTCACTAAGGTATTTGGGAGGAGATCATGGTAAGATATTATTGTGTATATGGACTTCATAAGGCTTTTGACAGGGGCCCACATCAAGACATTTAGGGAAAATTAAGGGACATGGGAAAAGGGGGAAAAAAAATTTTCCGATAAGGCATGGTTACAAAAGGCAGCAGAGATTTGCATAAATGGGGGGAAAACAGAGTGGGGGAAGCGTCACGAGCGGGGTTTCCCCGGGGGCAGGTTTGGGGCCCCCTGTGTTCACAATCTACAAAACACATTGGAGGCATAAAGAGCGACATAAAAAAGTTTGCCTAGACACCACAATAGGGCCCTCGAATTTATTCTGACGAGGGCATTAGAGCACTCCAGGAAGATTTGAATAGACGAGCATGTCGGAGAAGTGGCAATGCAGTTTAATATAGACAAATACAAATTCTAAATTTGGACAGGAAAAAAACCATACCCCAAAAAAAACTAAATAAGTCGATCTTAAATTACGGAATTTCGAAAAAAATTTTTGGAGTCCTGGTTAGCAGTAATCTGAAACCAAGACAACATGCAAAGTGTTCGCAAAAAAGCTAACAAAACCCTTGGTTCAAAAAAAGAAGCATAAATAAAGGAGTTTCCCCAGGTGTTCACTCTATAATCCTTGGAACCTCATTTAGATTATGCGACATTTTTTTGGCACCGTATTAAAAGGATATAAATGTCTGGAAAAAAACAAAGGGGGATGACAAAGTTTATCCCATTACAAAATCTTCCCTATGAGGATAGACGATACCTGAACTGCACCCGAAAAGGGGTAGAATTAGGGGGGGTATGATTGAAGTTTAAATGGAAGACAAGAAAAAAGAAGGGGAAATTTAAATAAGTCTGAAAATATCTAGCCTAGACAGGACCCCGCAGCAATGGTTTTAATTGAAAAAATTCAGATTCAGGAAGGGGTAAGGAACACGGTATGGTAATAGAGTTGTGGATGAGTGGAACAAACTCCCATACCACACAGAAGCTAAAAAAGTTTGTAGTTTAAAAATAGGTTTAGATAAAACATGGTGGGGTGGGTGGGTGTGAATGGACCTATTACTTTTTCTATAGGTCATTGCCGTGTTCCTTTAAATAATGTGACCCTGCCCCGACTAGGTTGGGGACATTGCTTAAGCCTTTTGAAGACTTGGACCTGCCTCGCAGGGCCATAGGGCCCGCTGCGTGTTCCTTTTTTCTTATGTTCTTATGTACTGAAGCCTGCCACTCAGGATGACACTACCAAGCCCGCCAAACTTTGCCCCCGGGGTCATAGATGGCCCCCAAATTATTTCTGGGAAACCCCCAAATTTTTCCTATGACCCAAATTATTCCTACAAATTATCCATACCTGCCCAAAATTTTTTCCCAAGACCCCCAAATTTTTCTATCATTAAGTGGGAGATGTCAGGCAAAACAGCAAGGCGGTTAATACCTGACGACCGGGCCGGGCTAGTCAAAACCAGTCAAGGTATTGCCTTTTTTTTTATTTACTGTCAAAATATGGGAATCCAAGGATCAGGTTGGGGGAAAGGTCTTTTAAACCATTACCTGAATCCATTTTTGACCTTACACAGTGTCGACCCACCCCAAAACGCCTCTATTGTTTCACTGACCTGGTAGACCCGGGGCCAACATTGGCCTAGGAGACCGGACCAACACTGACTTGGGAACCTGGGCCGCACGACCTGGGGGGCCTGGACCACACTGACCCGGAAACCCGGACCACACTGACCTGTAAAAACCCGCACTGACCTGGGGGAAACCCGCCTGAAACCCCGGGGGCCCCACTGACCTGGGGGACCGGACCCAAAACTGACCTAGGG